>CM062819.1:1115486310-1115860079 GCA_031772625.1 Pinus tabuliformis
ACGGTCTAGCAAACTCTGAGTTGGATGGTCAACTATTGAGTATCGAAAACATCCTAAGGATTCAACAGTTCTTTTGTTGCAAAGAATTAGCAATGCTGGAGGGATTTCATGGCTCACAAAGAAGTGAGTCAGGATTTATGTGAATCCCAATAGATTTAATAGTCATGAAGCATATAAAGGATACATGGCCTAAAATATTCGAGGATGAAATACGAAGTCTATGACTCATCATAGCCATGGATGGCGTCAATACACATTCCCTTCAAATCAACACCTATTTTGTTTGGCCTGTAGTAGAGGTGGCAATCCCGAGGAGGGACATGTAGGAATGACTATTTAACTCTTGTCGATTTTTGAATTAAACATTGGCAGGATTTTGGTGTGAGGTTTTAATGCAATTTATGTTTTTAGCCTGCCCTTTGTACTGGCCTTGGGTTAGCAAATTAGGTCTCTTCACACCTGCTAAGGGTATTTTGAATTCATTCTTGTATTTTCCATGTTCTGGTTCGGCTCTCTCGGTGCGCTATGCCTTCACTTGGTTCTTGTGATGGTTGGTTAGTGTTATGCCTTGCTTGTTCCGTATGGTGGTTTGTTAGCGCTGTGCCTTGCTTGTTCCATGTGGTGGTTTGTTAGCATTGTGCCTTCGCTTGCTCCTTGTGGTGGTTTATTTTGCTGGTTCTTGGAGGTTTCAAGTTGACTTTCAACTTGCAATTTGTTTCATCTCTGTCGCCCGGCTCATGCTTTGTCTCTACTTTGTTCATGATGATTTTTTTCCTGATGTTGGTTCTAGTGATGATTTGGCTCTGTGTAACCACATATTTTTTCCTTGCTACTGTGGTGGATGGCTCAATGAACTTGATTTCAGGTAATTTCTTGTTCCAATTTCATTTCCTCATTTCGTTTTTATGTCTCTAACCCTCTGACTCCTTGGTGAGTAGGCAAATTTCTTCTATGGCATTCTTGTTGGGAGAAACCCTCTAGCGAGGGACTCAGTTCTCGTCCTCTAGCGTGGAGTCAGGCCTTCTCCAGGTAAAACCTGCTCCCTTCTTGGTATATCAGTTCACTATACTGTTGGTTCTGTTGGCCTCACCAGTTTCTTAACTGCTGCCTTGTTTTTGTGGTGGTGTGCAGGTCATTCCTGGGGAATGCTGCTCCATGGACTCGTCCTTGGGAGTCTTCAAAAGCTTGGGGAAAATCTAGGTAGGGTCTTTCCATGGCTGTATCTTTCCTTTACTTGATCTGTCTTTAGCTGGGTATAACCCTTTGGGTTTCGCTTCCTCCGTCTATTTGTATAGTCTCGTGGGTTTTCATACCCTTACTATTTGACTAGTCTGGGCCTGCAATTTGTGGTTTTCGGTCTTCATGGGTTTTGGAACGCTCTATGATTTTTGGGTCATGTAATTGTCTATTGAATTGTTAAATTGGAAATGAAATGAATGCACATGTGTGCTTGAATTCCGAATGCAAACGTACCTAATTTTTTTGTTGAGGGAAAAAATGTATTGTTTTTGCTGGCTTTGCATTTTTCTGGTTCCTGCTTTGAGATGCCTTAAGCCACAAGATTTTGTTGATGTCATTCGGCTTCTTAATGAATTATTTCACTATTTTTCTTTCAACACAATGTATGAAACATTAATGCACATGAAAAGAAAAACTGTCTTGCTTCCTTAATGATAGGTTCTAGATTCATTTACTTTCATAGGTATTCAAGAAAATTGTAAATTACAAATTAGATATCCTCTCTTCTCTCTGGATGGCAGCCCCTTTCATGAGGCTCTGGTTTTCGTTTTCAATGCCTTACTAGCGGTTTCTTACAGTTAAGGAACTGTTCCTCAGTTGCCTTTCAATTGTTTAACAGTTTCTTTAAACACGCTCTTAACTAATCCTATCTTTACTTTCTTGATTAATTTTTAAAGAACACTGGCTGTGTGAGCATTAATTTAAATAAAACAAAAATAAAACCAAATTCAAAATGTTTTTCTTTCTTTCCAGTAAAAAGAAAAACCATTTCCCAGTTGTCACCTTTTCAGTCAGATACTCCTGCATCAGGCTCCCGGGGTAAATTAAACTCATGGCTCCTATCCATGAGCTCTTCAATAGAGTACCCGATGCTTTGAATATAGCCAGCATCTAACCAAGAACTATCTTCAATAGGATGGCCCTTCCATTTGACTAGGTACCGCAAATATTCTTTTCTTCGAGTTCGTATGGCCACCTCGGTGTCTAGGATCTCTTCGATCTCTAAAGGCTTTGTTGGGGGCATCTGTTTAATCCATGAGTCGTTCTCATTCTGGGTGTCTCGTGTTCGTCGTTCCGAACCGTCTTCTTCATTTGCCGCAATGTATGGGTATAGATCTGCCACATTAAAAATGGGTGAGATTCCTATACCTGGACGTAACTGCAACTCATAGTTCACAGAAAACTTTCGAAGAATCCTACAAGGCCCAATTTTCTTCCATTTTAACTTGTTGTATTTGCCTTTAGGAAACCTCTCCTTGCATAGGTGTGCTAATACTAGGTCTCCTACATTTAGTTGTACCTCCTTCCTTTTCAAATTTTCTTTCTGTTTGTAGCTTTGGCTGCTGTCTTGTAATTTTAATTTCACCTGTTCATGAAGATCGCTGATTTCCTTCACGAAATCTTCACCATCAGCTCTTTTGTGCTCCCACTGACTCAAATCCCGCAACTCATGTACTCCACGTGGGTGAATTCTGTATAGGATCTAGAAAGGACTACTGCCCGTGCTTCTGTTAGGCGAATTGTTATAAGAAAATATCGCTTGTGCAAGTACATGATCCCACTATCGAGAGCTTTCTCCAACCAAAATCCTAAATAGATTTCCTAGACTTCGGCTTACACTTCAGTTTGGCCGTTGGTTTACAGATGATATGTTGAGCTTAAGTTCGTTTTTGTGTTTAATTTTTTCCACAAGGTCCACCAAAAATGACCTGTAAACTTTACGTCTCGGTCTGAAATAATTGACTTTGGCAAGCCATGTAATCTAACTATCTCTGTGAAGAAAAAATGTGCTACATGTGTGGCATCATTGGTTTTCCTGCACAGAATGAAATGTGCCATTTTGGTGAAACGATCCACCACTCCCGTTGTGTCTTCGGCAGGCCTAAGATAAAGTCTAAACTGACTGAGTCCCATGGTCTGTTTGGAAAAGGTAAGGGCATATACAACCCTGTGTTCTAGCTGTGTCCCTTTGCAAGCTGACACACTTTGCATCTAGTCACAAACCTCTGTACATCTCTACGCATCTTTGGCCAATAATAAAATTGGCTCAACTGATCCAAGGTCTTGTCTATGACAAAGTGCCCAACTAAACCTCCATTATCCTCTTCCTGGATTAAGTTCTCTCTCATAGAACATTCTGGGATACACAAATGCCCTCCTTTGAACAAAAACCCTTCCTGCATATTATAGTCTAGCCATGAACTGTTATCTCTCAACAATGGATTTTGGCAAGCTTCATAGGCTTCCTTAAAATCTGCATCTGTTTCATAGAAGTCCTTAAGATGTTCGAATCCTAATACTTGTATCGTACTTTCCTGTAGGATCAAATTCCTCTTGCTTAATGCATTTGCCACTTTGTTGGTTTAACCGTTGATGTGTTTCAACACAAATATAAAACTCTGTAGGTACTCCACCACTTCACATGTTTATGGTTTAGCTTATGCTATTGCACAATATACTGTAATGCAGAATTGTCTGAAAATAAGACAAATTCATTGGCCAATAGATAATGTTTCCAATGCTTTAGCACTTGAACCATTGGATAAAATTCTTTGTCATAATATGTGTACTTCTGCCTACTTTCACTTAATTTCTCACTAAAATAGGCTACTGGCTTGTCTTCTTGGCTAAGTACTACACCAGTGGCTGTCCCATTGGCATCACAGCGAACTTGAAAAAGTTTGTTAGATTCTGGTAATCTCAAAATTGGTTTTTCAGTAATATTTATTTTGAGCAGCTGAAAACTCTTCTTTACCAATTCTGTCCAATGAAAAGGCTGATTTACCTTCTTAATGGTGTCCACCATGGGTTCAAAAATCCCACTAAAAGTTTTAATAAACTTTCGATAAAAACTCGCGAATCCATGAAAACTCCGTACCTCAAACAAACTCTTGGGAGACGGCTAGCTAACTATGGCCGCAACCTTTTTCAAATCCGTTTTTAGTTCATTCTCGAAAATCACAAATCCCAAATAAATTAATTCTTTCTTGAAAAAAGAAAATTTCTTCAAATTTATTAGTAATCTATTTTGTTGCAATTTTTCCAATACATATCTCACATGTCATAAATGCTCTTCCTTCGTCTTGCTGAATATAAGTATATCATCCAGATATACAATCACAAATTTACCAATGAATTCCTTCAGCATTTCATTCATCAAATGCATGAACGTGCTGGGGGCATTTCTCAATCCAAATGGCATAATTAACCATTCATATAAGCCTTTATTAGTCTTGAAAGTTGTCTTCCGCTCGTCACCTTCTCGAATTCTGATTTGGTGGTAGCTGCTTTTCAAGTCTATATTTGAAAAGTACGCTGCTCCACTCAAACAGTCCATCATATCATCCATCCAAGGTAAAGGAAACCTGTACCTAATAGTGATCTTGTTAATTTCCTGGGAATCAGTGCACATCCACCACTCACCTCCTTTCTTGGGAGATAAAACAGTCAGAACTGCACAAGGGCTTAGACTTTCCCAACTCAGTCCTTTATCCAACAACTCCTGCACCTGCTTCCTGATTTATTCATTGTCCTTCGGACTCATCCGGTAAGCAGCTTTGTTTGGCAAACTGGCTCCTGGAATGAAATCTATATGGTGACTAATGCTCCGCTTTGGTGGTAATTTATCCGGTAGATCATCTACCACAATATCACTAAATTCTTGCAGCATGTCCTATATTTCTTTAGGTAAGTTAGTGGTTTTAGTATGGATCAATACTGATTTTGGCCTTTGAAAAAATGCATATTTTACCTCATCATCCTCTATCTGTTGCAGAAACTCTTTTCCACCTAACAGTAATGCTTTTGTTCCACTGGTTTCTGCAACATCCTCTTCCTTCATGGGTACTAGCGTATGCTTTATCCCATCTTTAACAAACTTGTAAAAATTTTCTTCCCCGTCATGGACGACCTTCCTATCATACTGCCCTGGTTTGCCTAGCAGAATATGGCACATGTCCATAGGCATGATATCACAAGTCACCTTGTTATTGTACTTACCAATATGAAACTCTACTTTTCACTACTCATCGACCAGCAGTTAGTGACCTTTCTGCAACCAAGACACCCTATATGGAGTTGGGTGCTTCAACTTCTTCAAAGGCAATTTCCCCACCATTTCAGTAGCTACCAGATTATCAGTACTTCCACTATCTATGATTAATTTGCAGCATTTCCCATGCGACTTGCACATAGTACAGAACAATGTTTTCCTCTGTGTTTGATCAGCTACTTCCTTAGCTGGTTTCAATAATACCTTGTTGAATACGAAGGCTTCCCGGGCCAGTTTCAGGCATATTTTCCACCTTCTATGGAGGTGCCTCTACTTCATCAGGCTGAGCAACATATGCTCCCCTCTGTCTAGTTTGTTCATTTTTAGGACATTCAAAGGCCCTGTGTCCCACTTGTGGCACTTGTAACACTGATAGGCATTTCCTCTACCTTTGCCATTACCTCTTCCTCGCTGGTCTGACCTTCCTCCTATGGTGTTACCTTCCCTTTCAGTCTGTCTTGAAGTCTTTGAACTGTTGCCCTCTTCATTACTGTTGGGAGTTCTACCTTTGCCAAAGGAATGTCCCCTACCTCTGCCAGGACCACGTCCTATTCTGGCATTCTGTTTCCTTGCAATATTTTCCTCCACCTTCAAAGCACTCTGATAGGCTTCCTCTATGGTCTTAGGGGAAATAATACTAATTTCGTCTAGAATCTCCATCCGTAGACCATTTACAAACCTCGTTGTTTTTTCAGGGGTATCTTCAACATAACCAGCTCTCAGGTTACTTATAAAATTCTTCAGTATATTTTACAAAGTACTTTACGGTCATCATTATTTGCCTCAAGTTCTATACTTGTATATAAAGGGAAATTTGGTAATCTTTAGGTAGAAATTTGCTCTTCATTCTAGCAATCATCCTGTCCCATTTTTTAATCAATGGTTTATTAAATCTTCTCCTTTCTACCTGGACATTGTCCCACCATAGTGTTGCATGTCCCTTCAACTTGGTGACAACAAACCTGATCTTCTTATCTTTGTTGATTTCTTTATATTCAAAATATTTATCTAGCTCACTTATCCAGTCTAATGATGCCTCTATGGACAAACTGACATCATAATTAGAAAGCTCAGGTCTTGGCTTGCTACTAGCCAACAAAATTGACCTCAATAGTTTAATCTCTGGTCCTTCTTCATCTGACCCATCCGTCGTGGCTGTGTTTTCCTCCTCATTGTCATCCCCACCTTCCAGATCTCTACGCCTTCCTGCTTCCACTGTTGCCAAATGTGCGGTTAAAGTCCTAATCTCTTCTCATAACCCTTCATCTGCTACTCTTCTGATGGTTCTACCTCGACCCCTTCTTCCTACCTCCATCTTTACTGAGAGAAAGGAACTAACTGCTATGATACCAAAAATTGGCGGAAATCTCGAGGAGGGACACGTAGCAATGACCATTTAACTCTTGTTGATTTTCGAATTAAACAGTGGCAGGGTTTTGGTGTGAGGTTTTAATGCAATTTATGTTTTTGGCTTGCCCTTTATGCTGGAATTGGGTTCACAAATGCAGTCATTTCACACCTATTGAGGGTATTTGGAATTCATTCTTGTATTTGCAGTGTTCTCGTTTGGATTTGTGGGTGTGTTTTGCCTTCGCTTGGTTCTTGTGATGGTTTATTAGCGTTGTGCCTTGTTCCATATGGTGGTTTGTTAGCGCTGTGCCTTGCTTGTTCCGTGTGGTGGTCTGTTAGCGCTGTGCCTTCGCTTGCTCCTTGTGGCAGTTTATTTTGCTGGTTCTTGGAGATTTCAGGTCAACTTTCAACCTGCAAGTTGTTTCATCTCTGTCACCCGACTCATGCTTTGTCTCTACTCCATTCGTGATGTTGGTTCTGGTGATTATTTGGCTCTGTGCAACCACAGGTTATCTTCTTTCTACTGTGGTGGACGGCTCAGTGAACTCGATTTCAGGTAATTTATTGTTCCAATTTCATTTCCTCATTTTGTTTATATGTCTCTAACCCTCTAGCTCCTTGGTGAGTAGACAAATTTCTTCTATGGAATTCCTATTGGGAGAAACTTGCTGGCGAGGGACTCGGTTCTCATCCTCTAGCGCAGAGTCAAGCCTTCTCCAGGTAAACCCCACTCCCTTTTTGGTTTATCAGTTCACTATACTGTTGGTTCCATTGGCCTCACCGGTTTCTTAATAGTTGCCTTGTTTTTGTGGTGGTGTGTAGGTCATTCCTAGGGAACGCTGCTCCATGGCCTCGTCCTTGGGAGTCTTAGCAAGCTTGGGGAAAAGCTCAGTAGGGTCTTTCCGTCATTGTATCTTTCCTTTACTTGCTTTGTCTTTAGTTGGGTATAACCCTTGGGGTTTCACTTCCTCCGTGTATTTTTCTAGTCTCGTGGGTTTTCATACCCTCGTTGTTTGACTAGTCTGGGCCTGGAATTTGTGGTTTTTGGTCTTCGTGGGTTTCAGAACCCTCTACGATTTTTGGGTCATGTAATTGTATAATGAACTATTAAATTGGAAATTAAATGAATGCACAGGTGTGCTTGAATGTTGAATGTAAATGTACCTGATTCTTTTGTTGAGGGAAAAAAACTTGTATTGTTTTTGCTGGATTTTCCTTTGTCTGGTTCCTGGTTTGAGATGCCTTCAGCCACAAGATTTTGGCGATGTCATTTGGCTTCTTAATGAATTATTTCACTATTTTGTTTTCAACACAATGTCTGAAACATTAATGCACAGAAAAAGAAAAACTGTCTTGCTTCCTTAATGACAGGTTCTAGATTCATTTTATAGATATTCAAGGAAATTGTAAATTATAAATTCTATATCCTCTCTTCTCTTTGGATGGCAGCCCCTTCCATGAGGCTCTAGTTTTTATTTTTAAATGCCTTACTAGCAGTTTCTTATGCTTGAGGAATTGTTCCTCAGTTACCTTTCAGTTGTCTAACAGTTTCTTTAAACATGCTCTTAACTAATCCTATCTTTACTTGCTTGCTTAATTTTTAAAGAACATTGGCTGTGTCAGCCTTAATTTAAATAAAACAAAAATAAAACTGAATTCAAAATGTTTTTCCTTCTTTCCAGCAAAAATAAAAAAAAAACCATTTCCCAGCTGTTGCCTTTTCAGTTGGATGCTCCTGCATCAAGTAGTTATCAATAACAATATTCCCCCATGGTTGTCTATGAAGAATGAACATATTATGTTAGCTCTCATAGTCCCTAGTAGAAGAAAACCGAAGAATATGGATGTTTACTTAAAACCATTGGTAGATGAACTGGAATAATTATGGGAAGGGATACATGTGTATGATGTATCAATACCCATTGCAATAGAGAGGATTTTTATGTTATCTGGCATATGTTCTTAGACCATACATGATTATCGAGGCTTAGGAGTTTTCTATGTTAAATTACATTTTTATTGATTTGTTTATATATGTAAAAATATTCCTTCACGTATTAATTTAATTTGCTGCAATTGTTATGATCTTCATGGTCAGTAACATGTCATCCTGTATACAATAATTTTGCAGGTCTTGTAATAATAGGGTATCATGTAAGTAAATGTTGTGGACTTTCTTTGAAGGCTAGGTTGTCCAACCACCTATGAAAGCCAAGGTATGATTTCTCCAGGTTATTCCTCCGAGAAGAACACCCTTACAATAGAGCAACATTCACTTTCAATGGTTAACCAAAGAGAACCCAAAGGCCTGCAATAATGACACCAGTTGAATGACTTAGAGGATATGAGAGAGAGAAGGAGACAGAGTTTGTAGAAATGTTTTATTCAAATGGGGTGCCTATGTTCGATGATCCATAATTATTTGGCACCTATGTTGATAATTTTTTTGATTGGGATGAAAATGAAATATTTCTTTTATGAGCTCCCATGTTGGGAGCATCTTAGGATTGCCCACTTTCTAGATCCCATGAATATATTTAAAAAAATTTCATCTTCTTTATGGATGCACATATCATCGAAAGAAAGTGACAAATTAGCTATTAGGAGAGATCATATTTGTTCAAAAACTAAAATGAAACATTGGCTAAGACAAGAAACTAGAGGAGAGGTTGGTCCCTCTTGGTCTTTAAGATAAGGTGATGTCCCATGGATTTTAAAGAAATATGATCTTTGTTTGGAAAAGGAAGTTTTTTTTTTGTTTTTTGCTGAAGCAAGAGCCTGTCCTTCTATTTCATTATACCAAAAGAAATGTTACAATATATACAAAAAACTTGACTTTGTCATGGACTTCGGAAAACACAAGGGCATTATGCCATAGAAAATGCCCTCCACACTGACTAAAGGATAAGCTAACCACTCAAAAGATACCCTCGGTTAACCAATAACCCATAGTTGAACTCGACGATCCCAACCATCATTACCGCGCTTAGAGGGAAAGTACAAGCGGCCCCACAAAAATACTTGGCCAAATCTGACCATCGAATCCCTCTACAGAAATCGACGGCTCAGAGAAATATCGGGAAGCCAAGTTGCTCGAGCTTTAAGGTGTGATGAAGGGTGGTATTACATACCCCACCCTCGCCACGTGTTGAGATCCTAGTGGGATCGCTCACAAAAAAACCAAACCTCTTACCATTCAAACGCTCAGCGATCAACCAGAAATCTCTTAAAGCGTGGTTTTTCATTTCGAAAGAGGAATGCAGGAGAATTTCCATCGTTGGAAGGATCTGGATTGCCCTCCCGTGGATGCTAACCTCAGGACTTGTAACCGAAACAGCTGTTTACTGTAAATTAAACACTGTGTTGCGAATCTAAGGAGAAAGGAGACTAGGTAACATATACCAAAGGATAAAGTAACCGCTCAGAGTTTTCCTTTCTTCAAAATTCCAACTGAAGTATTGTGTTTGAACTTGCATAATAAGCTTCATTCCGTGTATTTCCCTCTGGCCCACTGTCTAAAAGTTTCTCTGTCCTCTACCGCTTGTTCATTGCAGAGAGCTTTTAATCTGTTTTGAGGCGACTCCTACCACTTCATCTCAATCCTGCATTCTGAATTAATCACTCCTTGGTTGGCTAGTAAATCCGCTAGTTTATTGGCTTTCCAACGAACATGATTAAAGCTAACAGTTCAAAGATTCCAGAGATGATTGTGAATTCTTTGATACACTTGAATTAGTTTCCAATGTTTTGAGACACTTTCCGGTGCTGTTCCACAACTGATTCTCTTTACTGCATTTATTGATATCTCTGAGTCTGCTTTGATAATGACATTTTCATTGTGATTTAGTTTGAGAAGCTCTAAACAATGTTCCAATGCCATTAGTTCAGCCATGTTGTTGGTGGCTATGCCTAAATGGCAGTGGAAAGTAAAGATTATAGTTCCTTCTTCATCTCTTAACACCCCACCGTAACCTGCTGTTCCAGGGTTGCTTTTTGAAGCACCATCAATATTGCATTTTAGATAACCTTTCGGTGGAGGATGCCAGAACTCCTTTTCCATTTCCAGATCTCTTTCCTTTCTACTAAGTCCCTGGTGAATGATCTCTTACATGCCCATATGCTTGAGAGTTCTCAATTCATTCGCCGTGGGAGGATTCTTGGGATAACTACGCACAGTGGTGGAAACTGTCTCCTTAATCTATTTCAAGATCAGATCGATCAGGTGAAGAGGAGTTGTTTTTTCATTCTTGAAAATTCTTTTATTCCTTTCTTTCCAAACATTCCAGATAATGAAGCTTGGCATAAAGGTCCAGGCCAGATTAAGGATCTCATACTCTGAAAAGTTTTTCTCCACCTGTTCAGGGTATTAATGATGCTATCTTTATCTCTGTCTGTCTGTTGAAACATGGTGTTAAAAGAATCCCACAGCCAGGTGGTGTAGGTGCAGCTGTTAAGAATATGCTCCATTGTCTCCTCTTGAGCTTCACATAACTGACATCTAGAAGGCCCAATAACCCCCCTTTTCTGAATATTATCCCGAGTTAGTATTTTCTTGTGATGAAATAACCACATGAAAAGCTTGATCTTCATCCACCCTGCGCGGCCCCAAAGTTGTTGCCATGATTTCGCCAAAACACATGGATCTAGGTTCAGGCTAATTCTTTTTGCTTCCTTGATGTTAAAGGTACCTTCTTTATTGAGGCCCCATCTTAGTTGATCCTGCCCCTCTGTTACCAAGATCTTTCTTTGTTTTAACATGCTCATGAGTTCCTCTGCTTTTGTTTTTATGGGGCTGTCCTCTCTGCAGTCTATTTTCCTCCAGTTTCTCCACTTCCCGGAGTCATGAGGAAGATTCCAGAAATCTTTAACTTTTATTAATCCTTGGGAATCTGTTTCCTGCTTGAGGCTTATAAAGTCCTCTCTTATCAGCGTTGGTTCTTGTTGCCATTTGTCTTCCCAGAAGAGAGCTAGATCTCCTGCTCTAATTTCCCAGAAACTGTTGTTTTGTACCAGGCTTCTGTTTTCCTAGGCTTTATTCCAGATGTAAGAGCCTTTTATGTGTCCAGACATTCTTATAAGATCACTTGTTTGCCAGGCGCTTGCATATTTTTCCTTCCATAGTTTAGCCCATTGAGCCCCTGGTTCTTTAACCCACCTCCACTAGAGCTTGGCTCCTAAAACATTACTCAGAATCTCCTGATCATCTAAGCCTAGACCTCCGTGACATTTGGGTTTACAAATTTTATCCCAGGAAACAAGGGCCCATTTCTTCCTTTTTTCCTCCTTGCCCCAAAGGAAGTCTCTCTGGATGTTCCTAAATTGTTGTAAGACCCCTTTGGGAGCTGGAAGGGCTGATAAAAAGAAAACAGGGATAGATTGTAGAACGACCTTTGTCAGAATCAACCTTCCAGCTAGGTTCAATGATCTGAAAGTCCATTTTTTGACTTTGTCATGCATCTTGTTGAGCACTAGTTCCCAAATACTTTTATGCAATGGTTTAGCTGTCAGGGGAATTCCCAAATACTTTGAAGGTAGGGAATCCCTTTGAAAGCCCAGAATTCTAGAGATATTCCTCTGAATTGTAATATTAGTATTTAAGAATTTTTTTTTTGATTTGGAGAGGTTAACTTCCATACCTGTAGCCAAGGCAAAGTAATTTAGGATTTGTTTGTACACTAAAGCTTCTTTGACTGTGGGGATACTTTGCAACATGGTGTCATCCACAAATTGTTGGTGAATAATTGCTTGACCATTCTCTGTTAATTGGAGGTCCTTGATATTTCCTAAGACTTTGGCTTGATTGATGGTTCTGCCCAGACCTTCCATCACGAGAATAAAGAGAAAGGGAGAGAGTGGGTATCCCTACTTGAGGCCTTTGAAAGGAGTGAAGATTTCTGAGGGTGAGCCATTCACTAGAATTGAAAAGCTAGAAGAAGAAACCAAAGCCATAACCCATCTGACCCAGTAGTGATCAAACCCTAAAGCAATAAGGACTTTCTTAATGTAAATCCAGTTCACCTTGTCATAGGCTTTTGCAATATCTATTTGCATGATCATACTAGCCTGCCTATTGCTGGTAAGGATATGAAGTACCTCATGAGCTTGGATAATGTTGTTTAGAATTTGTCTTCCTTCCACATAACCAGATTGTTCCCCTGAAATTAAAGACGGAAGAAGAGGTTTGAGTCTGCCAGCCAAAATCTTAGAAATAATTTTGTAAACAACATTGCATAAAGCGATGCGTTTGAATTTATCAGAAATGAGGTCTGAGTCTTGTTTGGGGATCAGGGAGATGAAGGAGGTGTTGAGGGCTTTCAGAATGGTCCTGTTTCTTCTGGAGTCCTCTACAACATTCAGAATATCCTGTTTGACAACATTCCAGCAGGCCTTGAAAAAGTCCACATTAAAACCATCTAGACCTGGAGCTTTTCCATTCTGCAAGTATTTGATAACCTCATTGACTTCTTCTTCAGTTACTAGTTTATTCAAGTTAAAATTATCCTCTCTAGACACCATTTTAGGGATTTTTTTGTAATTTCCTTGATGTAATGTTCTCTATCTAGATTATTTTCTTTTGTGATGCCTTTGAAATGCTAAACCAACACCACTTCGATATTCTTATGGGAGGTTTGAAGCTCCCCATTCTCATTCAATATCAAAGAGATTCCATTGTGCGCTCTGTTGGCCATGGTAGATCTATGGAAAAATTTGGTGTTTCGTTCACCTTCTTTGAGCCATTGAACTCTAGAATTTTGTCTCCAAAAGATTTCCTCTTGTTTGCACAAATTCTCCCATTCTTTATTGTGTTTATCAGCTTGTTCACTTATGGTTTTATCAAAACCATCTATGATCAATGCTTGGTTTAGTTCCTGCAGTTTAATTTCCACTGGTTTTTTGTCTACGAAAATATTGCCAAACTCCTTCTTGTTCTAGTATTTGAGTCTAAGTTTGATGTGCTTGAGTCTCTTATGAAGGAGGAACATTTTGGTGCCCTGGATCTGCAGATATTTTGACCACCATTTTTCAATTTTGTTGATGAAATCTAGGTGGGAGAGCCAAATATTTTTAAATCTGAAGGGTCTATTCCTGGGAGCATCGATCCCTTTTATCTCTAATTGAATCGGCCAGTGATCAGAGCCTCCAAATGGGAGAACACTGGCAATTATTTCTTTATTAGTGAGCATCAGCTCCCCTGAGATCAAAAATCTGTCTAACTTGGAGGCGACTTGGGCATCACCTCCTCTTTTGTTATTCCAAGTAAAAAGGCCATTGTGCATTTCAAAGTCAACTAGTTTCATATCTTCTGTGAATGATTGGGACACTAAGGAATCTTTGCTTAGCATTCTGGTACCTCATTTTTTTTTTTTTTTTTTTCTGAAAGAGATTTAATCATGTTGAAATCTCCTCCCATAACCCAAGGGATTTCTTCATGTCTACTTTTGAGATCAACCAGAGAGTCAAGAAATTTCAGTTTCTCGTCTATTCGTTGAGGACCATAAACATTCGTAGCCAGGAAGGTGTCCGACACCCCCACTGGTTGAATGATAATAGATAAATAATTTCTTGATGCCTCCGGATCTATTATGTTGACTCTTTGGGGGTTCCATAGAGTGAGAATGCCCCCAGCAGTGTTCTCTACTTTAACTTCTAGAAACTCAAATCTATTAAGCCATTTTCTATGGATTTGTTTTAATTTCTGAATGGAGCATTTTGTTTCTTGAATGAAGATTATGTCCAGCGTTGCTAGTTTCATTCTGTTACTTAGCATTATTTGTTTTCTTTTACTTCATAGACCTCTAATATTCCAAGATATGAACTTCATAATTAAAGATTTGTAAAGAAGTAACTGGTTAGATCTTTCATCTTACCGGAATTTCTCATTAGCTTTTCACACTCCATCAAGAGCTCATTTTGATTTTTTCTGCCCCTCTTCTTTCCTGGATTTCTAGTAGCTAATCCTGGAGTTGATTTCATTGTTTTCACCCCTCTGTGCTCCTGTTTGTGAATATTTTTACCTTTATCCAGCCCTCTTTCTTGAGTTTTCCATAAAAACAACTGTTGTATTCTGTTGCATTCTTCTTGAGGCAGTGAATCTATTCCTCCTTTGGTTCCCTCAGGAATCCTTCTAGATCTAGGTTTTCCTTGTCGAGAATTTCTTGTAGTTCATGATCTTCCAGATCTGTTTCACTTTGGGTCATTTCCTGGTCCATCTCCATTTCTGTTTCACTTATCATCACTTCTTTTTGAGAACCAATCTCTTGAGATTGTTTTTTTCCTTTTCTTTTTCTTTTTTATTAGTACCTTCCTCCTGATATTGGTTTTCTCTTGTGATTTCTTCATTCTCTTCCAGCACTTGAAACTTGTTCTGATTAACATTCTGCCCCTCGTTATATTGGTGCTTAAGCCCCTTTTTTCCTCCTTTTCCTCTACTGGCCACTTTCTGAAAGCTTTCTATGTCCTTCGTTGTATTAAGTTTATCTTTGTTGTCTGCTTTACTGAGAGGGAAGTCTCTGAATAGATGTCCATGTTCATGGCACTTACGACATCTGAAAGGGATATGCTCATAGTCCACTGTCTACACCCACTCCTCATCAAAAACTTCTAGGATACCTTCCTCTGGAATCACTCCTGAAAGATCCATTTCCACATATGGCCTTGCAAAGGAGGTGTATTTTCCTCTTCTTGTGGCTTCGAAAGCTTTGAAAAAATGTCCTAGTTTATTACCAATGGCATCTAGTGATTCAGTTTGCCAATAATCAAGAGGTAGAGAATAGAGCCTTACCCACACTAGAACCGAAGAGAAAGTCTCCCGCTCTGGGACAAAGTTCATCCTCCATGGCCTCATATAGAGACCAGCTGCAGCAAAAGAGTAGGGTCCTCCTTCGAATATTCTGTCTTTGTCTTCGATGTTTGAGAATACCACTATGAAGAATCCTTTGACCCAAGATGTAGGTCAATGCTTCCTTTGGGTTTCCAGTAATACTTGATCCATGTCTATAAAGCTTTTTTAGTGGGCCATAGACCCATGAATTTGCAGATAATGGCATAGGTCCCCATGTGTTCCCTATGCGCCTGCAGGGCAGGATCATTTAATATTACTCTAGGAGAGATTTTTGCTTTTGGTTTGCAAGGTCCTTTTTGTTTTTTGTCTTTTGAACCCTGACTTTTCTCTTCTTCCTCTTCGTCTTTTGTGTAGCTATTTTCCTTGGTTTTGGTCCCATCTGCTTCCTTTTCATTATCCCTGTTCCTTTCATTCATACCCCCTTTGCTATTCCCCATTGGTGATTTACTTTTGCTGGCAACAACGTCTTTGTAGGAGGGAGCCGAGCTCCCTCCTCTACTACCCTCCCTTAGAGACGAACTCTATTGATTTTTGTAACCCTATTCGCTTCGCTTCGGCTCTCCTGCGTTTAGCCATTTGGAAAAGGAAGTTATAATGAGTGTGAGGGTTCCTTATTTATATGGGTCTCCACTATGATCTTGCTTCACTATGGGAGACTGTTTGTCGGGGTTTAAATCACATGACCATTTGAACCTTCTAACATTACGTATGTTAAAAGCATGATTTTATTATTATCTTTTATCTTTATGTAATGGGATGTTTTTTGATTAACTTTTGTATAATGTACTACTTACTGTGAAATTTCATTATCCTTTGCTCGTGCATGAGTGTCTGAACCATGAATTCCCCCAAGACCTGCAATGTTCCATATCCAAATTATCTGCATTTGTATGTTGGATCACATCAAATGAGATTCATATGTGTAGCATTCCATGATTGCATCAAGAGATAGCGGAGATTGTTCGTATGTTTGAGAAGGAAATTCCGATGAGTTTCATCGACTTGCAGGTTCATCTTCTAATTAAACTAGTATATGAGGTTGATCTTTTAGTTGGGGTGGTTTCTTGTTGTTGGATGTTCTTCTTAGAGAGCTACATGAAGAAATTGAAATTCTTTGTTATACAAAGGGAAAAAACTGAGGGTTCTTTGGAAAAGGGTTATATATCATATGAGTATTTATATTATGCCAGTGAGTACATCAAGTAGATCAACAACACATCGGGCGCGGAAATTTGGAATGATGAAAGGGATGAAGACAAAAGAGAAGGGGAGATTCTCGAAATGAATGGAAAGAGGCACATGATAATAAGTGCAGGCTTATCATTTGTCAAATTACTACATGTTACACTAAAATTTGTCACCATGACTATTTGCAGTTAGTATGGCTCTATCAACTATCATACTATCCTCCTTGGCAAGTCTCATACCTCTGCTCTTCATGTCAAACTCCAAGAAAGAGAGAAAGTCTTTAAAAATCTATATATCTCTGGGTACGCAGTTTCTCTTAGCCTTACCTGCGTGTATGCACCCCAAGTTCACAATACCTGTGTACTTGTACGCTCTGTCTGTAAAGGGGAGGGTGCGTACTCCTGTAAAGGTCAAAAGGTGCAAGTTTCACTCCAAAAAAGTTACTTGTGGTCATTTCTAGAGCATTCTAGAAGCTTGTTTGACGTGTATGGAGCGCCTCCAGATGGTTCATGTATCCCTATGAAAGAGGAACTTATCCCATCAAGAGGGGAGCTATCCCATCCAAAGAGGGGCTTATCCCATTGATGGTGGA
The DNA here is from genome assembly GCA_031772625.1 of Pinus tabuliformis. Classification (NCBI taxonomy): domain Eukaryota; kingdom Viridiplantae; phylum Streptophyta; class Pinopsida; order Pinales; family Pinaceae; genus Pinus; species Pinus tabuliformis. The sequence continues at coordinate 1,115,503,573 of CM062819.1, forward strand.
CCTGAATAACTTCCTCTAGAGCACTATAAATACAGGCATTGGGCCAGAGGGAGGGGAGGTTGAAAGCTGAACATTCCTAAGGGTGGATGCTGCTGGAATTAGGACTCCCTTGTAAAGCTTGAGAGGAGAGATTCCCATCCTTTCCTAGCCTTATTTGGAAGTGGGTGAGCTGATCAAAGTAAAGGAAAACTCTTGCTGGACCCTAGGAGGGACCTGCACAACACCAAGGCTCAGGTTGTAATGGTTTCTTTTGTTTCCACTTAATACAAATGAACTCATTTTTCTCAACAGATTGTTATTCATGATTTGTTTCATATACTCCTTGGTCTGTATGATGGATATGTATTATTTCATGAGTTTATCAGGTGCTATTTAATCTTTTGGATTGTTAGTGAATGCAGGTTTCGAAGAGAAGGAGGAGCTCATCTGGATCGGCGAGGCTGGACTGCTACAAATCGTTGGACTAAAGGTATGTTGAAATCACCTGATTACTTGTATTCTAAATGCATGTTTAGAGAAAGGTAGTGTTTATTTGTCTTGTTTGTCACTAGAAATCCTTTGCTTCTAGGGAGGTCGGTTTTGTCCGCAATATCAACTCTTTCTGCATGACAAAATGGCGACTCCGTTGGGATTCCATTGATGTGAATGATTTTTCCTTTGTGTGAAACTTTGATCTGAGAAAAGGCGTTTGTTTTCTGGTTTTTGGCTGTTTGACTGTGCATTTGGGTGGGATAGCTTAGGGTTAAATTAGATTTTAGTTTTTCTTGGTTTTGCTAGCAGTACGCACCCTCTGAGTTAAGCACAGTGCGTACCTGTACGCACTGCAGCTTTGTGCACAGAGCGTACACGCACCTGTGCAAACAGGTTGCCTGCGTAATCTGTCAAAATTGAGAAAATTTCAATTTTTCCTTTTTTTGCCTCTTAGATTTTGTTTTTAATTTGTTTTTGCTGCCCAGATCCACTGTTCACCTGTCAGAAGCTTTCATCTTGGATAATTTCATTGGCATTCCTGCTCTAAGCTTTTATCAATTGGGTGTTTTGAGTCTCTTTTTTGAGAAATTCTTAATTTGATTTCCTTTGGTCATTACTTGGAGGTTTGTCTCAATCTTTTCACAATTTTGCATCTTTTTGCTTTTGTTTTTGCAAAAAAATTTCCCCCTCATTCGCCGGGGGGGGGCTAAATTGTGTATGAGTGTTAATCGCCTTTGAGTGTTTTTATTTTTTGATCTTTGGAACTCTCACCCAATTTCCTCGACTTGCACTTGATTGGTTCTTAGATTACATTAGAATCGTCTTGTGTTTGAGAATTCTCTTGCATAGATCACATTTGCATAATTAGAATTCTCATTTTCAGAATATGAATGGAAAATGTGCATAGATTACATTTGCATACTTTTCAAGTGAATTGTGCTTAGATTACAATTGCATAGTTCACATTCTGAAAAATCAATCGTAGATTTAGATCAGCTTTCTTTGATTTGAATTTACACAAAAATAAAAATAAAAAAAATGGTTTGGAATTGATTTGCATTAGTTTTTCTTGATAAAATTAGTGCATTAGAGAATTTGCTGTATTTTCTCTTAGTGATCAATTTTTTGCATTGTTGGAAGTGAATGGAAACTCTCTCCTTACTTTAAGTAGGATTCATCGAATTGAAAAGATCACATTATCATATTCGATTGCATTCAGTTGAGTTGGGTCATAACACCATTGGTTTCATATCCATTTACCCCTTTGAGTAATAACAGCCTTAATTTCCAACAGGTTACTGTAAACTTTCTCCCAACCTACCATCAACTGACGGAGTGATTGATCTAAATTAAAGTACGGTCGATCACACTCTTCCATTGGAGAGTGAAACTCATGTCACTCAGGTTGATGATCAATTAGTTGATCAAGTGGTCGATTCAATTTCACATTCGGTCGATCCCACTTTCCCTTTAGAGAGTGAACTTCATACCACTCAGGTTCTTCTTGTTACATCAGATTCTTCTATGCCGGGGGGCATTTCATCTGTTTCTACAGAACCCCCTCCAAGTACTGAGGTCTTTTCCTTTGATTGGAATAGACTGACAGAACCTCGTCTTCCTTCCTCCATCCCTTTCCAAATCATTGTCAAGGCTGGTGGTAGGGACATGCATCGTACTCAGGTAGATGAAGGTGCTTCTGTTAGTATTTTATCCTCAACTGTTTGGAAAGCTTTGGGTTCCCCTCAGCTTGCGCGTATTACGCAGAATCTGAAAGCTTTTAATAGAACCATTAGTGAACCTTTAGGGATCCTTCCTAAGTTTTCTATTACCTTGGAAGTTAAAACTGTCTGTATTGATCTTATGGTAGTTCGAGGTCCCTTGGATTTCTAATTACTCCTTGGGCGAGACTATGTTTATGCAATGAAAGCTGTCGTATCGACACTCTTTCGCGTGATGTCTTTCCCTCACAATGGCAGTATTGTGACTGTAGACCAGCTTTCGTTCCCTAGTCTTGTCTCAACTACCAATAATATGACACCCCTAAATGTTCCTGATTCTAGAGTGGTATCTACCCTGCCACGGGTTAATTATGTGGCAACTGGTCCCATGTTTTCAGTTACCGATGTAAGTGAGCCTCTCACTGTTTGCTCATCTTCCTTTGATTTAAATCCGGTAATTGACATGGAAAACTCTATGGGATTACTTGAACACGATGTTCTTATCCCTTTGGAGTCCCTTGACATGTGTTCCTTCCAGAGAACTATTCTTCCTTCTGATGAAGACCTCTTGGAAGCCATGATCAAGGTGTGTCCATTGACATGTCTTTCTTCCAGTTGGAAGCCATGATTAGTGGGTGCGAGGATAGTTTTTTCTTGTATCAACCTCGTTAAAAAATGAAACAGGCTGGTATGAGGATAGTTCTTTTACTGAGTCAACCTCATTAAAAAATGAATCAGCTAGATTTTAGGATATGTAGGTAGATTGTAGAAAGTAGGGTTTTGAGGATAGTTCCTATTACTGAGTCAACCTCGTTAAAAAATGAATCAAGTATGAGGATAGTTCTTTTCTTGTGTCAACCTCCTTAAAAATGAAACAACTCCCTTTTCAAGTTAAATATTGAAAGTAAACCTTCATTCCATCCATCTGGTTGAATGCAATGAAGTCTGGGGGGCATGTACCTCGTTTTGCATCATTATACTGGGGGCATGCGAACTTTTTGAGCATAGTTCCTTGTCTTGTGTCAAGCTCGTTAAAAAATGAAACAAGGGTAGGTTAAGTAGGTAGATTGTAGAGAGTAGTCATGAGCATAGTTCCTTGTCTTGTGTCAAGCTCATTAAAAAATGAATCAAGGATTTTAGAGCATAGTTCCTTGTCTTGTGTCAAGCTCGTTAAAAGATGAATCAAGGTTTTTAGAGTAAAGTTTTTTAGTAGGTAGATTGTAGAGAGTAGTTATGAGCATAGTTCCTTATCTTGTGTCAAGCTCGTTTAAAAAATGAAACAAGGGTTTTGAGGATAGTTCTTTTCTTGTGTCAACCTCACTAAAAAATGAAACAACTCCCACAAGTCTTTCCAAGATCTTGAAAGTAAAGCTTCATTCCATCCACCTCATTGAACGCAATGAAGCTTTAGGGGCATGTACCTCGTTGTGCTTCATTATGCTGGGGGCATGTGAACTTATAACAAGCATAGTTTTTCGTTTCAAGCTTGCGTAAACATGAAACCGAATCCGAGCATAGTTCTTTTCCTGTGTCAAGCTCGTTAAAAAATGAAACAAATCCTCCTCTACTTGAGTCGAGAGTTTGACTAGATCTCGTAAATGTTAAGTTGTATATTTAGGTTAGTTATTTCAGTGTTTTGCATAATTTTCTTACAGTTTAGGTCGAGTCTTTCAAATGATCTCATAACTCAACCTTCATTTCATCCAACTGGTTGAAAGAAATAAAGCTGGGGGGCATGCGCTCTAGCAGTTATGCTTAGGGGGCAACAAGCACAGTTTTCTCTGTGTTTCAAGCTTGTGAAAAAATGAAACTACTCTGAAGCATAGTTTTTCTCTGTTTCAAGCTTTTGTAAAAATGAAACCTATCTCGAGTCAATTTCAGTTATTTTCAAGACTTGTTAAACTCATCAAAATCTCGAGATTATTTTGCTATTTTTCATTCTCGTAAAACAAATGAAAATGCCGAGTTATTTCCGTCTTTTCCTGCTTGTAAATTAAATTGAAAGTCGGACATATGAGTACATTTTTATCATTTTTTCGAACTCATTAAAACTTACGAAAAAGTGAAAACCATGAGTACATTTTTATCATTTTTTCGAACTCGTTAAAACTTACGAAAAAGTGAAACCTTGGAGTTCTCTTTTAAGCCCTTTTCTGACTCCTAAAAAATTAAAAGATTGTCGAGCGTTTCTTTTACACTCGTTAAAACGAAATTAAAAGACGGTCCCCTTATAGCCCTTTTCTGACTGTAAAAACAGGAAAAGATTGCCGGATTTTTGTTGTTTCAAATTCGATACTGGAAATAAAACGACGTGTCCTTGATCGCTTTTTACTTTTCAGGTCAAAGACATTAATCATGAAAGTACTCCTTGGTCGCAAGATCAAGCGGTTCTCTCAAGTATTATTTTATACTTTTTTCGGGCTTGGGAGACACAAATTTACGAAAAAGTTCAACCCTGGAGTCTTCTTAAGTTTTTTCAGACTCTCTAAAATTGAAAAACGCCGAGTTTCTCCTATACTGGACTCGTTAAAATTTCACAGTAAAGGACCTGTTCGATTACAAACAGGAACGGACCACTCCTTCTTAGGGTTCGAATCAAAACTAAGTTGGACTCATCCGAAGGATGAGCTTATAATCAAGCATATGTTATCCTCCTCAAGCTTGTAAAAAATAAAGAGGTACTTGCCAGAAATGGTGGGGGAAAAGAGAGAAAAATGAGCCTATTTGTTATCCTTTGTCTCAGAAGAAGCCTTATCACCACTCTTGAACACGACACTTTTCATTCACCTGGGTTGGGAAATCCTTTGCCTCACAGTTGATCAAACCACATTGAAAGTCTTCAACCGGGTATTAACTTTGGGTCAAATGTCACCAAGCCATCTGTTGTGTCGTTATGTGTTCAAGAGGTCTCTGCAAATAAACCATTCATCTGCAAAATACCCGTCATCCATCTTGATCATCCCTGAGTCAGTCCTTACAGCTACATTTCTTCAACTTGATCTATGATTTCGTGTTGTGGGCTTGCCTGCAACGGGTCGCTTTCTATCGACATCAGCACATTATCTAGAAAGATGACCTAGAAATTATCAGTACCTTGAAATCTGCATGCATCAATGGCAGGTTTCTCGCCTTTGACGACGATTTACATCATTGACTTTCGATCGAAGGATTCCGTGAAATGTTCGACATCAACTCATTCATTCACATCTCATGGATTGTACTGGGTACTTTGAGAACCATTGACATCACTGGTGGTCTCTCTCACACTTGTTAATAGTTTACATCATTGACTGGTAATCAAGTGGTTTCTACCATGTTCGACATCAACTCATTTATTCACATGGATAGAATCGTACCTTTTCGGGAAGTAAAAATGAAGACCCTGGATCTAGTTTCCACCATCCAGGCTGTGAGGAGTTTTGTATTCATTGTATACTAGACCAACTATAAACAGATGGCTGCGTCCATACTGTGTCTACATAAGTCTATGATTATGATGTACTGCAAAATCATTCCTGTATCAGAGCAGTAGATAGTTTGTTAGTTAAAACTTTTCAATCTGAGTATGGGAATGCCTACCTCAGCGATGATATGATCTTATATATGTATTTTGTGTTGAATATTTGCAGGTTCCGACTGGGCTCTCCAAAAGATAATCCTTGAAATGATAAAGTACTTCACCCTTCCTAGATGATATGAAACCCTAATCTACTAAAGGCTTCACACTTTAGGGGGCAATCTGTTACACTAAAATTTGTCACCATGACTATTTGCAGTTAGTATGGCTCTATCAACTGTCATACTATCCTCCTTGGCAAGTCTCATACCTCTGCTCTTCATGTCAAACTCTAAGAAAGAGAGAAAGTCTTTAAAAATCTATATATCTCTGGGTACGCAGTTTCTCTTAGCCTTACCTGCGTGTACGCACCCCAAGTTCACAATACCTGCGTACTTGTACGCTCTGTCTGTAAAGGGGAGGGTGTGTACTCCTGTAAAGGTCAAAAGGTGCAAGTTTCACTCCAAAAAAGTTACTTGTGGTCATTTCTCGAGCATTCTAGAAGCTTGTTTGATGTGTATGGAGCGCCTCCAGATGGTTCATGTATCCCTATGAAAGAGGAACTTATCCCATCAAGAGGGGAGCTATCCCATCCAAAGAGGGGCTTATCCCATTGATGGTGGACCTGAATAACTTCCTCTAGAGCACTATAAATACAGACATTGGGCCAGAGGGAGGGGAGGTTGAAAGCTGAACATTCCTAAGGGTAGATGCTGCTGGAATTAGGACTCCCTTGTAAAGCTTGAGAGGAGAGATTCCCATCCTTTCCTAGCCTTATTTGGAAGTGGGTGAGCTGATCAAAGTAAAGGAAAACTCTTGCTGGACCCTAGGAGGGACTTGCACAACACCAAGGCTCAAGTTGTAATGGTTTCTTTTGTTTCCACTTAATACAAATGAACTCATTTTTCTCAACAGATTGTTATTCATGATTTGTTTCATATACTCCTTGGTCTGTATGATGGATATGTATTATTTTATGAGTTTATCAGGTGCTATTTAATCTTTTGGCTTGTCAGTGAATGCAGGTTTCGAAGAGAAGGAGGAGCTCATCCGGATCGGTGAGGCTGGACTACTACAAAGCGTTGGACTAAAGGTATGTTAAAGTCACCTGATTATTTGTATTCTAAATGCATGTTTAGAGAAAGGTAGTGTTTATTTGTCTTGTTTGTCACTAGAAAGCCTTTGCTTCTAGGGAGGTCGGTTTTGTCCGCAATATCGACTCTTTTCGCATGACACTACACAATAACTTTTCACCCTAAACTTCATATTAATGCATATTTTGATCTCATATGTACTATACATATATGTTGGTTTTATTTCATCACTGAATAAAGAAATTGAAGGAATCAATAAATTCATTCTTTACAATATGGATGTGACACAACAGTGGGTCACATTGTACAAACAAAAGAGGAGGAAATGGGACACTGACATGAAATAATTCAAATGGTCGAATTGTAGAAGCATGCCTTATCCTGATCATTTAAAATAAAATATGCAAATGACATTCCCTAACAGTTTGGTTGTTGATCAAGTCAGAGAGAAATGCAATACATTTATTTGTCATCCACGTGCTAAAGAGGATGTGCCAAACATAGGGATTGGGCGCAATAACTCAACAATTAAAATCTATTTCTATGCAATTTTAACTTCATACTCACCTTTGAATTGTAACATTTATATATACTTTATATTTTTTATTTTATGCGGGTTATTCGAAACATGACACTATGATTTTTTCAATTTTTTGTAGTTGTATTTGTTTTAATTTATGTGAGCATATGGGCATCATTTTTGCACAGCGGTTGTCGATGATGGATGCATGACACAAGACTATTGAGTGGAAGTCGAGTTTGACCAATCTAGTCATTCTATCCACCATGATCAAAACCTAATGTACGTGACATTAGGTTACAATGGAAAGATACAAGAGATCATTCTAGTGAACTTCTCTTCATTCCAATGTGTTACTGTTAGGTGTAAGTGGTGGGACACCTTTGATCAAAATAATGTAAAGGAAGATCACAATAGGGGGATGATATCTAGCAACTCTTGAAAGACGTCGCATGAAACTATGGAGCCTTTTATTTTCCCAAAACATTGTAACCAGGTGTTTTTTTACCCAGATGTGTTGGATAGGGATTGATGGTTTTTATTAAGACATGACCCTAGATTAAAATATATTTTTTAGAACAATAGTGCTATCATGCCAAGTGCGAAAGATAATCAAGGTGATGACAATCGAGAGTGATATGCACTTATGTTATTTCATCATTTATACTATTTTTGTATGTTTTTGTTTTCTTTATTTTTCTAATTATATTGTTTTTTATTCATATTGTTGGCATTTTAAAATATAATTGGTAACATTCACAAACAATTTTACACATTTTTAGCAGTGGAAATATTTTTACACTTAAAACTAAGTATTTCCAACTGTGTACAATATTGATAATAATAAGGATTCAAGGTCACAATCCCTCTCAAATTGGAAAATGAGAAGAAAATAGTGAATTTAGAAATAACATTGAAGATTTAGTCTCGATTTAGATACTTATTGGTTTATTAATTAGTTCACATGTTTTTTCTTCATGTTTAGTTCAAAATCAATATAAATCATCATGTAGTGATAAATCTACGAGGAATTTAACAATGGAAATATTGTGTATTAATACACAAGATTAAATTCTTGACATGAGAGGTAAAGTCATGTTTGCTATATTTAAATTACATTTCTTGCAACATTATGTAAACTAAAAGGAGGTCTTATGCATGTATAAAATGTTGATTACATTTTTGTATGGACCATAAGAGAAACAAATGGGCTTACATGAACTCATGAGAGGTTTTATTTTTTTCTTCATGGATAATGGAAGAGTTTTAGGTTTTCTTTTCAATGGTAGTTAAAAATAGATGTTGAATTAATAAATATTTTATGGCTAAGAATTAAATGATAAATAATGTGATGGTGATTAAGAGGCATTTGTTTGAATTTAAAATAGACTTCATGATACATTTTAATTTCCGATTTAGATTATGCAAGATAAACATCTATTTTTGTGTATTTATAAATAAATTATTTAAAGTAGACATGTCTTTATCCTTTTTGGCTAAAGCAAGAGACTTTCCTTCTATTTCAATTACCTAAAAGTATAGTTACAATAAGTACAAAAGGCCTAAAAAACTTAAGGCCTATGAAACCAACGAGATCGAACTAATAAGGATGAGACCCATCAAACCAGCTAAAGGACAAGCTAACGATCAAATCATCCGCCCGAAAACAAGAAGACCCAAGGTCAAAATTTGCAATACATCCCCTGATTAACTTGCAAAGAGTGAACCGACATGCGACGCCACAAAGAAGACCCAAGGTCAAAGTTCGCGGTACCTCCTGTGATTAACTCGCAAAGAGTGAATAGACGCACGATCCCACAAACAAGCTCGACGAGATCTGACTGTTGAATGCCCCCACAGAAAAGGATGACGCTGAGAGACATCAGAGAGCCAAGATGCAAGGACTTTAAGGCGTGATAAAAGGCGGTATGAAGGGCATCACCCCTGCCACGTGGTGAGAGCTGAGTGGAATCACTCTCAACGGGCTAAAACCACTTACCATTCTTGAGCCTTGCGATCAAAAGAAAACCACTTCTTGCCTGGTTATCCGAATCAGAAGAAAAGAAGCGAGGAAAAATCGCCGTGGGAGCAGACCAGCCTTTCATCCTGCTAAAACTGGCAATAAAGATCACCGCCAAACCATTCTGTAACTGAAAAGGAAACCCTGTGTCGCCATTCAACTGAAAATGAAACTCGTCGCCATTCAAGGAACGAAGGAGCTAAGTTTCCGTACCTCTCAGTAAGATATCCCCATGCAAAGAAAGCCATATGACAAGGATCCGACCGGCGAAATGAGAAAGAGTAGGCATAAAGAGCTTTAATCATGTCCTGCCTCTCGTGCCCAACAATAAAAAATTTCTTTGTCCTCTGTGGCTTGAGCATCATAGAGGGCTTTTAGTCTGCTTGGAGGCATCTCCTGCCATTTCATTTCGATTCTACATTCAGGATTTATCACACTTTGGTTGGCCAGTAGATCTGCAAGTTTGTTGGCATTCCTACGAACATGATTGAAGTTAACCGTTATTAGACTCTGGAGATGTTTTTGGATTCTTTGGTACACTTGTATAAGTCTCCATTTTTTTAGACTCTTTCAGGCGCTGTTCCATAGCTGATTTTCTTAATTGCATTTATAGAAATCTCGGAGTCTGCTTCGATGAGAACATTTGAGCTCTGATTGAGTTTAAGAAGCTCTATACTTTGTTCCAAAGCCATTAATTTGGCCATGTTGTTGGAGCCTTGGCCTAAATGACAGTGGAAGTAAAAATTATTTTTTTGTCTTCATCTCTTAACACACCTCCATAACCTGCTATCCCCGGGTTGCTTTTTGAAGCCCCATCAATGTTGCATTTTAGATAACCTTTTCGTGGAGGATGCCAGAACTCCTTTTCCTTTTCCAACATTTTTTTTTTTTGCTCAGACCATTGAGGATGATCTCATGCATTCCCAACTGCTTGAGAGTTCTCAATTCAAGTGTCGTGGGAGGATTCGAGGGATAACTATGCACTATGGTGGAAATGGTCTCCTTTATCTGCTTTAAGATCAATTCCATAAGGCAAAGAGGAGTAGTTTTTTCATCCTTGAAAATTCTTTTATTCCTTTCTTTCCAAGCATTCCAGATAATGAAGCTTGGTGTAAAGGTCCAGGCTAAATTAAGGATCTCATACTCTGAAAAGTTTTTTCTCCACTTGTTCAGGGTGTTGATAATGTTGCCTTTGTCTCTATCTGTCTGTTGGAAAATGCTATTGAAAGAGTCCCAAAACCAGGGGGTATAGGTGCAGTTATTGAGAATATGCTCCATAGTCTCCTCTTAAGCCTCACATAGTTGGCATCTACAAGGCGCCATCACCCCCCTCTTCTAAATTTTTTCCCAAGTTAATATTTTCTTGTGATGAACCAACCACATAAATAGTTTGATCTTCATCCATCCTTGGTGGCTCCAAAGTTTTTGCCAGGACTTAGCCAAAATGCAGGGATCTAGGTTAAGAGAAATTCTTTTAGCTTCCTTAATGTTGAAGATTCCTTCTTTGTTTTGGCCCCATCTTAATTGATCCTGACCATCTGTAACCAAGATCTTCCTTTGTTTTAAAATTTTCATGAGTTCTTCTGATTTTGCTTTTAGGGGGTTGTCCGCTCTGCATTCTATAGTCCTCTAGCTTCTCCATTTCTCAGTGTCTTGAGGAAGATTCCAGAAGTCCATAACTTTAATTAGTCCTTGGAAATAAGTTTCTTGCTTGATGCCCATAAAGTCCTCCCTTATCAACATAGGTTCTTTTTTCCATTTTTCTACCCAGAAGAGAGCCTGATCTCCTACTCTGATTTCCCAGAAGCTGTTGTTTTGTACCAGGCTTCTGTTTTCCCAGGCTTTATTCCAGATGTGAGAGCCTTTTATGTTCCCTAACATTCTGATGATATCACTCGTTTGCCAGGAGTTAGCATATTTCTCTTTCTATGTTTTAGCTCATTGCGCCCCTGGTCCCTTAACCCATCTCCACCTGAGTTTGGCTCCTAAAACACTACTTAGAATCTCCTGACCATCTAGGCCTAGGCCTCCACGACTTTTGGGTTTGCAGATTTTATCCCAAGAAACAAGGGCCCATTTCTTTCTGGTTTCCTCCTTGCCCCAGAGTAAGTCTCTCTGAAGGTTCCTGAATTGATGTAAGACTCCTTTGGGAGCTGACAGGTGTTGTTGGGATCCCACTCTAAGGTGTGATAGTGCCTTAGCAACAAACAAGGAAACTTATTTGAGTATTTCTTCTTTATGAAATGTAAATGAGGAGGAAGGATGTAACTAACCTGTGTCTTCCGCTAGTTTGTTGATCCAATCGCTCCTCTCTTCAGTGGCTCCCAGCTCCCTGCTCCCTCACTGGACCAGCTTCATCGAATTCCTGCAAGATCACAAGAGAGAGAGACTACACGAGGATATAGATATACATTCATAAAAAGCTCAAGATCAGATTAAGCTAAACATGTAAGTATAACAAAACATCATTGATACACAGCATGTAGGAGAAACTCAAATAGTTTATTGATAGAATAAGAAAGTCCAAGAGGAGATACAACCAAGTGAGTTCCGATCCAGCATCTACCTCCCAGCAAAGGAATCCCTTCCTCTCCTCCAACAAAGCATAAATCACCCAATGTACTAATCTCAATCTCAAACCAACAACAATTCTCTACAAAGTACCAAATTCCAGCCTCCTGGATCTCTAGGTGAGAGACCCATATATAGATGTAAGCAGAGAGGATGAGTCAGCTTATGTTTTGACTTGTGGCTTCTCTCTGTCAGTTCTTGCTTCCACTTGGAGGTTGAGAGCCTCTTACTCATCACTAGTCGAATTCATTGAGGCAAGTGTCACTGGAGAAGATTCTGGAAGCTTCCATGGTCTTTCCACCTCGTTGAATGAGCTTGCCATTTGTCATTTCTCGCTCAGCGCAACCTTGTAGTGCATCCAAGTGCGTTGCAACGCACCTAGCCAGTGCATTTGGGTGCTTTGCAACGCAGGCAGCTAGTGGAGCTTCTGAATTGATCCTGAATTGACTGTTTCTGAGTGGTTTTTGGTGGAGAACTTCTGGGAGAAGCTGTCATTGGTTGACCTTGTTCCTTTAGGAGCTGTAATGACATCTTTAGGGACTTTGGATCCCTTGGATTATGGACATTTCATGCTTATAGCTGTAAGGCACAAAAATGTCTATAACAGTTGCCCCCTAAAGTATGAGGTTGTTTATCGGGTGAAATGCTTTATTAGGAGGATCTGAAGTTCATTCAATGTTGGGAGGAGACCTGTAATAAGATACAATACAATAAATTATTTTTCATACTGTTTTCATGATCTAGCTAAGGCGGGCATTCCCATGCTCAGCTTTATAAATTCATTTTATGTACAAAGGACAGACAATCATCTGATGGTAGACTGATGATTGTGATGAAATCATCATCCTTTTGGTAGGATGATTATCTGTTCTGCAATGCTGTACATGTCAATGTCTTTATTTTTCCTGAATATATATCGCAGCCCGGATGCATGAAACTAGATCCAGGGTCTTCAATCTCGTCTGATCTTCACTCTAAGTACAAGTCGATCCATGTGAGAAATGTTTTGAATTTGAACATGGAAAGACATCGCTTGATTACCAGTCAATGATGTAAACTATTAACAAGCGCGAGAGAAATCACCGATAATGATAATGACCCTCAAGGTACTGTAGTAAAATTCACATGGTGTGAATAGAGGACTTGGCGTTGAACACCACGCAAAATCTTTCGGTCGAAGGTCATTGATGTATACCTGTCGCCGGAAGTGAGAAACTTGCCATTGAGGCATGCAAGCTTCAAAGTACTGAAGGGGGTGTTCCTAGATCAACTTCTTGGATAATGAGCTGATGTCGACAAGAAGCGATCCGTCAAAGGAGGGCCTTAATGTATCCCACATCAGTGACACGGAACGGAGCAAATGATTTTGATGGAGGTGAAAACGATCTGATGATATATGGTTTAGGGTGGCGGTCATGAAAGAATGAAGTATAATGCATGGTAGTGGATGGGACACGGTTGACTTCTCTGGATGACTTCTCTTGAACATATCGGCGACACTTATATGATGGATTGGTAGCATTTACCCCAAAGGTGGATGGTATGGCGAGACCATGGTGATGTGACCGGTGAATGAAACAACCCAACCCGACTCAGGCATGGAGTGGAAGTGTCATGTTCAAGAGCGACTTGCTACCAATAACGGTTCTTTGAGTTTCTTCCCAATTTTTCCCCAGTCATTGCTGACCAGTACCTCTTTATTTTTGTCAAGCTTGAGGAGGATAACATATGCTTGTTCTATAATTTGCCCGTTCGGGCAAACCCATCGCTATGTTTTAACGAGCCTAGCGATAGTGAAACTCGTTCTCGTCTAAAGACAAGTTTGTCGCTATTAATGTTTTTAACGAGTCTAACGACAAAGATAACTCGGTCCTTTTCATTTTTAGAGAGTCTGAAAAGGTACGTAAAGTTAACTCCGAAAGTCCTTTTTCGTCATCTAATCCCTTAGGTCCGAAAAAGTATAAAACAATACAGAAGGGATGAATTTTCGATAGTTTTAACGATCCGAACAAAACAAGTGCTCGATCTTTTTGTGAAATAATCCCTCAGGTCCAAAAAGATTAGAATCTAGAGGAGGGATAGCTCTTCCGGTCGCTTTAACGAGCTGGGAGGCCAAAACTCGGGAATCTTTTCATATTTTACGAGTCAAATGAAAAGAGCTTAAAGAAGACTCGTTTTTTTAGGAACGAGTGATAAAATGGGTAGCATCTGATTCCAGGTACGGGTTGGAATTTTCCAAGCACCGCAGTGTCACAAGGATGGCTAGTGAAATCACTCTTCGCAGCTGTTCCTCAAAATGGGTAAACAATCATATGGAGGTGAATGATCGGCCAATGGAAAAGTGGAGGTGACGGTGCAAACACGACCAAGGCTTTAATGGCTGAAATGTTACATTCACGGTGGTTATTTACCGGAGGTTAGTTCATTTTTTAACGAGATTAAACACGGGTTGAAACACTTGCTCGATCTTATGTTTATTTTTTTAACATGCATGAACTATGTGCTAAAACTGCTCGATGCGGGTTTATTTTTTAACGAGCTTGAACCCTGCAGTAACACTGCTCGTGATAAGTTTGCATGCCCCCATCATAATAACGCAAATCGAGGTGCATGCCCCCCAAGCTTCATTGCATTCAACTCGGTGGCTGGAATGAAGGTTTGTTTTTGAGATTTGAAAAGGGGATTTGTTTCATTTTTTAATGAGGTTGACACAGTGAAAGAACTATCCTCATGACTCCTTGTTTCATTTTTTAACGAGGTTGACACGAGATAAGAACCGTCCTCGGAGCCCACTGTATTTACAGTATTTGATAGAAAATCGAAAACTGAAGGATGATAAAGGTCATCTTTAGTATCTTCTCCGCAATCCGGGAGAAGGGAATGATGGTGGGAATCATTCCATGGCGCCCCGTCAATTACCATTGATTGAATGATTCCTTCATTTTTAGAATGTACAAGTGACGAAGGATTTGAAGAGGTGCCATATTCCTTAGACCTATCTATCCAAACACTCGATGAGTGTTGATTTTGGTTTGCCCCCTAGGCCAAGAAAATTGATTGCTACAATATTTCTATTAGGGCGATGATCCATGCTGACAAAATGTTTAGGAATCTTCCAAATCCATTAGATATAGAAGATTTCATATTGTAGGTTTCCACTGTGGCCACTTCTGCCAGATTACTTGGAGGCGGTAGGGAAAAAGTACTCATTAAGGCAGGGTCTTTTAGGAGGCCTACTCCAATATTTTGAAGCGAATGATCGCTTCCATGGATCATTGGAATGCTTCCCGTAACTTGTGAATTGTTGGGGAGAAATGTTTGTTGGTCGACGATTGTAATTCTTCCTTGAAAGGGAAATGCAATCTTCCTGAAGTAGGTCGACACAACTGCGGCCATGGCATATATCCAGGGCCTACCTAGTAGGATGTTGTAATCGAGGTCTTCATGGATAACTTCAACATCAATTTCTACTGTTTTTCCCCCCAGTTCAACTTGCAAGTTACTTAAAATCCCATATGGAGTGTATGATCGTCCATCAAATGCTTTTAATGTCGTTGACGATCTCGACAAGGGTGGTGACCCTAAATTTTTCCAGCAACTCATCGACATAATACATGTAGATGCCCCCTCATCAATAATTGTTCGATGAACGGTTTTGTTGAGGGCTTTCACTTGAATAAGGAAAGCTAGTTGAGCTGGTAACTGAGGGTCATATCCTTTATGATCAAAGGCCACAAGATTGGAATCCATTGGGTCAATCCCACCTATTGCTGGTAATAAAGCTTGCTTTTGGGAGGAGAAATTCTGTGGTACCTCAAGTGTCGACATAGCGGATGGCGATTGGGCCAGGTCCTCTATTATATTATAATTCTGTGCTACTTTTGCACTAGGATTAAATGTCGATTTGTGTACTACTCCCTTTGGTGACTTTATCATTGGTTCAGGAATGATGGGTGGCACAACTTCGGTCAAAGTTGTTGTCGAACTACTAGGTTGTTCATTAGCCTTGTTATTCGATAGCTGTGGATTCCCGTAATCTTTATTCCTTGTCAAAGCATCATTTTGCTGCTTTGAGATAGACAACATAAGCACTTGGGATCGGGAAGCATTTTGATTAGCAACCAGTTTGGTTCCCGGGTTTGGAAATGGATCAGTCAATACTGCTGAGGTTTTCGGACTCTTAAAGAATCTTTTAAGCTCAGCTTTGTATGGACATTCATTCGTCCAATGGTCCTCATCTCATATTTGACACCTGAAAGGGGGTTTCCTTTGCCCAGAAGGGTTTGCAGAAGCTTTTTCAGGAGATGACTCATCCTACTTCTTTTTCCTCCCTTTCTTTTTCTTCTTGCCCCCTGGTTGCTTCAGTTTTTTGCCCTTGTCGGTCGACATGGCATTTACTTCCGAGGCAAGAAGTTCGTCTTTTGCATTTTGATCTGAAATCTTACGGGCTTTCTTGGACGTAGCCTTTGTCGATTTCGCGTTTGTCGTGCCAATCACACCATCGCCGGCGTGAGAGTCATTGTTTCATTTAGGAGGAGGAGGAATTGAGAATTCTGGTCTAGGGGCATCAGGTATTTTGTCGTAGAGCGTGCCAGACTGAGTATAGACCAAGTCTAGATATTGCGCACGAGCGATAACTTTCTCTTCCGTTACGACTCCCCCCTTTGCCACATCTTCCGTTATGGCAGGAAGTAACGACTTGATAAACCATTCAGCTAATAGCTGATCGGGAACGTATGTTTTTACCATCCTACGACGACGTCGCCACTCATGTATATGATCAGATATGTGAGTGGCCGTTGTCTGTTTGAAGTTGGTTAGGAGTTCCATTCCCGTTTCATACCTTATCGGTAATTGAAAATGGGTTAAGAAAGTGGTGGCTAAGGTACTGAAATTGTCGAACGAAGCTCTAGGCAATTCAATATACCATTTTGCCGCTGGACCCGTTAACGTCCTATGAAAAAGGCGAAGCCTTATCGAATCATCGTTTAGGGTGTTTGATGAACACCATAGATGAAATGTCATCACGTGATTTGATGGATCTTCACCTGGATTTCCATTAAATTTAGGAATATTTGACGGAAGTTTATGTGGAATCGCTGGCCACCAAGGGGCATAAGCAATTGGATCATTCGTCAGCCGGTTTAGATCTGGTAATTCTAGAGTTGCTACAAAGGGCAACTGTTGATTCAGGTTAGGCGAAGCATACCCAGGATAAGATGGAATCGCCTGAGCAGTGGGTCTTTGCATACTAGCATAATGTATTTGATGTTGGCAACTTTGACAAGTTTGATGGGCATAACCACTATAATATGGTTGTTGATAACCGCTTTGGAAATGTGGTTTTCCATTACTTACAAAGACTTGTTGCTCAGGTCCTTGATATGATTGCTGGAATGGCGGTTGTTGAGATTGAACCAGCCCTGGTTGTTGGACCATTTGCTGTTGTCCAATAGTGGATGATTGACCAAGATGAGGAGTCATAGTACTTGTTTGAGCCTGAGTCGCTCCAGATAAGGAGGCACTAACCTGAGGTTGCGATTGAGTCGTCGAGACAAGAGGTTGTTGTATTGAAACCTGAGAAACTCGGGGTTGACATACAACAGGTAGCGCTTGTACTTGCGACGCAATCACCATACCAGGTATAGTGGGAATATTCGACACAGGGTGGACTGGTTGCATTGAATATGCAACCCTTGGTTGCTGAGGCAGTATTGGTACCCAACCGCTGGATGTAATTCCAGTTTGACCTGAACTTTGTTGTAAACTCCCATATGGTTGTTCTCCGGGAGGGAACAATGAAAAGGCATACTGCCCTCTATATGGTGGCAATCTAGTACTTAAAGGATAGATTGGCCTTTGAAGACACATTGGATCGATTTGTTGAGTTTCAACATAAGAAATACCATATGATAATCCAGATGAAGGAACAGGAACTAACCATGTCGTCGTCCCTGATGGGACTCCGGCTTGTTGTTGATAATTTGCCGGGACAGATGGTATACCGGCGAACATTGTTGGAGTAGCAGCAGGAGGTTCTGCTGCTGCTATGTCGGATGACACAGTCCTAGATGTCGACGGTTGTTCAGACATATCTAGTCTATCCAAAAGATTTCTTAGCGATTCTACAAGAATTTGTGATGAAGGGAGACTAACTTCGAAGATCAACGAGGGAAAGGTGATGATTATTCCGTTTAAAAATAAATTTTAGACGCTTTGACACAACTTGTTTTTTCAATTTTAAAGAGTCGAGAAAAAACAAAAGATGACTCTAGTCTCCTTCGATTTTTAATGAGCCCGAAGTGACAAGTGCTCAGATGGACCTTTTCCGTTAAGGAGTCTGAAAAGGAACGAAAAGGGACTGCTCTGGAGATCTAGGTAGAGGGTGTGCCAAACCAATCACAAAACTGTAGAATACGTTTTACCGTACGGCAGTCAATCTTCCCGAATGCTGTGTTCGGTGCATTGTGATCAGTAGGGCGGTCGACACGGCTTCCTATGGATAAAGGTTTTATGCCTATAGGGGTCTACCAATATATACTCGACGGTACGTGGGAGCACAATCCGTACTGGCACTTATCGTCTCTCAGGAGGAATCACCGAACCATCAGTGAGGCCGACAGTAACCAGGTTATACGACGCCGGAACACGTCTCTAGCCTAGACCTCTATGTTGTGCGTTAAGTTACAAAGCGTTGTTAAGTTCATTCAATTTATTTTAGGTTGATCTTTCTTAGAAGTTTGCCTTTTTGGATCACCACGAGATGTAGATACAATTCCTAAATGCAGTCTAAAGATGATAAGCAAGCATTTATCTCTTTTCAACAATGAAAATCCTAGCTACAAGGGGAAAAGAAAGACACAAAATTTTCTCAAAGAGCAAAGAGCACACTGTAAATGCACTTTTCCCAAATCAAACCATACAAACTATCAATATGAAAATGCACAAATGCATGTATTTGTTTTCACTTTCTTAATATTGATGCCTAAAAAGAAAGCTGTTGTACAAATTTGAATTCGATTTCAAGTGAAAACACAAACAAGTTTCTTTTTGAAATAAAAAAGACGATTACGAAACTTATGATTTTGAAGTAAACACTTGTTTCGACACTAGAAATTCATAAATTCAAACCAAAAGACAAAATTAAAAGCGCAATCAACTGTCAACAGCAAACAAACTTACTCCTAAGATCAAAACGACACTTACGACAGGTCTAGATCTAAGGGCGACAATATGACTAGTTTACTTTTGTAATGGGAAACTGCAAATGATGTAACAAATACACAAAAACAAATCCAGTTTCTTTATACAACTGAGGCGGAATTAAGGCAGAGAAAAGGGGTTTCAGATAGGTACACACACTAATAACAGGCTGCAAAAAAAACCGAGATAAAACTGAGCAAAAGGAAGCAGGGAACCACAGCTGCATAAGGCAAAGGCTGATGAGCGCACCCCCAGCACAGAGAAACTGAACTTCAGCACAGGTAGCCCTCTCGGGACCTGCGTTGAAATGCAGAACCTCTTCACAGAGCCTGCGCTGAAGCGGAAACGAGAATTGTCTCTGGGTTCTGGGTCACGGTTTGCAGTTTAATCTACAGTTTTTGGCCGGATAAAAGCTATCAATTAGGTACAATTAGGAGGATGATTTAAAGGAGGACTAAGATCTATCAAAAAGGGCTGTTAGAGCACTTGTGGATCAGTTTGTTCAGATCATAAAAACAGGCCCAGTGAGTGGACTAGAGTGGCAGATCTCTACTTTGCATTTGTAAATGGCAAATGCAGTTCGATTCAGCACTCCTGATTTTATGAGAAGAACAACAATAGAAACAAAAATAAACTAACAAGATACGATCCCCAGCGGAGTCGCCAATTTATTGTTGGGAAAAGTATCTATTTAGAACGCCCCTATCCCACTCTAAGGTGTGATAGTGCCTTAGCAACAAACAAGGAAACTTATTTGAGTATTTCTTCTTTATGAAATGTGAATGAGGAGGAAGGATGTAACTAACCTGTGTCTTCCGCTAGTTTGTTGATCCAATCTCTCCTCTCTTCAGTGGCTCCCAGCTCCCTGCTCCCTCACCGACCTAGCCTTCCTTCCAAAGTATAGATCAACAATATACAACCATAACATAGATCTAGATCATAATATTATGATTCTCTTCTTTATTATTCATCCATATATATACTATTACATCGAGGGATATATCATTGCAATACCATGGTCCATATACTATGGACTCCCCTAATACAAGCTACTATGGTAAAAAATCATTAATCTTTTACAAATAGTATTCTTTTACAAAAAGGGAGGGGCTTCGACCTACTCCGAAGACCATATACCACAGGTTATATCTATCGCATGATCCACTTTGTCGCTCCGTTGCTCCACTACGCATTCCACTTCACCCTCCACTGCATTCTTTACTTCGCACTTTGCTCCAAAAAATGCAGAGTCTTCATCAAAATCTAGGCCAAGTTAGGCTGTGCCTAATAGGTTGATCAAGCGAGTCATGGTACAAGGAGCCATGGCCTGTAGATGATAGAGGATGGTAGAGATCTAGATCAGATTTGAGATTCAAGTTATGAACAATGAAATCATCTTATAGAGTGGAGGAGTTAGTCTTCGCCATAGGGCTCATAAGCCATTCTTGAATTTCCTCCATTGAATCCGAGTCATGAAAGGTAGGAGAAGAATGAGAAGATGGATTGGGAATTTGATTTGTGGACTTTTCAACTTTGTTACTGTCATAGAGAGGCACCCCTATTGGGACTGAAAAAAGAGGAGGACAAGGAACAAAAGGGGTAATAAGCCCCTCCTCTGAATTTGGAGGTGCCTCATGATTCACAGGAGTTGGGGGAGAAGAGAAGACAAGAGGCTAAGGATCATCGTATAAGGAGACATGAACCAATAACTCAGACTCTTGTCTCAAGAAATGCGAGTTCAATTTTTCTTAGGAATTTCACAACGAAGGTGAAGGAACTAATCAGAAAAATCCTCAGCTGATTCATCAGGCTTCATGCTTAAACGATGAATTCTTTCATAGACATCTTTATCATTATACTTATCGAAGGCTTTGTGAAGTTTCTTGGTAAGATGAGTGAATGAATGGATATAAGAAATGGGTAATCTATGACACCAATGACTAACATGACCTTTGAATGTGAGGGTGAGTAATCTAGCTATGACATCTTCGGAACATATTCCATGACAAACACAAAGATGGATAACTTGAAACAGATGTTCACGAAAAGTTGATTCACCTTCACCATCGAACTTAAGTTCGAACAGGTCATGAATAAATTTCGCAGGGATGGTACAACTAAAATCTTTAGAAAAACATCCCGGGATTATGATTTGAGGAAGAACCATTTTAAATAAGAGATTCAAATCGGAGTCTATGGGCACAACCTGTCATCTGGTCCTCCTTCTGGCACTAGAAATGTTGACGGTGTTGGATTCGCCAACATTTAGGGGATCTCCCAAATATGAAGTCCCAATTAGACCTCACGCTATTTGGTGTAGGGGTCCCATCCAGTATGATGGCCTGATTTCCACATACTTAGAGATTTGCCTTAGCTCTAGATTTTAGCACATGAGAGTGTTGCAATGGTACCTTCGAAAAGCAAGGTAAGTGTGCCTGGCGAGTGTGCAATGTAATTGTGTCTAGGTTCTCTTACTGCAAAACGGGTAGAAAAGTGAGCCTCTAAGTGAAAGGTAATAGTACCACCCAGGAAGAGACACACGTGAACTAAGAAGGTTTGTCCAACATCCAGCGGAATAGTCCACAGTGGATGTGGCATTCATTAAAACCAAAGAACAGGGAAAGATCCATCTACCATCCAGTGGAATAGTCCACAATGGATGTGACAATTGTTATAACCAATGAGCAGGAAAGGTCTATCTAGTACCCTGTGGAGTAGTCCACAAGGATGAGACAACAATGACAACCATTACAACATATTCCCAACAAGATAAGCACTAAAACAACTGAAATAGTTCAACTATCTTAGTACGTGTGAAAAGAAACATGAAATATAAATTCTCACAGAATAACCTTACAAACATCCATAAGTCATGCATGGAAACATGCTAGCCTGAAAAGGCTTCTTTAATTAAGCAAAAGTTCCAAGACACATATTTACATTGTACATCACTAGCCCAGTAGTGGGAAATTGGAGGCACTCCTTTCTCCTCAAAGAACTGACTAAAACTCTCTATGCTTTGTGGGAGGATCCAAGGTGAAAATTCCTTTTCTCATAGAATGAGGGGTATGTATAACCAAGGGTGATGCTTGACCCTTGTGACTCTTCAGCTTCCCTCATGACTATTCAACTTCCTATGACTTTTCAATTGAAATGACTCTTCATATTCATGTGTGTACATTGGACTTCCACTTTACATTACATTTGATTTATAATATCCATGTCTCATAATAGTGATTTGGCCTTTGACAGCTCATGACGCGACTTGACATGACATTGCCGACAATGGACTGGCTTGCTGAAGTGTCAATGTCAAGCCGTTGTTGTTGTTGAGTGATAGATGTGTTCTTGGATGTTTTTTCTCTTCTCCTCCACGTAACTTGATGATGTGGGGTCTTCAATGATCTTTGGTCTTGAGAGGCGATTGCATGCATGTGTTCCCTTTGATTTTTCTTGATAAGATCCTTTGCCTGTCCATTTGCAAGTGAGTCTTTTAACATGTCTGCTCCTTCTTCTCCTTCTTTATTGTCTTTCCATGATCTAATAGTGTACTTGTTCCTACAATTCACTCATGACAGGACAACATCAATAAGAAAAATCCCTACTCTAAGATGAAGTATTATCATCCATGGAATGAGCTTGGGATGAGTCACAAGCTGGGAGATAGGGCTTAGTGACTATGCATTGCACAGTTCCAGTTGGCAGGGAGAGAGCTTGATCCGTAAGACAGCATAGAGCATAGCTCAATATTAACTGAGGAACTTTCGAGCACAGTCCTCACTGAGGAGAAAAATTGTGCAGTGACCACTGGGAGACAGGATTGCACAGTTCAAGTTAGCAGTGGCTGATGCAAGGTAAGGAAAAAGGGGGTCAAGTTCTATGTGTTTTCAGAGGCAAGGAGGACTAGATAGAAGAGAGGTTTGAAATCCAAAAGTGTGTAGTTCTTGTGGGAAGTGAGCTCCGGCTGAGGGAGGACACGGGGAGGACACTAGGGGACACATGCGCAGTTCTGGAGGCCAAGGGAGGCTGGGCTCTTTGTGCAATATGGGATTCCAATAGGCAAGTGAAAAGCTTGAGGACTGACATTGTAAAATGTGTAGTTCAAGCTAGGTTGGATGGAATTTTTGCGCAATTATTGGAGTCAAGGAAGGTTGTTGAACTTCTGAATTGTGCAGTGAAACTACCCTGGAGGAAAGTGACTGCGCACTACGCAGTTCTGGTCGCCAAGGTCACATTATTGACGGATAAGACTGCACAATGCATAGCTCAGTCAGGGCTTGGTAAAGCTAAGTTGCTCGGTCGGGAAGATTTCTGAAAATGGATAAGTGTGAGGAAGAAGATGGACTTGTGCTGAACTCAAACTGTGATCACACACTTAGCATACTTCAATGACATGACAAACATAGACCATCGGAACAACAAGAAAATAATTACCCTCTGAGTGACTGTCTCATGAAAAGAAATGACAAGTGTAACACTTGAGATAGACTTTAGGATGACCGTGACGAAACTTGTGCGACAGTGCTCAAGACTTTGTGTATGAGTGCGATAGGTTTTTACATGGCTAGGATAACTCGTATACACAAACATCAGCCTTCGAGGTCAACAAAAATATTTGCAAACATGACATAATAACCAAACATGCAAAAAAGACTACCATTGATCCAACAAGCAAAAGGGAGCAAGACACTTAGAGGAAACACATGGAATCACTTTAAGTACTTGCAACCATGCATGTCATTGAATATATAATGATACGACAATGATAAGAAATCCTTCATGATACACTAAGAGGTGTGTTTCAAAAGATGTGTTTTGTTTTCCATACCTACCCTCCAAAAGGTTATGCATCAGATGGAGTCTTCATGCGGTTTCGATATTCTATCATACCTTGGGTTCCTTGGTCTTCTTATATGATAAATATCATTTTTTCTTAGCTCCTTGAATGTCATATAGCATGTCCTCCTTCTTCATCACCTTCTTCATCATATTTTCATAGCTTGGTACATATCCTATATCTGTGATCCACTCGTGACAAGACGACATAAGTCTGATAAACCCCTAGTCTAAGATGTTGCACTTGGGTTTAGAAATTGGGTCGGGACTGAGTGACAGGATAAGGGAGAAGGCCCAATGATTTCACAATTGCATAGTTCAAGAAGACAAGGGTCAATCTTGATCACTGAGACTGCACAGTGCACAACTCAAGCAATACTGAGGGAAATTTCTACACAGTCATCACTAAGGTAAAGAATTGTGCAGTGCCCACTTAGAGACACAATTGCATAGTTTAAGAAGGAAGTGGTTGGTATAGGATAAGGCCCTAGGAGGAAAAATCTATGTAGTTTCAGGATGCAAGGTGGACTGGGCAGCTGGGATACTAGAGAGAAAAAACTGCACAGTTTCTGGAGATAGTGGGTTTCGACTGAGGGAAGGACACTGGAGGAAGAATCTATGTAGTTTTGGATGCCAAGGGAGGCTGGTCTTCCTGTGCATTGCACAGTTTCAGTAAGCAAGGAAAATGCTTAAGGGTTGCAGATGCGAAGTGTGCAGTTCAAGAAAGCTGGATGAGGCTTGGTTGCTAGGAATACGTTGGAATTTGGCTAAGTGCGGGATCAGTGGAACCGATGCAGACAATGATAGAGCTTGACTACAATCACACAATTGAACACTTAATGATACAAAATAGACCATCCAAAACATATGAAAACATACTTTTCTTAATGCAACAACCTTTGTAGTAACTTTTGACAAGTGCGGCTCCGATGATAGACTTTATGAAGATAAAGGCGACACTTGTGCAATAGTGCGTGAAACTTTGGAAATGAGTGTGAACCATGTCTATATGATGAGAACAACCCATTTCCACAAATATCTTCCCTTGAAGCAAAACAAACCTCCCTTTGCATGACAAGCAATAATCCCCATGCTCGAAGATGACACATGCTATACAAATATGGAAGTGTGAATGACTCTTAAGATCGAAGGGAGATTGAAATCATCAGCTTACCACTAAGTGACCAAGGAACGATCAATCATAGGATCAACAGTAGACTCCAAAATTTGAATGTAGGCCAAAATTTTGGACAGTTTTGCAGCCACTACAACACGACTATAAAGGATCATTGTCACTAGAAATTGTGATTGCAACTATAAGGGTGATTGTGACTAGAAATTGCGATTGCTACTACAAATTTCCATTGTCACTAAAAATTGTGATTGTGACTAGAAATTGCAAATGTGACTACAAAGTGTCACTGTCACTAGAAATTGTGGTTGCAACTACAAAGGTTCACTAGAAATTGTGATTGTAACTATAAGGGTGATTGTAGAAATTGCAACTATGACTATGAAGTGACGTTGTCACTTGAAATTGTGACTACAACTACAAAGGGTGGATGTGACTAGAAAGTGTGTCAGCTACTAGAAGGAATATAAAAGGTCACAAGGAATACGAAAGAACATAGGGAAGGTGAAAAGCCATCTCCCCATTTTTATAAATATACCCCCATGCCTCATTTAGAGGGGAATTTTAGCACTTGAGCTTGACTAGCATTAGATAGTTATTTTGTGCTTAGGGAGCTAGAAGAAATTTGCTCTTGGTAGATAGAGGGTGAGTTGTGGTGAGGCTAAGGTTTTATCTTGAAGCTGAAGTTGGAAACTTACATTCAAACACTAGGTCTTGATGGGGTTTGTTGGACATGTACATGAGTTTACAACATGATTAATGAGAAGCTATTCAATTTTGGGCATTAATTCCCATGTATCTTCATAGTGGTTTTATCGGTTATCTAGTATTTTCATTGTGTGTACATGTGTGATTTATATTGGATATATGTTATTGAACTAATTCATAACTAGTGCTTGTATGCTTTCTTTTGAATCTTTTCTTTTAATTCCACACTATTACTAGTAACCTACTGCAAACTAATTTGTAATTAACTTCTAGTATATTCTCATTCATGTATGTCTTAGATGGTTCCAACTCACTGACTTTGCTTAAGACATACTCCTTCTCATTGTTTTGTTGCTATACTATTGTGATTTATATTTGAAGCGATCAATCCCTGGTTGATTTTGTCCCCATTTTCTATTCATTTCATTATTTCCGTCACTCTAACATCTTTGCATTTGACAACCATTAGTAAAACAAAAATGGTGGAAGCGGGCCTACATACCGAATGGGGCTCCTATCCCAAACATTGTGAGGCCTGATTGGGACTTCACACTGGGGAGACCCCTTAACTGTCAGTAGTACATTCCCCCCCATCAATAGGTTATTCATGTAAAATGTAAATGGTATAGGTTCCATATCTTCAACATTTTAACGATATCCAAAATAATGATAATAAGAACCATCTCCTCTATTGATATAAATTATAATATGTTTTTTGTCAAATTTTTAATGTTTCAGAAGTTCTTGAGAGTTTGAAACCATTTTATAGTGCAATAAAAGTGAAATAACAATAAAAAGTATTGTTGATGTTGTGCACCCTCCAATCCCTACAACCTTGAGACCTATATTCATTCCTTTAATATGTGTATCATTAGGTTTGAGATTTGGAACATAGTTAGGAATAAGATTGTGAGGCAAATTTAATCTATCATTACTAGGGTTAAATGAGGAGTACTTAACAAATGCTCTCAAGTTGTGGGGGAGAATTTGTAATAAATAATTTTAAGATTTTTTTTAGTTTGTTAAGATTATTTAGAAAACCACCAAATATTTTCCCTATTAGAAAGTTCACTAAAAGATTAATATCCACCAAACTATAAAGCTTATTGATTTTATTTAATATGAATCTTGTGAAGTCATTTTTTCATTTGGATCCAATGCTCAAAACTTCAAATAATCCTATTTTCCATGTGTCCATGAATATTGTATCAAGAGAGAGAGTTCAAGTGATGAAACATTGTTGATAGGGAATATCTTCTACAATGAGATACCTCTTATAAAATGATTGTTAAATAAGTGTACATGTGTGAAAGTAAAATATGTAACATGACTAAATAGAAATAGCCCACTTGGTTGAAACTAAAGTTAATAAATTAATAATATAACAAAATTTGATTCCATAAAATTTCCATATAAACTATGAAAAAATGGTTAATATTTACTTTCATTAATATACTAAAATTTCAAAAAAATATAACAAAGAGTGAATTTAATGAAACATTAAACATTTTTTTAAATATCCAACAAAATAACTAAAGAAAAAATAAATATATAAAAAATAATAAATATAATGATACCAAGCAAAAAAAACCAAAAAAATTAACATCAATAATACAAATTGAAATTTTTTTAAAATTATTTAACTTTTTCTTTGATAAATTTAAAAAAAATATCAAAATATTTAATGTATACAAATATCCATAGCATATCAAGACAACCATGTAAAAAAATCAATTTTCCCAAAAATATTAAAGTAGTTAATTTATACATATCAAAGACAACCATGTAAGAAAATCAATTTAACAAATAATGATATTGACTTATACCCTTCCCCACTTCTATATATTCATAGTGATCAAAATTCACATATAAAATAGTTAGATTATAAACTTACTAATTTAAGAACTTAATAATTAGTTGATCTGATCATAAAACTAAAAGCTAGATATTTTACTCTTCTTAATTCAATAAATCTTTATAAGATATATATAATAAATCACTTTTGCTTGACATATAGAACCTCACTCATCTTTTGACTTCCCTTGGAGCACTAGGAAGAAACAAGATTCAACGATGGAAAATATAATATCTCTGCGTGGGGACTCTAACGGAACTTAAAAGGTAAAGAAGCAGGACTTAAAAAGTAAAGAAGTGCCCTTATTTTGTAAGAGGGTGATATTGTCTTAAACCAACATATTTGGTTGGTTGGTTTGTGAATGAGAGAAGATTTTTCAATAGTGAAATTAATAGATTGGATATTTCTGTTATGAAATAATTATATATATATATATATATATATATATAAAAGAAATTAATGGATGGATTGGAAAGAAGCAGGACTTAAAAAGTAAAGAAGTGTTGTTATTTTGTAACAGGGTGATATGGTCTTAAACCAACATATTTGGTTGGTTTGTGAACGAGAGAAGATTTTTCAAGAGTGAAATTAATGGATTGGATATTTCTGTTATGAAATAATTGTATTTTTGTTTAAAAAGTGTTATATATATAAGAAACTAATGGATAGGGTATTTTTGTTATATATATAAAATAAAATATTATGTATATTTTTTTGAGGTTTGATTTATAAGAAATTTGAAATTTGAATTTTTATAATATAAAGGTTGCTAATTAAATTATTTTTTGAACAAAATAATATGCATATTTAAAAAAATTGTAGATAAATTTTATTATAATTGTTACAAATCAAATTCAAGTAATTCACAAAATTCAATATACACGCACAAAAGATTGTCTTCGTCTCTTTTTCTCTATTCAAATTGCTAACACAAATCATATTATAATTGTTACAAATCAAACAATTTCAAGTAATCTTCAAAACTAAATATATAAACACAAAAGATTATCTTCTACCCCTTGTCTCTATTCAGATTGCAAACACCCCTTTCAATCAGATTTCTAGCACTTCTTTCAATCTATATAGCCTCCTTGAACTTCATTTCAACCCCAAAAACATTGATATGATTGATTCAAAAGAGGCATTTATCTAAAAAGTATACAATACCCATGCTACTTGGGAGGCAAGTAGTGAAACATACTACTTGACCTAAGTTCCTTTGACATAAGTTCCTTTGACAGGTATTATGAGAGCTTTAATAAAAATAGAAATAAGAATATTTCTGTATAAAGGGATGTCAAATTTATATGTAATATAAATAATATTATAAATTTTAGATTTACCAAATTCCGGATTTACCAAGTGTCAAGAGGATCAAGCCTTTTGAGGTGCAAATCTTTCTTCACCTTTTTTACTCAAAAATATGTTTGCATCTCAAGAGGTTTTATCACTATTGGCATTTGGTGGATCTAGAGTTAAGATGAATATATTCTAGTTTCATAATTTACATAATTTGTGTTAGTTGATAACTTGCATAATTTGTTATGTGGTTGATATACAAAATGCTATTTGTTATTTGATAATTTGCATAGTATTTTTATAATCATTGCTTTGGGAGAGGCATTTTACAACCTATGACGAGCTACAATGTGTATTTCTTAAAATAAAAAAACTCTAAATAAAAAAATAATATGGGCTGGAAGTGAAAAAAATCTTCTATTTCTCCTACATATAATTCAATATAAAACTTAAATAGTTTGTTTGAACACTATATTAACTAATATATTTTAATATTTACAAATAATTTAATATAAAACTTAAATAAACTATTAAAATATCCATATTAACTAATATATTTCAATATGGATATTATACACACATACATATAAATAGATACATATAGATAGAAACCATATAATTATATTTACAAAGAGAAAGTGTGAGTTAATATTGATTTTAGTGCAAGAAAAAGATAATCACCATGGATCCATCTTAATCAATAAATTAAAAGTCTTTTAAAATGTAATATTTTTAAAGTTTTACATTTTAAAAATCCATATACATATTACTACATTTGATCCTCTAAATAATTAATAAATTAGTAATTAAAATAAATATATACTAATATTAATATTAATATTAAACAAGTGTAAAAAAATAATATGAATTAGACATATAATATCATTAATATTGAAAATTCTATCTAACTGTTTAAATGACAAACAAGCTTATATTAAAATAAAAATTATAAAAATTACTCTACTAACATTTAATGAAAATTACATATCTGTGAGTTCTACTCTTCCTAGTCCATACGGCCTCTTGATTGTACGGAATCCATGTGGAAAACATTCAATTAAATGTGTTGTATGCGATTGCATTAACATCGCTATTTTCTAAGTGGAGACTGAGACTTCTCGAACTGTCACGATATTGAACTGAGTTTTTTTAGGTTGCCTGCAGTCGGTCCATTGCAGCATTTTTTGACAGGGGTGTTGTGCCAAGTGAGGAGCAACAGTCTCTAGTTCTAGTTCTATTATATTCACTACAGGAACAAGATCATGAACAGGACTCTGGTGGCTTCAGAGCTTTCATTCATAAACCCTTTTTTGTTTTTTACTGTCATTTTTTATTGCAGACATTGAAGTAGTTGGTCTGTGGCAATATTAACGTTGCGAAAGCGTTTTTCTAAGGTAGTCGTTGGGTGGTTGTGGCCGCAACGTTTTGAACCCCGAACCGTGATGAAGGCAAGGGCGTTAGGCTAACACAGTTAGGCAGAGAAGTCGAAACCTAAAATAAAAAGGAGCGCTGAATGCTTGTGGATGAATGTGCGTCGAATGCTTCCAAAGATTTAAAGCATGCGATTTACAGGAAAAAACGATTCACAAGTTTGTTTTGTTTTTTTCTTTTTTTTTGCTTAGGTAAAGTTTTCTGTATTTCACAGGGCTCTCTATTCACGGTAAGGTTACGAAGGCTTCCAAAGAACGCCGCCACCAAAGGGGATTTCGAGGATCTTGCTACAGTAGAAATTGCCCATATTTTCAATAATACTAGGGATTCAGGACTTCAAAATGGAAAATGGAAAACAATGGCAAAGAAATTTCAGATTTTGTGGAAACAAATCACTTGGGCCAAGTCAAAATTGCTTCAACAGAGAAGTGGATTTGGATAAATGCATAACAATATTGGGCCATTTTAAACCGTAGGCTTGCTGGCTTTAAATGAGAACAAAAAAGAAGAAGAAAATAGTCCCAGAAGAAGAAAACAGACCCAAAAAAAAGAAAACAAATAAGAGCAGCAAAAGTAAGAGCAAAAAAAGTAAAGAAGAGGAAACCATTTACAATCCCACAACTACACCTCTCACTTGGTCGTCACATCTCTATGTCCAGGGAATGATTAAGGCTAGGGCAAGGTAGAAAATTTTGGAAGCCAAAGAGCAGGAAAGGGACCACATAATTTTAGAGATTACACTTTCAAATCGATTTTTAATGGAAAGTAATAGGATCCTAAAAGAATCCCGGATGCGGGTGCTTAAAAGGCATGGCAGCACAAAGGTGGTGCGTCACATGGGCATGTGTCAACCCTTGCGTGCCACGCAGTACCCTACAGAATGTTTCAAATGAGCGCATGAAGGAACTTCAATGCGGGTATTATTACTGGTCTTGTCCTCCTTAATTGGCCTCGTGGTAACCTGTGCGATGGCGCTTCATATTCCGGGAGCCTCTGTTACATTTACACATTCATTTGAAGTTGTTGGGCACTCCACTACAACGCTGGAGCACTCCTCAGTGATGTGGGGGATTGCACAGGGACATTCTTGCTCTGTGCCCAACTCAGGTATTGTCCCAAGCTTGAGAGTGGTTTACAAGCATTGTAAGCCAAATTCTGTGGCCCCCGTCTTGGTTAATTTCTCCTCTCCGGGTTTCGGCAAGCTGGTTCATCCTCTGAATTTAGCAATGATGAGAGAGCGTCTTAGAATGAGCAGTCGACGAGGAAGCTCTCACGGTCGGGCTACCGCTCAGAGGACTGGCCCCATTTCTCCGAGCAACATCGCCTCCATGGCATAACAGCGGGACGTGGCAGAGGGCCTGGGAGCGGAAGCATAACAAAATGTGGAAATGAAGCGCACCCCACGGTCAGGTATCAGATACCCTGCACACTCGCCAACTCCACTTTCATTGTATCTGTTACTGTCGAGCACTGTGATAATCTCAGAGGTCAGGCGGAAGTAAATCAGGAAAACCCACCACCAACTCAAGGGACAATGCCCACAATTGATCTGCAACGCCCTGCTATGGAAAGTTCCACCCCGGCTACTCAAGTAGGCCTTGCGGGTCCAAGCGAGCCTGCTCAGGGGGTCCCTACTTGCTCGATGGTCCCTCTCTCTGACTCGGATGACTCCCGGCAATTTGGGTGCAGGGTGGAGGAAGAGCCCTACACCACGGACGATGATTAATCCAATCAACCAGTTCGCTCTCGGCAGCCTAGAAGTGGGAGCATTACTCTGTCTTCGAATCTTGTTTTCTGTATGTGTTTGGCTTTAGTCTGGATTTTAAAATCTATGTGTCGGCAATATGGATCCATATGTCTGTTAGTCCATGTTTAAGTAGTGTTCAGTGTCGATATGTTCGTTTGTCTCAGCATGTCCATGTTCAGCATCCAATTTTTGAATATGTTCAACTTTGGGTATGTATAAATTTGGGCAAACTGTCAATCTCTCGGCAGGATTTACAGGGCCATGGCCTTGTTGTAACACTAATGTAACTTTTTGACTTTTTGTACCATAATAGAAATAGTCTGATTCAGAAAAAAAAAAATGGGATCCTAAAAGAACAAGTAAAAATGCTATAAGAGGCTTTAGAGACAGGAAAACAAAAATGGGAAAACATGAAAAAACATGACAAACCATGAAAGAATCAATAGCAGCAAATAAGGAAGTGATAATTTCTAAAACAACTCAGGTGTATACACAAATATCTCAACAGGTAGTTATGTCCGAAAAAAAGGCAAAAGAGATCAGGATGAAAAACATTCCAAAAGAAATCAAAATCAGAGTTGAGGACACTAATGATTACATAAGGATGGAAGGAAAAGAAGATGTAAGTGTTCGTAGAGCACATGAAAGAGAACACAAAGACAGAAAAGATAAGGAAATAAACTTTATTTTAAGAGGAATAAGTGGCTATCGGAAAAATAAAAGCACTCTCAATTTGACAAGAGACTTTTTTAAAAGAGAAATTACATTGGAGAGGGAAAATTTTTCAAGCAAGAAGGGTGGGAAAAATATATGAAGAGAGGTCTTGACCCATAAAAGTCATCATGGCAAGTGTGTAAGAGAACCACTATCTTTTAAGCAAAAAGAAACTCTTGAAAGGCTCAGACTTCTTCTTAGATGAAAGATCTAACTAGAAAACAACAAGAGGAGAGAAAAAAATAAGTGGAGAAAATTTGAGCAGCAAGAAACGAAGAGAAAAGAGCATGGTTGTGCAATGGTAAAGCGGTTATTGCAATGTTTGGGCCTCATGACAAAGCATAGCAACAATTTGGCAATAAAGAAAAACTAGTTAATTCTATAAGAGGGAGGAAAACAACAGGAACAACATGGATGAAAAGGGGTGAAGACTCAAATTTGAGTCTTGCATGCCAAGCCGCGTAACAATCAAATCCTACCCAGGTCTACCTAAGTCTAGTTTGTTGGAACTGTAGAGGTTACCCTTGGAGGAGGGGACCTAGGTTAGGACCCATTACAGAAGGTAGAGACATAATTTGTCTCAGAAAAATTCATGAACATGATGGTTGCAAAACTCCTATGTTTGATGGTTATTTGAAATTAGCAGTTTGGAACGAAGCAAGATAAAATGGCAAAGGGTATGGAGGAATACTGGTTTTAGTGAAATAAAAAGAAGGTCGTCACATTCAGTTTATGAAAGAAGGATACAAATAAACAATATTATGGTTCAAAATAATAAAGAATGAAAACCACATAAGAATTGCAACATGCTATTTTGCACCTCAAGTCTAAAAAACTTACAAAAATAAGGGGCTAGAAAGCAAAGACCCTTATGCAACTTTAAAGCAAGATATTGTTGTATATTCTTAGTCGGGAGAAGTTATTTTAGTGGGAGATTTCAATGCTAGAACACAAAATCAACAAGCTAGTATTTTTTGTTGCAAAAAGGATCACAATCCTATCTAACTCATCGAAGAGGAAAATCCCCAATGGTTGAGATGTTCAGAAGATGAAAAAGTTAGAAATAATTTTGGAGAGGAGTTTCTCATGTTGTGTGGTGTTTTCAACTTAATTATCTGCGATGGTCTAGATAAATGGAAAAAGTTTGGGAAGTTCACTTGCAACACTTACGATGGGGCAAGTGTTGTTGACTACATTATTTGTTCATAAGGCTTGATAGAAAGGATAGATGAAATTAAGATTGGCGAGCATATGTGGGACTTAAAATCACACCATAACCCAATTTATATAAATCTATCTTGGTTAGAGGTAAGTCATCACAGGAGAAAAACCCAATGTTCTCAGCAATCGATATCAAGGGGAAAAATTATTCTAACACAAGAAAATTGCACTATCTTAAAAACAATGTTGGAGAGATCAATTTAGAAAGGGAAGAGTGGTTCCCAAAGCCTCAATAGTCATGAGCTAAAAATATAATTCAGAGTGCACTTGATAAGTGCAAAAGAGAAAAAAATAGGAAATCTGAATCAAATTGTTTTCCTGTAAATGCGTGGTTCAATGAGGAATGCAAAATGGCAAAGAAAACCTCGAAAAAGGCAAGTGAGGAGAAGATGAATGTAAAGTTATATAAGCAGATTTTAAAAAATAAAAAAGATGAGTTCATGCAAACAACGCGAGAAGAGTTAATATATGTAGGCAAGAATCACCCAAAGCATTTTTGGCAGGAACTTCAATCAAGGAAGAAACAAATTGAAAATAATATTACAACTAATCAATGGTTTGACTATGCAAGACAACTCTTTGAGAAAGAATCAGAGGAGAAGCCTCCTCCTAGGATCAACACAACCACAAAGCTTTTCACATTACAAGAAGTAGAAATAGGAATTAAGAAGTTGAAAATGGGAAAGGCAAAGGACTTGGTTGAACTTCAAGAAGAATATCTAAAGTGGGGAAAGAATATTCTTGCACTGCACATCATGGAAATATTCAACAATGTCATTCGACAAGGATTCCCAAGAGATTGGACAACTAGTCTAGCAATACCCTTTTTTAAAAGTTGAAACATTAATAATCCTTCGAACTATAGAACCATTATGATCAATCCTTTGTTTGAAAGGCTCTTCAGCAACATGGTGGAAAATAGAATCAGTAAGTGGGCGGAAGTCAAAGAAAAGAGGGCAAAATGGCAAGCAGGTTTTAGGCTGAAACATTCTACACTAGATCATGGTATCACACTGAGACACATTATAGAAAAGGTTTGGGAGGGCAAAGAAGAAGTATTTTGCTACTTTGTTGACTTCAAAAAGGCATTTGACACGGTCCCTAGAGATAAGTTGTGGAGTAGAATGGAAGAACTTGAAATTCCTTTGTATTATAGAGTTGTTGTCCATAGGCTTTATGAAGAGGTGAAAGTCAAAATTAGAACTTCAACAAATATTTCAAAAAGCTTTAGAAGTGTCATCAGAGTCAAGAAATGTTTCCCTTTATCCCCTACTCTTTTTGGTCTATATATAGATAAATTGGAATAGTGGCTAAATCTGCAAGGTGGGGATGGTGTTCGATTGGGGGAGTTTGCGATAAAGCTTCTTTTATATGCTGATGACTTTGTATTGATTGCTAAATTGGCCCAGGGATTGCAAATGCATCTACATGCCCTTGAGCATTTTTGTAAAGTAGTGGGGATGCAAGTCAACACTAGCAAGAACGAAATAATGATTTTCTCAAATAAAAAGAAATAGAGTCAGCATGTGTTCTTCTTTGAAGGCAACATTCTTGAAGAAGTAAAGGAATACAAGTACCTTGGGATTGCTTTCAACAACAAGCTTAATTGGGAGCATTGCAGAAATAAGAGAATTTTAGGAGGGTTGAAATCATTATATGCTCTTCAAAAACGATTTAGGGAGACAGAGTTATGGGATTGGAAAACAATTAAAATGCTTTTTGGGCTCCTAGTTTGTCCAGTGATATTATATGGGTGTGAATTGTGGGCTAGCAACATCCCTGTCTAAAAATGGAAGCAAAGAGAATCCAAAAACAATTGATGATGAGCAAGTTTAAAATAAAAAAAATCGGGTTCCTATGAGATAATTCTGAGTGAAACAAGAGCAAGTTCCATCGAAGCAATTGCTATGGTGCGTCTCATAAGGTATCTTCAGATAATTGAGCAAATGGGAGAAGGTAGATGGCCTAAAGTTATCTTCAATGAAGGAATGAGTGAAAGAAAGAAATCATAGATGAGACAAAACAACAAATTGATGCAATGGAATATTTACATCAATGCATGTCCCACAAATAGGAAGGATTTGAAGTGTTATGTTATGGAGAAGTTTTGTAAGCATATATGGGGAAAATAGTTGGGTACAAAGAAGAAGTACAATGTTTAAGAATTCAACCCCACGTGTGATCTCCAACAAAAAGAGTAAATTGGAGCTAGCATTCCATGGAGAGAAAAGATTCTTATTGCTCAATTAAGAACTAAGTCGGAACAATTACGTTGTGAAACAAGTAAGTGGAAAAGACCTAAAGAAGCTTGGGAAGAGTGGGTGTGTATTTTTTGCACTTCTGGAAGAGTGGAATCAGAAAAACATTTCATTTGGAATGTGATGCTTTCAGGGACATCAGAGACAGTTACATAAACATGTTAACATGAATTCCTGGCATTATCTTTTTAGTGGACACGGTTAAAAGAATAAGTCACCTCATCATTAATTTGAATAATGGAAAGATTAAATTCCAAAAAACAAAAAACAAAAACACTAATAGTCACATAAACTATATGTAATATCATGAATATTAAAATTCCATTCATTCAAATCTCAAACCCCTCGTGCCACCATTCGAAGTAGGAGATTTTTGTAAGAAATAATTAACAAATAAATAAATATGAACTTTCAAGATTTTTTGATCGTAAGCATTCGGTACGGTCAGGATGAGTACCCACCGCACGCTGAACACGTTTTATTTTCCGAATTTTCAAAGTGCAGGTCCGTGTTCACGTTTTATTTTCCGAATTTTCAAAGTGCAGGTACGTGTTCACGTTTTATTTTCCTAGTAGTTTAATGAGGTTACCAATTTTTCCAGTATAAATTTTGGAAAATTTGTATTTTGAGTGTCCCACACATTTTTATAACGTTGAATTTATCTTCTCAATAAAAAAACCATTTAAACACCGCTATGCAATTAGATTTTTTTAAAACACAAATGGACCAGATTTCCACAAAAATAACTTAACCTTCCGTACAATAACGCCTTTATTTTCAAGGGGCAAATCTTGCTTTTTGCAGCATGTCTCATTTGCAATCGTGAAAGTTATGGTGGGCAATGCATAGATGTTTGTGGAGGGATAGATAAGAGGCGTCGCCTTCGTCCACTCTATTGCTTGGTATTGACCCATTTATGATGTTTCAACAGGATTCTGACAAGTTATAAAACTACAAATGGATTTGAACACATCTATGATGGTTAATAATAATGTTTCAACAGGCTCCTCACAAATTTGGTCAAATTAAAAAATATAATGCCCACCTACCTCATACTCTTTTTACCTATATTTTCTACCTTTATAATAACACCATTAACAGGTGGCCAAAAGTACATTAAAAAAAATGGTTTGAAGAGTTCACCCGTAAGCCTAAACCCTAACCGTCATTATGAAAAAATCTACCCCTTCATAGATGTACAAAGAACCTATCATTTACAATATTCCATACAAATACCATATTACTTCAATTTTCCAACGCAGCTAACGAAGGACTTACCCCACCACCAAAGGAGCGTAACGGTCGGTTTAAGTTTGGAATTTCACTTCACTTTATCTTAAAATAATAATACATTATCTTAAAAACACTTAATCTTTTTGAGATGATTTTACGAGTAATCTATGTGTTGGGTAGCCAGACTTAGGCGTATATAAATCAGGGAACACATAGCTTGGTCACTCTAGCTCTTAACATGATTAGATTTTTTCTCATCAAATTTGGAAGTAGTAACCTTTACACTAAAAAATGCTTTAACAGATAACAAATATATGAAAATGTTTAAATAATTCATTTTATTTAGCCACAAAATTTATAACAAATAAATGAAACTATACTAATTATACATTTATTTCAATTAAATTTACAATTTACTATGTGTTAATAGTTGTAATTTAGGGCATCTAAGTCGGGGAATGATTACTTGGCCACAACAACTTTTACACCATAAAATGCCATAACATAACACCTATCATCAAGTTTCTCTACTATGCCCTATAGATTTATAATATATTGTTTACAAAACGCTTAAATAATTAATATTATTAGGAAATAATATTTCATTATTTTAATAAAATTATTTTAACAAATATAGAAATATATTTAAATAATTCATATTATTGGTTTCTATATTTAAATAATTCATATTATTTAGCCAAAAAATTAATTAATTTTAAATTTATTTCAATTAAATTTACAATTTACTTAATTACTTTTAAAGTTGAAAAAAAAATACATTTAAATTAAAAATATAACATTAAATATTATTTTTAAAAACTATTATATATAAATTTATTTAAATGAAATTTAACATATTTTTATATTTTGAAAATACTATATAGCCATCTTTTGGATAACCTTGGAAACAATGTGCAATAATGTGCTAGTAACAAGGTTGACAAATCGAGAGCTCATCTTTAAAACTCATTGGATAAGTTTGAAAAGTTGACATTTATTAATATATTCAGTAATACTAGTGTAGCTAGCACGCTTGCTCTTTCTCTCTCTCTCTATATTAAATGATTTAGTAAATATTGATAAACATTGATTTATGATTAGTATCGAAACATTTACTTCATTATTAATATAAAAACAACATACCCATTTTGAAAATATATTTCTATTTTTAATTTGTATATACTACTAAAAATATTATAAAATATTCTATAGAAGTTAAATCTTTACTATCCACTTAATACTTATTAATAATTAAAATAAAACCCTAAAATTTTTATTTTAGAATCGAGATAATTGATATAATTTACAACACAAACGAAATATAATTCAAAATTTTATTTAAAAAAAATAACAACGGATAAATATAAATCACCTATGAAATTTAATTTTATTATTTTTGAAAATAATTAATATATTAATAATATATTTATTCTATAGATTCATTATATAATATATAAAACCTAATTAACTAATATATGAGTAGAGAGTATTATCATTGGCTAATTAACATATTAATAAAGAGGCCTTATTCTATCAGTGTAATCATTCTTTTCTTTTACAATTGACTTCTCTTTGATAGGATTATTGATGTGGTGTAATCATTCTTTTCTTTTACAATTAACTTTTCTTTGATAAGATTATTGATATCATGTCACGATGAAAATGATTTCATCTTTAGGCTGGTAAGCTTAGTATCATGTGGTGTTCTCTTCTCTTTCGTGCATAATAGAATTGTTTCTAATAATAAGAGCTTTGACCATATGCAAAGATGTGAATTATTGTTGGGGTATGTTATTTTGAATATATGTCAATACTTGGTCTTTATTTATTTCTAAAGTTCAAAATGAATTATGTTAATTTTAGAGTTCAAAATGAATTATGTTAATTTTATATGGGTTAATGTAAAATATCTTTGAATTTTTGTTAGGATTCTATTTATATTTCTTTTTCATATAAAAGTGTTAATCATACAACATAGCATTTTCATTTTTTTTATTCCAATGAATCTTCTGATTGCATATGTTTTCATGTATTTTATTGCATAATGTTTGTTATGCATTATTGCAAAAAAAATTATGTAATTATTTATTATAAGTTTTTTACATAATACTCATTTCATTTTGAATGACACATCATTTCAAAACAAATTTTACCATAGATATTCTTGAATTTAGATGTTTAGTGAAATTTATTTTCTATGGTATTGAAGTTTCTATATCTATTTTTTTAAAGATATTCTCTGTTATTAACTTATATATGCATGTTCAGTATTGGAAAATAGTGCGTGTCTTCTATTTTATATTTGGAAGAAACAAAATTTAGATCAGGATGCAATATAACAGGTGATTTTACACAACCCTATAGTAGTGGAAGAAAAGGGGGATCTACAGTCAGGGATCAATTCCAAAAAACCATTGAGGACCTGACCAGAAATCTAAGCTTATTAGATATTATGTCCTCCTATAATAAATTTGTTTGAAGCAACAAAATATTGGGCCCAAGACATATAACTACCCATTTAGATCATTTTTTGGTCTTGGATTATCTTCTCACTCAATATTTCACTCGTTCTTCTAAAATCTTGCCATTGTGTAGCTTGGATCACCATATGATCTTGCTTGAAGTGGAGGAAATGCAAGATTATTAATTGATTCCTTCCCGTTTCAACCCTATTTGGATTTGATCGAAAGACTTCAGTGACATGAGAAAGTCAGTTTGGTGTCAATGGATAGTCGGTAGCCTTATAATGATCTGGGAAGGGAAAATAAAATTATTAAAATTAGCTTTGAAACATTGGGCTAAAGCACAAAAGAATATGGTGTCCTCTAGGATGTCTCCCTAATATTCTAGGTTGAAATCGACTTAGCAAGCCCTTGAGGATGGACCTATCACCCAAGACCTTAAAATTGATTTTGAACAATACAACAAGGCACTCAAAGATGAAGAGGAATGGTGGAGAATAAAATCAAGAATCTTTTGGCTTCAAGTCGATGACATGAATACAAATATTTTTCATAAACAAGCTTAAAGTAGAGTATGGAAGAAAAGAATTAAAGAAATTATAATTCAAGGGAATAAAGTTGACAATTTTCCCCAAATCCAAGATGTGGCTCACTCCCATTACAAACATCTCTACAACAAACTAATGTTTGTTGAGGAGTCAAAGAGTTCGATGTCGTAGCATATCCCAGCGTTGATTTCCCAGTGTGATAACTATGCTCTTTTAAAAGGCATTTCAGAAGAAGAAATTCGGCCTATGGTGTTCTCTTTAAGCTCGGATAAAGCCCCCAGTCTAGATGGTTGAATATACATTTTTATCAACAATGTTAGGAGGTCATAAAATTTTATCTTCAAAGAATTATTGATTATTTTCTATAACAAAATTGGATTGGAGGTGGTATTAATTCAAATTTTTAGCATTGGTGCCAAAAGAATCAAATCCTTCTTCCTTTACTTTCTTCAAGACCATTTCATTGTATAATGTCTCTTACAAAATTATCAAAGATTTTTACTTCTCGTCTAAGGCTCCTATTAGCCAAAATCATTAGTGAGAATTAAGGTGTATTTTTTCACCAAAGTAAATTTTTTGATAGCATCATTTTAGTGTAGGAGGCAATTCACTCTAGCCAATCCATAATTGGCAAAGGAATGGTACTCAAGCTAGAGATGGCTAATGATTTTGATCATTCCAAACATAGCTTCCTCTTCACATTAATGTCTCACTTTGGTTTTCATAGCATTTTTATAAAAATGGGTCTCTCTGTGTATCTTAGGGCCATTGATTTCACCTTTAGTCAACAAGCGTTCAACTTCATTTTTTCAAGCTTCTAGAGGTCTTTATATCATCATGATAGATTTTATGGGAAAATGGTTTTAGTTTGGAAGATAAAATGACAGTTTCCTTGGTATCTTCATTACTGGAGGAGTGAAGAGCATCAATCACTCACAATTTGTAGACATACATTACTCTTGGGTGGAGCTTCTACCATTATATCCAGTGGATTCAAAACTCTTTTATATTAATATTTTGCTTCATCGTGAGGGAGTATTAACTCGAGAAAGTCCCAGATCTATTCTTGGAATATTAAGTCTAGAAAGAAAAATCAGTTCATGAGGATTTTATGATTTCAAATGGTTGATCCCTAGAAAGAAGTTTGGTATCTTGGTATCCACATCTTCCTTAAAAATCACTCATCACAGGCCTAGGAAAAAACCTTTAACAAGTTTAAATCCAATTTCTCCCCATGGGGGGCTCATTGGTTGAATTTAGCAGACATGATTGTTATGATTAAAGAAATCCTTACAATCTTGCCTCTCTATAAATTTGCAGTCTTTCTTTCTCCAAAATTCATCCTCAATTCCTTGGCAAGTAAACTCACAAATTTCTCTTGGAAGGTGGTAAATATGGCACAAAGGAGTTTCATTTAATTAAATGGGTAATTGTATAGTTGTCAAAATTACATGGTGGCTTGGGGATCAAAGACACAAAACTAATGCATAAAGTTGTTGGTGTAAAGTTGGTTTGGAGGTTCTTGTCCCCAAAATCAGAATGGTGGAAATAAGTTTTAAACGCAAACTAAATACATGATTGCTCCTTCAATATGGAATTTCTCTCCCTGCAACGTGGAGCATCAACAATTTAGAAGATTTTTGTAATTCCATCCCCTCCTTTTAGCTTAGAGATCTATTGGAAACTTGGCAATAGGAATTTTTTTTTTTTAAATATGGCATGATGAAATAATGAGCAAACCTCCTTTTGAATGAGACAAAAAAATCAAATCTCTTCAAGAAGTCTTCCCTTCTAATGGAAATTTCAAACTGGCAGATATTTCCCAATGGGACACCCAAGGGAACTAGCAATGCTAGAGTTTTGATTTTGTCCCTCCCACGCAACAACATATAGTAAAATTTATGCAATCATACTATAGGATGTGCTCCTTGGAAAAAGGAATTTGTTGATGTTCGTGGCTATAAATAAGCTTCTTACATAGGATGTGATGGTTATTTATCCCTTCTCTTCCCCTATGGGGTTCCACCAAAATCACATTATTGGGTAAAGGTATGGTTTCCAAACCACCTCTAAAAAATCAATGCTTTCTGCTGCTTATTGGAAAATAATAAAATATTAATAGGGAGAACCTAATGAATCTAAGAATACAAGGGTCCTCTCTATGACCTTTGTGTAAAAAAAATGAAGAATCTATTCAACATTTTTTTTGGAGTGCCCATTCACAAAGGAAGTCTAGGTCAGGGTGTTATCTCCCCTCTATCACATATTAAATTGGCTAAACATGATCACAGGTTTCTTCTACTCATGTGACTTGAAATTTTAAGTGACTTCATTCAAAATCTCGTTCTTAAAAAGATATGGAACTCATTGCCAAAGTTCATCTACTAGAAGGTGTGGATTGCTAGAAATACTCATGTTTTTAATGATAAAAAGGTTTTTCCCCAATCAGTCACTATGAAAGAAATAATTTTGTGCTTCAAATATTGCTCCAACAAATCGTTCAAAAAATTTCTCAAACAATTGTATGGATCTACTTGAAAAGCAATGGCTTTATGAATTCCCACATAGATATGACTTGCACCAAGTCTCTTAATCATCCACAACACCCTCTATTGAGACTTGGAAACTTTAAATGATATGGTTTGATTTTCAGAGATGGAGAGAAACTTCTTCTGATTATCTCCTCAATTTTGGTGGAGCTTCCAAAGGAAATCCAAGGATGGTAGGATGGAGAGGGGTTTTTTAT
This sequence comes from Pinus tabuliformis, assembly GCA_031772625.1. Lineage (NCBI taxonomy): Eukaryota > Viridiplantae > Streptophyta > Pinopsida > Pinales > Pinaceae > Pinus > Pinus tabuliformis. Next base: position 1,115,546,916 of record CM062819.1, read on the forward strand.
GGCCTCGATGAAAACAAGGTAATGTAGTTTGCATGGGGCCTGAATATAATGACAAATAACAAGGTTGAAGATTATGGTCTTCTTCAATGAATAATCCTTGCAAAAGAATTTTGGAAATTCTCTTAAACCAAATTAGGTTTCTCTTAAAATATCTCCCAAAGATAAGCTTCAAGCATATTTTAAGGGACAATAATTGTGAAGTGGAACACTTTGCTAATAAAGGTCATGAATTGAAATGTAGTGATTTTTTGGTTAATTATTTTAATAGACCTTATCTCATCCCTTAAATTTACATGAAAAGTAGGAAACAACCTTGTGACGTTGAGACAATTATGAGAGAATTTTGTGATCCTCCTATTTACACTGTAATTGCTCAAGTTTATCCTTCAACGATCTAACGAAACCTAGAAGTGACGTAATCATCAAATATCACAACTAAGATAGTTGTATGTGTTGTTGTTTTTTCTTTATTTTGGGGATCTTTTGGAAGGTATTTACTTCCAAAGACCTGTTTCGGTTTTGTGTCAGTAGTTCTCTTTTGTGGAGGACAATTTTGGTCTTGAAGTTTGTCATAGAGAAATAAGATAACAAACTATTGAATATGTAACCTCGTAGTAAATTTCTGATCCAAGCATGGATTTTGCAAGTAATACAAACACATTCTCATTCCTGTAAAAAAAAAATGCATTTCTTGAAACTACATTTCCTTTTAATTACTAACCAAACCAACATTGTTATAAAAATAACATTGTTCTTTATATTAGATATATATTCAATTGCTATTGTCTCAACCAATTTTTAGCCATTAATTTTAAGTACAGGCACTAATTTCTACAACATTCTCAAATGAGTAAATGGAGATTTGTCCCTCTTATTTTATATGGAAATTTCTAGAAAGTTATGTTACAACTTTTTATTTCCAAAATCTTGATCTATTCTACATGATGTAACCATAGCTTCAATATTTTTTCATTGACCCATGGTTTAACTCAATTTTAGTTTATTTTTCATTATAAAACACTTTTCATAATGATGTCAATGACTTGAGATTTATCCTTGTGACATTATATGAGGCTTGCCCATAATCTAGGAAATGATGTTGATGAAAATATCAATGACATTGTGCATTTAAGTAAATTTAAGTGCATTTGTGAATGAGGAGGAAGGATGTAACTAACCTGTGTCTTCCGCTAGTTTGTTGATCCAATCTCTCCTCTCTTCAGTGGCTCCCAGCTCCCTGCTCCCTCACCGACCTTACGAAAAAGTTCAACCCTGGAGTCTTCTTAAGTTTTTTCAGACTCTCTAAAATTGAAAAACGCCGAGTTTCTCCTATACTGGACTCGTTAAAATTTCACAGTAAAGGACCTGTTCGATTACAAACAGGAACGGACCACTCCTTCTTAGGGTTCGAATCAAAACTAAGTTGGACTCATCCGAAGGATGAGCTTATAATCAAGCATATGTTATCCTCCTCAAGCTTGTAAAAAATAAAGAGGTACTTGCCAGAAATGGTGGGGGAAAAGAGAGAAAAATGAGCCTATTTGTTATCCTTTGTCTCAGAAGAAGCCTTATCACCACTCTTGAACACGACACTTTTCATTCACCTGGGTTGGGAAATCCTTTGCCTCACAGTTGATCAAACCACATTGAAAGTCTTCAACCGGGTATTAACTTTGGGTCAAATGTCACCAAGCCATCTGTTGTGTCGTTATGTGTTCAAGAGGTCTCTGCAAATAAACCATTCATCTGCAAAATACCCGTCATCCATCTTGATCATCCCTGAGTCAGTCCTTACAGCTACATTTCTTCAACTTGATCTATGATTTCGTGTTGTGGGCTTGCCTGCAACGGGTCGCTTTCTATCGACATCAGCACATTATCTAGAAAGATGACCTAGAAATTATCAGTACCTTGAAATCTGCATGCATCAATGGCAGGTTTCTTGCCTTTGATGACGATTTACATCATTGACTTTCGATCGAAGGATTCCGTGAAATGTTCGACATCAACTCATTCATTCACATCTCATGGATTGTACTGGGTACTTTGAGAACCATTGACATCACTGGTGGTCTCTCTCACACTTGTTAATAGTTTACATCATTGACTGGTAATCAAGTGGTTTCTACCATGTTCGACATCAACTCATTTATTCACATGGATAGAATCGTACCTTTTCGGGAAGTAAAAATGAAGACCCTGGATCTAGTTTCCACCATCCAGGCTGCGAGGAGTTTTGTATTCATTGTATACTAGACCAACTATAAACAGATGGCTGCGTCCATACTGTGTCTACATAAGTCTATGATTATGATGTACTGCAAAATCATTCCTGTATCAGAGCAGTAGATAGTTTGTTAGTTAAAACTTTTCAATCTGAGTATGGGAATGCCTACCTCAGCGATGATATGATCTTATATATGTATTTTGTGTTGAATATTTGCAGGTTCCGACTGGGCTCTCCAAAAGATAATCCTTGAAATGATAAAGTACTTCACCCTTCCTAGATGATATGAAACCCTAATCTACTAAAGGCTTCGCACTTTAGGGGGCAATCTGTTACACTAAAATTTGTCACCATGACTATTTGCAGTTAGTATGGCTCTATCAACTGTCATACTATCCTCCTTGGCAAGTCTCATACCTCTGCTCTTCATGTCAAACTCTAAGAAAGAGAGAAAGTCTTTAAAAATCTATATATCTCTGGGTACGCAGTTTCTCTTAGCCTTACCTGCGTGTACGCACCCCAAGTTCACAATACCTGCGTACTTGTACGCTCTGTCTGTAAAGGGGAGGGTGTGTACTCCTGTAAAGGTCAAAAGGTGCAAGTTTCACTCCAAAAAAGTTACTTGTGGTCATTTCTCGAGCATTCTAGAAGCTTGTTTGATGTGTATGGAGCGCCTCCAGATGGTTCATGTATCCCTATGAAAGAGGAACTTATCCCATCAAGAGGGGAGCTATCCCATCCAAAGAGGGGCTTATCCCATTGATGGTGGACCTGAATAACTTCCTCTAGAGCACTATAAATACAGACATTGGGCCAGAGGGAGGGGAGGTTGAAAGCTGAACATTCCTAAGGGTAGATGCTGCTGGAATTAGGACTCCCTTGTAAAGCTTGAGAGGAGAGATTCCCATCCTTTCCTAGCCTTATTTGGAAGTGGGTGAGCTGATCAAAGTAAAGGAAAACTCTTGCTGGACCCTAGGAGGGACTTGCACAACACCAAGGCTCAAGTTGTAATGGTTTCTTTTGTTTCCACTTAATACAAATGAACTCATTTTTCTCAACAGATTGTTATTCATGATTTGTTTCATATACTCCTTGGTCTGTATGATGGATATGTATTATTTTATGAGTTTATCAGGTGCTATTTAATCTTTTGGCTTGTCAGTGAATGCAGGTTTCGAAGAGAAGGAGGAGCTCATCCGGATCGGTGAGGCTGGACTACTACAAAGCGTTGGACTAAAGGTATGTTAAAGTCACCTGATTATTTGTATTCTAAATGCATGTTTAGAGAAAGGTAGTGTTTATTTGTCTTGTTTGTCACTAGAAAGCCTTTGCTTCTAGGGAGGTCGGTTTTGTCCGCAATATCGACTCTTTTCGCATGACACTACACAATAACTTTTCACCCTAAACTTCATATTAATGCATATTTTGATCTCATATGTACTATACATATATGTTGGTTTTATTTCATCACTGAATAAAGAAATTGAAGGAATCAATAAATTCATTCTTTACAATATGGATGTGACACAACAGTGGGTCACATTGTACAAACAAAAGAGGAGGAAATGGGACACTGACATGAAATAATTCAAATGGTCGAATTGTAGAAGCATGCCTTATCCTGATCATTTAAAATAAAATATGCAAATGACATTCCCTAACAGTTTGGTTGTTGATCAAGTCAGAGAGAAATGCAATACATTTATTTGTCATCCACGTGCTAAAGAGGATGTGCCAAACATAGGGATTAGGCGCAATAACTCAACAATTAAAATCTATTTCTATGCAATTTTAACTTCATACTCACCTTTGAATTGTAACATTTATATATACTTTATATTTTTTATTTTATGCGGGTTATTCGAAACATGACACTATGATTTTTTCAATTTTTTGTAGTTGTATTTGTTTTAATTTATGTGAGCATATGGGCATCATTTTTGCACAGCGGTTGTCGATGATGGATGCATGACACAAGACTATTGAGTGGAAGTCGAGTTTGACCAATCTAGTCATTCTATCCACCATGATCAAAACCTAATGTACGTGACATTAGGTTACAATGGAAAGATACAAGAGATCATTCTAGTGAACTTTTCTTCATTCCAATGTGTTACTGTTAGGTGTAAGTGGTGGGACACCTTTGATCAAAATAATGTAAAGGAAGATCACAATAGGGGGATGATATCTAGCAACTCTTGAAAGACGTCGCATGAAACTATGGAGCCTTTTATTTTCCCAAAACATTGTAACCAGGTGTTTTTTTACCCAGATGTGTTGGATAGGGATTGATGGTTTTTATTAAGACATGACCCTAGATTAAAATATATTTTTTAGAACAATAGTGCTATCATGCCAAGTGCGAAAGATAATCAAGGTGATGACAATCGAGAGTGATATGCACTTATGTTATTTCATCATTTATACTATTTTTGTATGTTTTTGTTTTCTTTATTTTTCTAATTATATTGTTTTTTATTCATATTGTTGGCATTTTAAAATATAATTGGTAACATTCACAAACAATTTTACACATTTTTAGCAGTGGAAATATTTTTACACTTAAAACTAAGTATTTCCAACTGTGTACAATATTGATAATAATAAGGATTCAAGGTCACAATCCCTCTCAAATTGGAAAATGATAAGAAAATAGTTAATTTAGAAATAACATTGAACATTTAGTCTCGATTTAGATACTTATTGGTTTATTAATTAGTTCACATGTTTTTTCTTCATGTTTAGTTCAAAATCAATATAAATAATCATGTAGTGATAAATCTACGAGGAATTTAACAATGGAAATATTGTGTATTAATACACAAGATTAAATTCTTGACATGAGAGGTAAAGTCATGTTTGCTATATTTAAATTACATTTCTTGCAACATTATGTAAACTAAAAGGAGGTCTTATGCATGTATAAAATGTTGATTACATTTTTGTATGGACCATAAGAGAAACAAATGGGCTTACATGAACTCATGAGAGGTTTTATTTTTTTCTTCATGGATAATGGAAGAGTTTTAGGTTTTCTTTTCAATGGTAGTTAAAAATAGATGTTGAATTAATAAATATTTTATGGCTAAGAATTAAATGATAAATAATGTGATGGTGATTAAGAGGCATTTGTTTGAATTTAAAATAGACTTCATGATACATTTTAATTTCCGATTTAGATTATGCAAGATAAACATCTATTTTTGTGTATTTATAAATAAATTATTTAAAGTAGACATGTCTTTATCCTTTTTGGCTAAAGCAAGAGACTTTCCTTCTATTTCAATTACCTAAAAGTATAGTTACAATAAGTACAAAAGGCCTAAAAAACTTAAGGCCTATGAAACCAACGAGATCGAACTAATAAGGATGAGACCCATCAAACCAGCTAAAGGACAAGCTAACGATCAAATCATCCGCCCGAAAACAAGAAGACCCAAGGTCAAAATTTGCAATACATCCCCTGATTAACTTGCAAAGAGTGAACCGACATGCGACGCCACAAAGAAGACCCAAGGTCAAAGTTCGCGGTACCTCCCGTGATTAACTCGCAAAGAGTGAACAGACGCACGATCCCACAAACAAGCTCGACGAGATCTGACTGTTGAATGCCCCCACAGAAAAGGATGACGCTGAGAGACATCAGAGAGCCAAGATGCAAGGACTTTAAGGCGTGATAAAAGGCGGTATGAAGGGCATCACCCCTGCCACGTGGTGAGAGCTGAGTGGAATCACTCTCAATGGGCCAAAACCACTTACCATTCTTGAGCCTTGCGATCAAAAGAAAACCACTTCTTGCCTGGTTTTCCGAATCAGAAGAAAAGAAGCGAGGAAAAATCGCCGTGGGAGCAGACCAGCCTTTCATCCTGCTAAAACTGGCAATAAAGCTCACCGCCAAACCATTCTGTAACTGCAAATGAAACCCTGTGTCGCCATTCAACTGCAAATGAAACTCTGTGTCGCCATTCAAGGAACGAAGGAGATAAGTTTCCGTACCTCTCAGTAAGATATCCCCATGCAGAGAAAGCCCTATGACAAGGATCCGACCGCCGAAATGAGAAAGAATAGGCATAAAGAGCTTTAATCATGTCCTGCCTCTCGTGCCCAACAATAAAAAATTTCTTTGTCCTCTGTGGCTTGAGCATCGTAGAGGGCTTTTAGCCTGCTTGGAGGCATCTCCTGCCATTTCATTTCGATTCTACATTCAGGATTTATCACACCTTGGTTGGCCAGTAGATCTGCAAGTTTGTTGGCCTTCCTCCGAACATGATTGAAGTTAACCGTTATTAGACTCTGGAGATGTTTTTGGATTCTTTGGTACACTTGTATAAGTCTCCATTGTTTTGAGACTCTTTCAGGCGCTGTTCCATAGCTGATTTTCTTAACTGCATTTATAGAAATCTCGGAGTCTGCTTCGATGAGAACATTTGAGCTGTGATTGAGTTTAAGAAGCTCTAGACATTGTTCCAAAGCCATTAATTTAGCCATGTTGTTGGAGCCTTGGCCTAAATGACAGTGGAAAGTAAAAATTATTTTTCTGTCTTCATCTCTTAACACACCTCCATAACCTGCTATCCCCGGGTTGCTTTTTGAAGCCCCATCAATGTTGCATTTTAGATAACCTTTTGGTGGAGGATGCCAGAACTCCTTTTCCTTTTCCAACATTTTTTCCTTTTTTGCTCAGACCATTGAGGATGATCTCATGCATTCCCAGCTGCTTGAGAGTTCTCAATTCAAGTGTCGTGGGAGGATTCGAGGGATAACTATGCACTATGGTGGAAATGGTCTCCTTTATCTGCTTTAAGATCAATTCCATAAGGCAAAGAGGAGTAGTTTTTTCATCCTTGAAAATTCTTTTATTCCTTTCTTTCCAAGCATTCCAGATAATGAAGCTTGGTGTAAAGGTCCAGGCTAAATTAAGGATCTCATACTCTGAAAAGTTTTTTCTCCACTTGTTCAGGGTGTTGATAATGTTGCCTTTGTCTCTATCTGTCTGTTGAAAAATGCTATTGAAAGAGTCCCACAACCAGGAGGTATAGGTGCAGTTATTGAGAATATGCTCCATAGTCTCCTCTTAAGCCTCACATAATTGGCATCTACAAGGCGCCATCACCCCCCTCTTCTAAATTTTTTCCCAAGTTAATATTTTCTTGTGATGAACCAACCACATAAATAGTTTGATCTTCATCCATCCTTGGTGGCTCCAAAGTTTTTGCCAGGACTTAGCCAAAATGCAGGGATCTAGGTTAAGAGAAATTCTTTTAGCTTCCTTAATGTTGAAGATTCCTTCTTTGTTTTGGCCCCATCTTAATTGATCCTGACCATCTGTAACCAAGATCTTCCTCTGTTTTAAAATTTTCATGAGTTCTTCTGATTTTGCTTTTAGGGGGTTGTCCGCTCTGCATTCTATAGTCCTCTAGCTTCTCCATTTCTCAGTGTCTTGAGGAAGATTCCAGAAGTCCATAACTTTAATTAGTCCTTGGAAATAAGTTTCTTGCTTGATGCCCATAAAGTCCTCCCTTATCAACATAGGTTCTTTTTTCCATTTTTCTACCCAGAAGAGAGCCTGATCTCCTACTCTGATTTCCCAGAAGCTGTTGTTTTGTACCAGGCTTTATTCCAGATGTGAGAGCCTTTTATGTTCCCTAACATTCTGATGATATCACTCGTTTGCCAGGAGTTAGCATATTTCTCTTTCTATGTTTTAGCTCATTGCGCCCCTGGTCCCTTAACCCATCTCCACCTGAGTTTGGCTCCTAAAACACTACTTAGAATCTCCTGACCATCTAGGCCTAGGCCTCCACGACTTTTGGGTTTGCAAATTTTATCCCAAGAAACAAGGGTCCATTTCTTTCTGGTTTCCTCCTTGCCCCAGAGTAAGTCTCTCTGAAGGTTCCTGAATTGATGTAAGACTCCTTTGGGAGCTGACAGGTGTTGTTGGGATCCCACTCTAAGGTGTGATAGTGCCTTAGCAACAAACAAGGAAACTTATTTGAGTATTTCTTCTTTATGAAATGTAAATGAGGAGGAAGGATGTAACTAACCTGTGTCTTCCGCTAGTTTGTTGATCCAATCGCTCCTCTCTTCAGTGGCTCCCAGCTCCCTGCTCCCTCACTGGACCAGCTTCATCGAATTCCTGCAAGATCACAAGAGAGAGAGACTACACGAGGATATAGATATACATTCATAAAAAGCTCAAGATCAGATTAAGCTAAACATGTAAGTATAACAAAACATCATTGATACACAGCATGTAGGAGAAACTCAAATAGTTTATTGATAGAATAAGAAAGTCCAAGAGGAGATACAACCAAGTGAGTTCCGATCCAGCATCTACCTCCCAGCAAAGGAATCCCTTCCTCTCCTCCAACAAAGCATAAATCACCCAATGTACTAATCTCAATCTCAAACCAACAACAATTCTCTACAAAGTACCAAATTCCAGCCTCCTGGATCTCTAGGTGAGAGACCCATATATAGATGTAAGCAGAGAGGATGAGTCAGCTTATGTTTTGACTTGTGGCTTCTCTCTGTCAGTTCTTGCTTCCACTTGGAGGTTGAGAGCCTCTTACTCATCACTAGTCGAATTCATTGAGGCAAGTGTCACTGGAGAAGATTCTGGAAGCTTCCATGGTCTTTCCACCTCGTTGAATGAGCTTGCCATTTGTCATTTCTCGCTCAGCGCAACCTTGTAGTGCATCCAAGTGCGTTGCAACGCACCTAGCCAGTGCATTTGGGTGCTTTGCAACGCAGGCAGCTAGTGGAGCTTCTGAATTGATCCTGAATTGACTGTTTCTGAGTGGTTTTTGGTGGAGAACTTCTGGGAGAAGCTGTCATTGGTTGACCTTGTTCCTTTAGGAGCTGTAATGACATCTTTAGGGACTTTGGATCCCTTGGATTATGGACATTTCATGCTTATAGCTGTAAGGCACAAAAATGTCTATAACAGTTGCCCCCTAAAGTATGAGGTTGTTTATCGGGTGAAATGCTTTATTAGGAGGATCTGAAGTTCATTCAATGTTGGGAGGAGACCTGTAATAAGATACAATACAATAAATTATTTTTCATACTGTTTTCATGATCTAGCTAAGGCGGGCATTCCCATGCTCAGCTTTATAAATTCATTTTATGTACAAAGGACAGACAATCATCTGATGGTAGACTGATGATTGTGATGAAATCATCATCCTTTTGGTAGGATGATTATCTGTTCTGCAATGCTGTACATGTCAATGTCTTTATTTTTCCTGAATATATATCGCAGCCCGGATGCATGAAACTAGATCCAGGGTCTTCAATCTCGTCTGATCTTCACTCTAAGTACAAGTCGATCCATGTGAGAAATGTTTTGAATTTGAACATGGAAAGACATCGCTTGATTACCAGTCAATGATGTAAACTATTAACAAGCGCGAGAGAAATCACCGATAATGATAATGACCCTCAAGGTACTGTAGTAAAATTCACATGGTGTGAATAGAGGACTTGGCGTTGAACACCACGCAAAATCTTTCGGTCGAAGGTCATTGATGTATACCTGTCGCCGGAAGTGAGAAACTTGCCATTGAGGCATGCAAGCTTCAAAGTACTGAAGGGGGTGTTCCTAGATCAACTTCTTGGATAATGAGCTGATGTCGACAAGAAGCGATCCGTCAAAGGAGGGCCTTAATGTATCCCACATCAGTGACACGGAACGGAGCAAATGATTTTGATGGAGGTGAAAACGATCTGATGATATATGGTTTAGGGTGGCGGTCATGAAAGAATGAAGTATAATGCATGGTAGTGGATGGGACACGGTTGACTTCTCTGGATGACTTCTCTTGAACATATCGGCGACACTTATATGATGGATTGGTAGCATTTACCCCAAAGGTGGATGGTATGGCGAGACCATGGTGATGTGACCGGTGAATGAAACAACCCAACCCGACTCAGGCATGGAGTGGAAGTGTCATGTTCAAGAGCGACTTGCTACCAATAACGGTTCTTTGAGTTTCTTCCCAATTTTTCCCCAGTCATTGCTGACCAGTACCTCTTTATTTTTGTCAAGCTTGAGGAGGATAACATATGCTTGTTCTATAATTTGCCCGTTCGGGCAAACCCATCGCTATGTTTTAACGAGCCTAGCGATAGTGAAACTCGTTCTCGTCTAAAGACAAGTTTGTCGCTATTAATGTTTTTAACGAGTCTAACGACAAAGATAACTCGGTCCTTTTCATTTTTAGAGAGTCTGAAAAGGTACGTAAAGTTAACTCCGAAAGTCCTTTTTCGTCATCTAATCCCTTAGGTCCGAAAAAGTATAAAACAATACAGAAGGGATGAATTTTCGATAGTTTTAACGATCCGAACAAAACAAGTGCTCGATCTTTTTGTGAAATAATCCCTCAGGTCCAAAAAGATTAGAATCTAGAGGAGGGATAGCTCTTCCGGTCGCTTTAACGAGCTGGGAGGCCAAAACTCAGGAATCTTTTCATATTTTACGAGTCAAATGAAAAGAGCTTAAAGAAGACTCGTTTTTGTAGGAACGAGTGATAAAATGGGTAGCATCTGATTCCAGGTACGGGTTGGAATTTTCCAAGCACCGCAGTGTCACAAGGATGGCTAGTGAAATCACTCTTCGCAGCTGTTCCTCAAAATGGGTAAACAATCATATGGAGGTGAATGATCGGCCAATGGAAAAGTGGAGGTGACGGTGCAAACACGACCAAGGCTTTAATGGCTGAAATGTTACATTCACGGTGGTTATTTACCGGAGGTTAGTTCATTTTTTAACGAGCTTAAACACGGGTTGAAACACTTGCTCGATCTTATGTTTATTTTTTTAACATGCATGAACTATGTGCTAAAACTGCTCGATGCGGGTTTATTTTTTAACGAGCTTGAACCCTGCAGTAACACTGCTCGTGATAAGTTTGCATGCCCCCATTATAATAACGCAAATCGAGGTGCATGCCCCCCAAGCTTCATTGCATTCAACTCGGTGGCTGGAATGAAGGTTTGTTTTTGAGATTTGAAAAGGGGATTTGTTTCATTTTTTAATGAGGTTGACACAGTGAAAGAACTATCCTCATGACTCCTTGTTTCATTTTTTAACGAGGTTGACACGAGATAAGAACCGTCCTCGGAGCCCACTGTATTTACAGTATTTGATAGAAAATCGAAAACTGAAGGATGATAAAGGTCATCTTTAGTATCTTCTCCGCAATCCGGGAGAAGGGAATGATGGTGGGAATCATTCCATGGCGCCCCGTCAATTACCATTGATTGAATGATTCCTTCATTTTTAGAATGTACAAGTGACGAAGGATTTGAAGAGGTGCCATATTCCTTAGACCTATCTATCCAAACACTCGATGAGTGTTGATTTTGGTTTGCCCCCTAGGCCAAGAAAATTGATTGCTACAATATTTCTATTAGGGCGATGATCCATGCTGACAAAATGTTTAGGAATCTTCCAAATCCATTAGATATAGAAGATTTCATATTGTAGGTTTCCACTGTGGCCACTTCTGCCAGATTACTTGGAGGCGGTAGGGAAAAAGTACTCATTAAGGCAGGGTCTTTTAGGAGGCCTACTCCAATATTTTGAAGCGAATGATCGCTTCCATGGATCATTGGAATGCTTCCCGTAACTTGTGAATTGTTGGGGAGAAATGTTTGTTGGTCGACGATTGTAATTCTTCCTTGAAAGGGAAATGCAATCTTCCTGAAGTAGGTCGACACAACTGCGGCCATGGCATATATCCAGGGCCTACCTAGTAGGATGTTGTAATCGAGGTCTTCATGGATAACTTCAACATCAATTTCTACTGTTTTTCCCCCCAGTTCAACTTGCAAGTTACTTAAAATCCCATATGGAGTGTATGATCGTCCATCAAATGCTTTTAATGTCGTTGACGATCTCGACAAGGGTGGTGACCCTAAATTTTTCCAGCAACTCATCGACATAATACATGTAGATGCCCCCTCATCAATAATTGTTCGATGAACGGTTTTGTTGAGGGCTTTCACTTGAATAAGGAAAGCTAGTTGAGCTGGTAACTGAGGGTCATATCCTTTATGATCAAAGGCCACAAGATTGGAATCCATTGGGTCAATCCCACCTATTGCTGGTAATAAAGCTTGCTTTTGGGAGGAGAAATTCTGTGGTACCTCAAGTGTCGACATAGCGGATGGCGATTGGGCCAGGTCCTCTATTATATTATAATTCTGTGCTACTTTTGCACTAGGATTAAATGTCGATTTGTGTACTACTCCCTTTGGTGACTTTATCATTGGTTCAGGAATGATGGGTGGCACAACTTCGGTCAAAGTTGTTGTCGAACTACTAGGTTGTTCATTAGCCTTGTTATTCGATAGCTGTGGATTCCCGTAATATTTATTCCTTGTCAAAGCATCATTTTGCTGCTTTGAGATAGACAACATAAGCACTTGGGATCGGGAAGCATTTTGATTAGCAACCAGTTTGGTTCCCGGGTTTGGAAATGGATCAGTCAATACTGCTGAGGTTTTCAGACTCTTAAAGAATCTTTTAAGCTCAGCTTTGTATGGGCATTCATTCGTCCAATGGTCCTCATCTCATATTTGACACCTGAAAGGGGGTTTCCTTTGCCCAGAAGGGTTTGCAGAAGCTTTTTCAGGAGATGACTCATCCTACTTCTTTTTCCTCCCTTTCTTTTTCTTCTTGCCCCCTGGTTGCTTCAGTTTTTTGCCCTTGTCGGTCGACATGGCATTTACTTCCGAGGCAAGAAGTTCGTCTTTTGCATTTTGATCTGAAATCTTACGGGCTTTCTTGGACGTAGCCTTTGTCGATTTCGCGTTTGTCGTGCCAATCACACCATCGCCGGCGTGAGAGTCATTGTTTGATTTAGGAGGAGGAGGAATTGAGAATTCTGGTCTAGGGGCATCAGGTATTTTGTCGTAGAGCGTGCCAGACTGAGTATAGACCAAGTCTAGATATTGCGCACGAGCGATAACTTTCTCTTCCGTTACGACTCCCCCCTTTGCCACATCTTCCGTTATGGCAGGAAGTAACGACTTGATAAACCATTCAGCTAATAGCTGATCGGGAACGTATGTTTTTACCATCCTACGACGACGTCGCCACTCATGTATATGATCAGATATGTGAGTGGCCGTTGTCTGTTTGAAGTTGGTTAGGAGTTCCATTCCCGTTTCATACCTTATCGGTAATTGAAAATGGGTTAAGAAAGTGGTGGCTAAGGTACTGAAATTGTCGAACGAAGCTCTAGGCAATTCAATATACCATTTTGCCGCTGGACCCGTTAACGTCCTATGAAAAAGGCGAAGCCTTATCGAATCATCGTTTAGGGTGTTTGATGAACACCATAGATGAAATGTCATCACGTGATTCGATGGATCTTCACCTGGATTTCCATTAAATTTAGGAATATTTGACGGAAGTTTATGTGGAATCGCTGGCCACCAAGGGGCATAAGCAATTGGATCATTCGTCAGCCGGTTTAGATCTGGTAATTCTAGAGTTGCTACAAAGGGCAACTGTTGATTCAGGTTAGGCGAAGCATACCCAGGATAAGATGGAATCGCCTGAGCAGTGGGTCTTTGCATACTAGCATAATGTATTTGATGTTGGCAACTTTGACAAGTTTGATGGGCATAACCACTATAATATGGTTGTTGATAACCGCTTTGGAAATGTGGTTTTCCATTACTTACAAAGACTTGTTGCTCAGGTCCTTGATATGATTGCTGGAATGGCGGTTGTTGAGATTGAACCAGCCCTGGTTGTTGGACCATTTGCTGTTGTCCAATAGTGGATGATTGACCAAGATGAGGAGTCATAGTACTTGTTTGAGCCTGAGTCGCTCCAGATAAGGAGGCACTAACCTGAGGTTGCGATTGAGTCGTCGAGACAAGAGGTTGTTGTATTGAAACCTGAGAAACTCGGGGTTGACATACAACAGGTAGCGCTTGTACTTGCGACGCAATCACCATACCAGGTATAGTGGGAATATTCGACACAGGGTGGACTGGTTGCATTGAATATGCAACCCTTGGTTGCTGAGGCAGTATTGGTACCCAACCGCTGGATGTAATTCCAGTTTGACCTGAACTTTGTTGTAAACTCCCATATGGTTGTTCTCCGGGAGGGAACAATGAAAAGGCATACTGCCCTCTATATGGTGGCAATCTAGTACTTAAAGGATAGATTGGCCTTTGAAGACACATTGGATCGATTTGTTGAGTTTCAACATAAGAAATACCATATGATAATCCAGATGAAGGAACAGGAACTAACCATGTCGTCGTCCCTGATGGGACTCCGGCTTGTTGTTGATAATTTGCCGGGACAGATGGTATACCGGCGAACATTGTTGGAGTAGCAGCAGGAGGTTCTGCTGCTGCTATGTCGGATGACACAGTCCTAGATGTCGACGGTTGTTCAGACATATCTAGTCTATCCAAAAGCTTTCTTAGCGATTCTACAAGAATTTGTGATGAAGGGAGACTAACTTCGAAGATCAACGAGGGAAAGGTGATGATTATTCCGTTTAAAAATAAATTTTAGACGCTTTGACACAACTTGTTTTTTCAATTATAAAGAGTCGAGAAAAAACAAAAGATGACTCTAGTCTCCTTCGATTTTTAATGAGCCCGAAGTGACAAGTGCTCGAATGGACCTTTTCCGTTAAGGAGTCTGAAAAGGAACGAAAAGGGACTGCTCTGGAGATCTAGGTAGAGGGTGTGCCAAACCAATCACAAAACTGTAGAATACGTTTTACCGTACGGCAGTCAATCTTCCCGAATGCTGTGTTCGGTGCATTGTGATCAGTAGGGCGGTCGACACGGCTTCCTATGGATAAAGGTTTTATGCCTATAGGGGTCTACCAATATATACTCGATGGTACGTGGGAGCACAATCCGTACTGGCACTTATCGTCTCTCAGGAGGAATCACCGAACCATCAGTGAGGCCGACAGTAACCAGGTTATACGACGCCGGAACACGTCTCTAGCCTAGACCTCTATGTTGTGCGTTAAGTTACAAAGCGTTGTTAAGTTCATTCAATTTATTTTAGGTTGATCTTTCTTAGAAGTTTGCCTTTTTGGATCACCACGAGATGTAGATACAATTCCTAAATGCAGTCTAAAGATGATAAGCAAGCATTTATCTCTTTTCAACAATGAAAATCCTAGCTACAAGGGGAAAAGAAAGACACAAAATTTTCTCAAAGAGCAAAGAGCACACTGTAAATGCACTTTTCCCAAATCAAACCATACAAACTATCAATATGAAAATGCACAAATGCATGTATTTGTTTTCACTTTCTTAATATTGATGCCTAAAAAGAAAGCTGTTGTACAAATTTGAATTCGATTTCAAGTGAAAACACAAACAAGTTTCTTTTTGAAATAAAAAAGACGATTACGAAACTTATGATTTTGAAGTAAACACTTGTTTCGACACTAGAAATTCATAAATTCAAACCAAAAGACAAAATTAAAAGCGCAATCAACTGTCAACAGCAAACAAACTTACTCCTAAGATCAAAACGACACTTACGACAGGTCTAGATCTAAGGGCGACAATATGACTAGTTTACTTTTGTAATGGGAAACTGCAAATGATGTAACAAATACACAAAAACAAATCCAGTTTCTTTATACAACTGAGGCGGAATTAAGGCAGAGAAAAGGGGTTTCAGATAGGTACACACACTAATAACAGGCTGCAAAAAAAACCGAGATAAAACTGAGCAAAAGGAAGCAGGGAACCACAGCTGCATAAGGCAAAGGCTGATGAGCGCACCCCCAGCACAGAGAAACTGAACTTCAGCACAGGTAGCCCTCTCGGGACCTGCGTTGAAATGCAGAACCTCTTCACAGAGCCTGCGCTGAAGCGGAAACGAGAATTGTCTCTGGGTTCTGGGTCACGGTTTGCAGTTTAATCTACAGTTTTTGGCCGGATAAAAGCTATCAATTAGGTACAATTAGGAGGATGATTTAAAGGAGGACTAAGATCTATCAAAAAGGGCTGTTAGAGCACTTGTGGATCAGTTTGTTCAGATCATAAAAACAGGCCCAGTGAGTGGACTAGAGTGGCAGATCTCTACTTTGCATTTGTAAATGGCAAATGCAGTTCGATTCAGCACTCCTGATTTTATGAGAAGAACAACAATAGAAACACAAATAAACTAACAAGATACGATCCCCAGCGGAGTCGCCAATTTGTTGTTGGGAAAAGTATCTATTCAGAACGCCCCTATCCCACTCTAAGGTGTGATAGTGCCTTAGCAACAAACAAGGAAACTTATTTGAGTATTTCTTCTTTATGAAATGTGAATGAGGAGGAAGGATGTAACTAACCTGTGTCTTCCGCTAGTTTGTTGATCCAATCTCTCCTCTCTTCAGTGGCTCCCAGCTCCCTGCTCCCTCACCGACCTAGCTTCACCGAATTCCTGCAAGATCACAAGAGAGAGAGACTACACGAGGATATAGATATACATTCATAAAAAGCTCAAGATCAGATTAAGCTAAACATGTAAGTATAACAAAACATCATTGATACACAGCATGTAGGAGAAACTCAAATAGTTTATTGATAGAATAAGAAAGTCCAAGAGGAGATACAACCAAGTGAGTTCCGATCCAGCATCTACCTCCCAGCAAAGGAATCCCTTCCTCTCCTCCAACAAAGCATAAATCACCCAATGTACTAATCTCAATCTCAAACCAACAACAATTCTCTACAAAGTACCAAATTCCAACCTCCTGGATCTCTGGGTGAGAGACCCATATATAGATGTAAGCAGAGAGGATGAGTCAGCTTATGTTTTGACTTGTGGCTTCTCTCTGTCAGTTCTTGCTTCCACTTGGAGGTTGAGAGCCTCTTACTCATCACTAGTCGAATTCATTGAGGCAAGTGTCACTGGAGAAGATTCTGGAAGCTTCCATGGTCTTTCCACCTCGTTGAATGAGCTTGCCATTTGTCATTTCTCACTCAGCGCACCCTGGTAGTGCATCCAAGTGCGTTGCAATGCACCTAGCCAGTGCGTTTGGGTGCTTTGCAACGCAGGCAGCTAGTGGAGCTTCTGAATTGATCCTGAATTGACTGTTTCTGAGTGGTTTTTGGTGGAGAACTTCTGGGAGAAGCTGTCATTGGTTGACCTTGTTCCTTTAGGAGCTGTAACAACATCTTTAGGGACTTTGGATCCCTTGGATTATGGACATTTCATGCTTATAGCTGTAAGGCACAAAAATGTCTATAACAGCGGGGCTGATAAAAAGAAAACAGGGATAGATTTAAGAACTGTGTTCATTAAAATCAATATGCCTGCAAGGTTCAATGCTCTGTAAGTCCATCTTTTGATCTTGTCTTGCATCTTGTTGAGCACTGGTTCCCAGATACTTTTGTGCATTGGTTTATCCATTAGGGGGATTCCCAAATATTTAGAGGGGAGGACCTCCCTTTGGAAGCCCAGAATTCTGGAGATGTTCCTTTGAATAACAATGTTAGTGTTGAAGAAAATTTTTTCTGATTTGGAGAGATTGACTTCCATACTTGAAGTCGAGGCAAAGTCATTTAAGATTTTTTTGTACGCTGTAGCTTCCTTGACTGTGGGGATACCCTGCAGCATGGTGTCATCCACAAATTGCTGATGAGTCAAGGCTTGGCCGTTCTCCGTTAAATGTAGGCCCTTGATCTTTCCGAATACTTTAGCCTTTTTAATGGTTCAGCCCAATCATTCCATCATGAGGATAAAAGGAAAGGGAGAGAGAGGGTCTCCCTGCCTGAGGCCTCTAGAAGGCGTGAAGATCTCTGAGGGCGAGTCATTCACCAGAATTGAAAAGCTGGGTGAAGTAACCAAAGCCATAACCCATCTGATCCAGTCATGGTCAAACCCAAAAGTAGAAAGGACCTTTTTGATGTAAGTCCAGTTCACCTTGTCATACGCTTTTGCAATGTCTAATTGCATGATCATACCGGCCTACCTTTTACTAGTGAGAGAATGAACAACCTCGTGGGCCTGAATAATATTATCCAGGATTTTCCTTCCTTCAACATAACCAGACTGTTCCCCAGATATCAAAGACGGAAGAAGAGGTTTGAGTCTGTTGGCCAAGATCTTGGAAATAATTTTGTAAACAACATTGCATAAAGCAATAGGCCTAAACTTGTCAGGAGTCAGGGCTGAGTCCTGTTTGGGGATTAGGGAGATGAAGGAGTTGTTGAGGGCTTTCAGAATGGATTTACTTCTTCTGGAGTCCTCAACCACCTCCAAAATGTCCTGTTTGACAACATTCCAACAGGCTTTGAAAAATTCAACATTGAAACCATCTAGACCTGGAGCTTTGCCATTCTGCATATCTTTAATAACCATACTGACCTCTACTTCGGTTACTGGTTTGTTCAGATTAAATTTATCTTCTCTAGACACCATCCTGGGAATATTCTTTGTAATTTCCTTGATGTATTGGTCTCTGTCTGGATTATTTTCATTTGTGATGCCTCTGAAATATTGAACCATCACCCCTTCAATATTCTTGTGAGAGGTCTGAAGCTCCCCATCTTCATTCAAAATTGAGGAGATTCTATTGTGCGTTCTATTGGCTATGGTGGAATGGTGGAAAAAACTGGTGTTTCGTTCACCTTCTTTGAGCCATTGGACTCTTGACTTTTGTCTCCAAAAGATTTCCTCCTGTTTGCATAAATTCTCCCAATCAAGGTTGAGTTTTTCAGCTTGCTCACTTTTGTTTTTATCAAAACCATCTGTGATCATTGCTTGGTTTAGTTCCTGCAGTTTGATCTCTATTGATATATTACTTACAAAAATGTTTCCAAAATCCTTCTTGTTCCATTCTTTAAGTTTGATTTTTATGTGCTTTAGTCTATTATGGAGGAGGAACATTTTGGAGCCCTGAACCTGAAGATCTTCGGACCACCATTTTTCAATGTTGCTGATGAAATCTAGATGGGAGAGCCAAATATTCTCAAATCTGAAGGGTCTGTTTCTGGGAGCATCAATTCCCTTGATTTCTAATTGAATCATCCAGTGATCAGAGCCTCCAAATGGAAGAACACTTGAAGATATTTTTGTATTTGTGAGCATCAGCTTCTCAGAGATAAAAAAAAATCTGTCTAACTTGGAGGAAACCTGAGCATTGCCGCCTCTTTTGCTGTTCCAAGTAAAAGGACTGTTATGCATTTCAAAGTCAACCATTTTCATGTCTTATGTGAAAGAATGGAATCCTACTGAATCTCTACTGAGGATTCTGGTGCCTCCTTTTTTTTCCGAAAGATATTTAATCATGTTAAAGTCTCCACCAATGACCCAAGGGATTTCTTCATGTCTGCTTTTGAGATCTGCCAGGAAGTTTAGAAATCTAAGCTTCTCATCAATTCTCTGAGGACCATATACATCCGTAACCAGGAAGGTCTCAAACATCCCCATTGGTTGAATGATAGCTGATAAGTAATTTCTCATTGCCTCCGCATCTAAAATGCTGACTTTTTGGGGGTTCCAAAGAGTGAGAATTCCTCCTGCTGTGTTCTCTACTTTGACTTCTAGAAAATCAAATTTGCTGAGCCATTTGTTATGAATTTGTTTTATTTTTTGAATGGAGCATTTTGTTTCTTGAATGAAGATTATGTCCGACATTGCTAGTTTCATTCTATTACTTAGCATTCTCTGTTTTTGTTTACTACCTAGACCTCTGATATTCCATGAAATGAACTTCATAATTAAAGATTTGTAAAGGAGTAACTAGTTAGATATTTCATATTACCTGAATCTATCATTAGCTTTCCACACTCCATCAGGAGTTCATTTTTCTTTTTCTGCCTCTCTTCTTACCTGGAATTCTGGTGGCTAATCCTGGATTTACTTTCATTGTTTTCACTCCTCTGTGCTCCTGTTTGTGGATGTTTGTACCTTTCTCCTGTCCTCGTTCCTGAGTCTTCCATAAGAGCAGCTGATGTATTCTGTTGCATTCTTCTTGAGGCAGAGAATCTATTCCTTCTTTGGTTCCTTGCATCAGGAATCCTTCCAGATCCAAGTTTTCCTTGTCAAGGATATCTTGTAGTTCGTGTTCTTCCAGATCTATTTCGCTTTGGGTCATTTCCTGGTCCATTTCCATTTTTGTTTCACTTCTCATGGCTTCTTTTTGAGAGTCAATGTCTGAAGAATGATTTGTGTCCTCTTTTTTTCCCTTTTCTTTAGCATTTTCCTTCTGATATTGAATCTCTCTTGTGATTTCTTCAGGCTCTTCTAGCACTTGAAACTTGTTCTGACTACCCTTTTGCCCCTCAATATGACATTGCTTTGGTCCCTTTTTCCCCCCCGTTCCTCTCCTAGCCACTTTCTGGAAGCTTTTAGTGTCATTTGTTGCATTAAGTTTATCTTTTTTATCCTCTTTGCTGAGAGGGCAGTCTCTTAATAAATGCCCATGTTCATGACATCTTCAACATCTGAAGGGGATATGTTCGTAGTCTACCGTCTGCACCCACTCCTCATCAGAAACTTCCAAGATGACTTCGTCTGGAAGTGCTCCTGATAGATCCATTTCCACACATATCCTAGCAAAGGAGGTATATTTTCCTCTTCTTGTGGCTTCAGAAGCTTTAACATAGCGTCCTAGTTTATTACCAATGGCAACCAATGATTCAGTTTGCCAATAGTCAAGAGGTAGAGAGTAGAGCCTTACCCACACAGGAACTGAAGAGAAAGTCTCCCTCTCTGGGACAAAGTTCATTCTCCAAGGTCTCATGTAGAGACCTGCTGCAGCAAAAAAATAAGGTCCTCCCTCGAATATTTTGTCTTTATCTTCGATATTGGAGAACACTACTGTGAAGAATCCTTTTGACCCTAGATGTAGGTCAATGCTTCCTTTGGGCTTCCAATGATACTTGATCCACGTCTGTAAAGCCTTTTCAGTGGGCCATAGTCCCATGAATTTACAGATAATGGCGTAGGTTCCCATATGTTCCCTGTGCTCCTGTAGAGCAAGATCATTTAATATTACTCGAGGAGTGATTTTTGCTTTTGGTTTGCAGGGTCCTTTCTGTTTTCTGTCTCTTGAACCCAGACTTTTGTCTTCTTCCTCTTTGTCCTTTGTGCTGCTGTCTTCTTTTGTTCTGGTCCCATCTGTTTCCTTTTCATTGACCCTGTTTCTGAAGTTCATACCGTCTTTACTAGTTCCAGCAGGTGATTTACTTCTACTGGCCACTGCTTCTTTGTAGGAGGGAGCCGGGCTCCCCCCTCTGCCATTCTCCATTCGAATCTAACTCTGCTCACATTGGTTACTCTGGCCGCTGCGTGTCTCCCGCGCTCCGCTTCCAAGTAGACATGTCTTTATCATTGTGAACATTATTTAATATTAGATAAGAGAAACGTGAAAACATGAATTTTAGTGACTATCTCGAGATAAGTATGTGGGAAAAATAATATTTTTTGAGTTGTTTATTAAGAAATAAACAAATATATTATTTGTCAAAAGTTTAAATCTAATATAATATCATTTTTGTATTATTGAACTCATATTTATTATTAAAAAGCGTTAAATTTAACTAGTACAATAGAAAATAAAGAACCAAATTAGCGCCAAAATGTAATATTGTTATTACTAGAAAAAAGTTCACTTTTCTTTAAGGGAGAACTTCCAATAGAGCAAATCCTTAACTAGAAGTAACTTCACAAACCTGATTTTACATTTCGTGATCATCATCTTTAGAGAGAGAAATTTCTAATTTAAATTGGTAAGAGTTGCTATAAATATTAAATTTAAATTTCTTGAAAATCTCATAACTTTAGTAATAAATTAAATTTTATAAAAATATAATTTTATAAGTTATATTAATTGTAACTTAACTAGAAAAAAAAAACTTAAGTTTGTTAAATTTAACAATGGAGTGAATTTTATAAACCAATATTGAATTGATTAAATTGTAGTTTTGAATAATTTATTATTATTAATATTTTATATTAAAAATTGAATGAGTCACAAATTTTCTTCTTATTAAACACTCACTAAACTATTTTACCTTTAATTAATTTTTCCTTGTGAGTATTGAAATATTTTGCTAATTGGGTTAGATTAAATATCAATGAACTCTCTAAGAAATAGAATAATATTTATCGTAATTTTACAATCATAGTTTCAACCGTTCTAAACTTTTTAATTTATAAAAATATCTTTGCAATTTTTTTTAAAGTAATTCATTCTGCATGCAATTTAATATATAAAAGTTTGTTATAAGTTAACTAATACATAATATATAATAAATATCATTTAAAAAAAATAAAGATGATGATGATAACCATCTAACAAACATAAACATCATCTAAGATACACATTCGAATTCACTACCATAATATAATTATATACACCTCTAGCACATATATACGTCATTAGCTAGCACACAAATCTAATAATCTAATAGGGCATCATCATCATGATCACATCTAATAAAACACAAGCATTGTAATCTAAGATCATCACCACACAAATCCTCAAATTAATATACATCTAATGTCAAATAACTTCTATCACATACACATCTATCTAGAAGCACATTAAATGAACATATCGAACATGACCTAACAATATACACATCAACACCAACATATCAATGAAGTACATAAACATGAACTTATAAAATGCACCATCTATATATATATATATATAAGTCAAATAACTACATCAATTAAAATAACTGCAATCAAATATCTTATACAACAAACATAGATGAGCCAATTGTTTGGTGTGTAGTAGAAGACGATGGATGGTCAACTACTGCCTCAACATGGTCTCGCAAACTCTGAGCTGGAGGAGGAGGTGGTTGGTTTGCTCTGTCAGGAGAAACATAAGGCACATCCTTGAGCTCTAGCATCTCATGATCAGGCAACTGACGATCATGAGTGGATGGGGTAGTACTACCAGAAAAATCATGATAACAACCCTAATCATCATGTTCATGATCACCACTCTCATCATGATGATTATGATCACCACCCTCATCATCATGATCATCACATTCATCTGACGTATCTTCCACTGCATTCCTTGTATCCCTCATCACTTCCAGTACCCTACTAGCTCTGATGATATAATGCATAAGATACATCATCTCACATGGGAAGTCCCTGTAGAGATCCAGGAAGTTAGGATCTGCGTTGATATCTCGAGCCCTGATAGGGTGGACTCCCTCCTCAACTAAAACTTTGGCGAATATGTTATAGTAGTCCATTCGAAATTGCAGACCATCTGCACGACCCTGGATGCCCATTCCCACCTGAGGATGTGCCTAACCATCTTGGGCCTCACCCAATCTCCTCATCTCCTCCATCCGGTGGGGGAGGAGGCATGTCCCCATTAAATGTATCGATGTCTAAAAAATATGTAGTACACAACAATAATTAGACAATTTCATTAAGCAATTTAATAAAACAAGTTAAAGAACGTGCTAGAATAGATTTTATTCTAATTAATTAGAACAATAAAAAGAAATTAGATTAATGTAAAGAAAATACTAATATTACCTCTAGATTCTGCAGGCTATGTCAATGTTAAGATGATGTTGGGACATTGTCTCCAATGAATCCCCGTACGGAAATGCCAACACAACAAACACATGGTCATCCTCACTAGCTAGTAGTGCTAGTGCCTTGATGGAAATAATGGTCAGATACTCTGGCAAGCCCCTCTTGGGCATCATCTATCCTGACATGTGCATCCAGACCTTAGTCATCATCCTAGGAGGGTGATGGTAAAATCTAGGCCATGTCTCTAAAAACCTCTCAAAAAATAAACAAAAAGGCTCTGACATAAAAGGGAAGGTTTCCCTCCGATGTCTCAATGCATGACATCTATATAAATCCATAGAAAAGTTCCTAAGAAAATGGCAGACCATCTCATACAACGTGGCACCTGAATCAAAGAATCAACATAATACAAAAGAGGGAAACTAATGCACTTCCCATCAATAGTAGAGTATGGAATGGTGGTGACTAATAACAAGAGACACCTAACCTCCTGTGCAGTAAAAGAAGAAATTCATAGTTTTTCACCACACACTTGAAAATTTGTTGGATGTATTGCATGAATCCCAACATATCTCCATGTGCAGGAATGCTTAGTCCCAATTGTGAAACTCCATGGGGGACATCAGGGAAGTAAGGAAAATCCTCCCCTCTCCATGATAGGCCACTCGAAAAGTATATGTCCTCCTTAGAGGGCCTATACATGCCATAGGATCAACACAGAAACCCTTCTTTCAGCCACTCCATCGGTGGATCAGATGCACCAATAAGACAAAGTGTGCTTTCAGGGATGTAGAATCCCCATAGTACTTTAGGAGGCCTACATTACATAATAACACTCGGGTCACTGCAATAATAGGGCGAGGGTATAAATCCCTCTCCCTCTCTCTGGCCTCCCTTTGTCAGACCTTATTGTATGGATCTACCATTTTCTCCTACTCCTGCCACTAATGTATCTGCTATATGATTTACGTATAAAACACATCAGCCTCATACATAAAATATTTTTTTTTATTAAATGAAAAATGCATTTATAAATATGGAAATGTAACTTTCAATTAAAAAAAAATTCATCAGTGCACCAACAACACAATCATGCACCATGTTTGGTGCACTGTCAAACATAATTGCACCAGCATCGGTGCGCACACACGTATGATGGACCGATGTTGGTTCACAAATTTAAATTTTCATCACGGTGTATCACACTTATGCACTGGTATGCATGTATAACCTTTTCGCACGGTATAGAAATTTCAAATTATCAAAAGCATCGATCTATAGCTATCATTTTAAAGATTATTTTTATGGTGAGTTTAGCAAATATAAACACACTAGGGATAATACGTTGATGTATAATTTTTACCTTTTTGAGTGCGTTTTCATTTAAGAAATACACCGCAACAATAGTGATGCATTACATTCATGCAATGAATTTTGGTGCACCTTGTAAATTTACAGGGTGCACTGCTATTGGTGTGAGGCAAACATATCGAGTGTACTGCGCAAGGAATTTATATTTTTTTCACAAACAATGGAAATTTTAAGATAATTTTCAATTCTAATCTGCTAAAAAAATTAAATTATAGAGAAAAATAGACATTACTTGGTCATTTGATCGACGTGGAGGAATTTTTGAAAAGTAATGGAGAAAAACAAATTTTAACATAGTTTGAAAAAATTGGAAAGTCAGGGAGTGAGAATGGCATGGAAGGATGGTGAGCAAGAGAAGCACCAATGTCAGGGCACTTTCATGTGGTAAGAGTGGTACTGATACTTCATAACTCTCTGCATTGTAGATAGTAGAAATGAAATTTATGACTGGGAGGTCTTTTTTTATTTAAACCTCCTTCAACCTGTTACTATAACCACACTAGTGCAGTAGATATCCAAGAGCAATTCATTTTTTTTTAAATTAAAAAAATTATAGCATTGCTATTGCTAAGATTCCCCAGGGCATTCTGATGTAGGTATCGTACTATTTCTTTGTTTGACAATATCACTTCTCTTTTTTTAAAATTAAGATCTGCATGGAGGTGCTCTTTAAAAGATGCCTTGGGGCATTCTAGTACATTTACCACACCGGTGCATTATTGGAAGATAGCACTGCATTTTTTTGAAATTTGAAATCTATAGTGACACTCCTTATTGGTATGCATTGAGGCATTTCACTACATGAAGCACATCGGTGTTGTAGGTGTATATAGCACTGGCAATTTTTAAAAGTAACATTCTTCTGGTGCTATTGATTATTCAAGGACTAGTGTTTTGTGTTATTTAGCACACTAAGTTTTTTTATTTTATAAAAATAAATTTTCCACAGTGCACCATGTTCTATGTGGCACAAGTTCTTGTATGGATAGTAAAGCACCATTGCATTTCTATATTGTAGATGCATTATCCAAAAAACATTCACTAAAACATTTGCTCGCCTACCTCCATTAGTGACCTCCGCTACAAATAGATTTTTGGGCTATTTTTATAGAGGTTTCCACAAAAACCACTGCTATAAGCTATTTACCTTGTAGTTATCAATGTGTGTGACAGGGGGCCATCAAATCCACCAGATGGATTGTTACAAACATGGAAACAAATGTTGTGTAGATTTTCTGTTGGCATCTACATGGTCGCATGAGACTACTGAATAACATACATGTGACCCCATATTAGTACAAGTCAAGGTCACTCTATTCATTTGTGTAAATCCCTCATGAGATATTCACTTATGTCATCAACAAAATTCAATACCTAGAAGTTTTGATATGTCAAAGATATTTTGTGCCCTAAATAGTCATTCCATGATCATGGTTCTCCTTGGGGCAGACTAGGAGAGACATGAGAGCTCCTAGATCCATAATACTTACCCCATATTCAGCCTCAGATTAACTTATTCATATGGAAATAATTTGCACCTATTATTGGTCTGTTTCCGTTGTCTCCTTACACCTTCAATGTGTAGGAAGCCATGGGTCAACCTAGGTGAGACATCAATGCTCCTTGATCTGATCATCCCCACCCATGCTCAACTCCAACTACACTAGTTTGCATGGCTATGAGTTGGATTAACCCCATGAATATTTGAAGACCTATGTATACCCACTACATTCGAATCCCCCTATATGGGGATACCCCTTTTGATTATTAAGCTAGATCACTACCAATGTGACTCTTTCATTGCTCACGTAGATTAACAATTACAACATCATCCATTTCAACAGATTTTGAGATTCGTTATTGTATATGGTCTTCCACGACCATTATTGTAATTTTTACTTTATTTTGACATTTATCATGAGCATGGGACATGCCCACCTAGTTTGTATAAAAAAAATATATGTAAATATATGTCACTCGTATGTACTAGTTCATGTAGGTGATAACTCACTTAATCCCCTGGGTTCACATGACATCTCTCACACTCTCTCTCATCGGCAATTTTAGTGGCTCACATATCACTAGCACAAGATTTTGTGATACACCTTTTTTCTATGTTTCCATTCTCCACCCCCCCCTCGCACATCAGGGGGAAACTATTACCCAAAAATTTCATACAGGTGATAGCAACATAGTAGCATGTCAAAATAAATTTCAAACATTAGTCTAGGCAATCCTAGGTGAAATAAATTCCTAAAATATGAAAATCGATAGGAAGAAATTAGAATTTCAAGTCCCTACATGTATTCCAAGTCCCCATTAGTATTATATTACTGAAGAACATACAAGTGACCCCATGTGATAGGTTCCCATGTGACACCATATGACAAGTCCCCATTTATCAAGTCCCCATGTGACCCCATGTGACATTTCTCCATTTGACAAGTTCCCATGTGACATGTGACCCCATGTGGCCCTTTTGGGTTTCAATGTTAAATCCCCTGTGTCTCATGTGCTTGTTTCTCGTGATATTTTTTTGTATGCTTATGTTATGATTTCATTTCTAGCACAAGTTATGAGGGTTTTTTCTCACATGAATGATTGCAAAGAATAAATGAAAATATAAATTGGCATAAAAGTTAAAATCTTCATTAATACTGATTCACGTAACCCCCACCCCCCCCTCTCAGTATTAACATTGTTTCCAACAACATTTTCTTTGAACTTTTTGCATATCCTAAATAATATCATAATCTATGTTGTTTGTAATAATCAAGGTCTTATAGACTGGTGTTTTTTTTAGAGGAATATTTGTTTAAATGGTTTGTTGAATTAGGATTCTTAGTTGATGTTGTTGTAGGAGAGATCTTACTTAGAGTTGAAACAGAACAAATTTCTTCTTCACTTTCACGAGATAGAGTACCAACTACATCCCATGTATCATTAACATCAGAGGTCTTTGGTCTTTTTTTCTTCTTCAACTTCCTTTTATTCTTCATGTTGTTCTTCAATTTCAATAGCAAAAAATGACCTCCATGTGGGAGTTAGAGGATTTATTTTTAAAAATGGCCTAAAATTTATTTAAGAGGAGGATTACTCAACAACTTACTTCTTGAGATCTACATCCCCATCAGCTATAATTTTAATGACCTTTGGTAAGCCTTCCATATAGAAAATGTCTTTATCCTTTTTCTTCTCCTTAAAAGTAACTTTGTTTCCCAGTTGGGGAGGCTTATTTTATTCTATTGAAGACATGTTATCAATGTTGAGCATTTATTTTTCTATAGCCATAGCTTCTTGCATGGTTTCTTCTGAAGTAACCTTAACTTCATGTTTTAAAAAACTTGTAATAGGTGTCGGAAGATAAGAAGTATAAAAATCAATACGAAGATCAACTCTAGGTTAAAATTCATCTGGACTTATATTAAGAAGTTTAAGATATCTTTTATTGAAAACCTAAATTTGTTCTTTAGGAACCATTTTTAATATTAAATCTCAACTAATATATTTGTTGTTGATTTATCATCACCAAACTTTTTAATGAACATATCCTCGAATGTATCCCAATTTTTAATAGAGTTGGGTTGTAAAGAAAAATACCAGATAGTGGATCTACCTTCAAATGTATAAGGAAAGAATGTACTAACAACACATTCATTTTTCACACCTTTGATATTAGTAGCTAACATAAAGTTATTGATATGATCTTCACGAGGTTCTTTATTGTTAGGATCGAATTTAGGTAGAGAACATTCTGGATGTTTAGGTAGATCATGCTAAACTCTTGGAACATTAATGGATCCAATAATTTCCCAATAATACTTGATGTAATCATTCTCTAGATTTCCCTTGTCTGGCGATTATAGTAACAATAACAATAATAGTAACAACAATAGTAGTTGCAATCGTTGTAACAGGAAAAGAGGTTGTTACAGGTGGATTTTGTGAAGAACTAGTAGATGGAGCATATTGAGGAATAACAATTTGACACTATACTTTGGATTTCTCAATTTGTGAAGGAGATTGAGATCTCTAAGTGTCCGTGACTTTTGGTTTAACAATAATAGGCAATATTGGTGGTACTCCAAACCTTTTACTTTGAGCATGGGTTAGAGCTTAATAATTTTGTAATTCTGAATAAACACCAGAAGATTTTGGTTATAATAAAATTGTTCCAATTGATGCTTGTTTTAAAGGAGAGGAATTAGAAACTGACCTTTTAAGGTGTTCCATAAAATAATGTTTGAGCTTTAATCTAGAAGATACTAAAGGTTAAAAAATAATTTGAGAAAAATATGCTTCTTAAGGGGTTGGTTGTGAAACCTCCTCTAAGTGACTAACAACAACAAGAGAACTGGGAGATTCAATTGCATAGACTTATGAACTATAAGGAGTAGAGAATGTGATGGGAGAATTTGTTCACTTATGATGGATTTTACTTTTATAGGAAGATTATGGTTGTCATTCACCATTATAGGGACCTCATTCTATCACCAAAAATGTCAATGGCGAAAACTAACCAACTCAAAATTTAGGAAATTTCGAAATTAAGATCCCAATTAGACACTTTTCCATTTTGGGATAATTATTTTGACCAATTAAATGGGTTAGGTTACCACAGTGATATTTTTGTCTGGTGAATGGAAAATTATTGCAAATCATGAATTAAATGTTTTTAAATGGACATAATGTAAAGGTCAAGTTGTTGTAATGTAGTGAAAACTAAAATAAACTTATCTATGCTATTATTATATAATTAAAATAATATACATATATATTTATTATGTGTATTAAATTTATGTGAAATATAAAAAACATAAATAAATGAGATATATAGATCTCGAGGATCGTTTATTGTAAAATATAAACTATAAATAAAACAATAATTCATTTAACTAGTTAAATGAATTTCGTTCGTTTACAACATTAACACATACATTTAAATCTACAGTTGAATACAAATAAGGGTAACTGATCGACACTAATAAATTTCAATCATAAACCATTAAAGAAATAAGAATAAACATTATTATTTCGATGACAAAATGAGAAGGAAAATTAAAGGAATAATATCATATTTTCTTGTCCTCGTTGAAACATGGAATTGAAATGGTTTATAACTTATATTAAGAAAATAAATTTACAATATTGCAGAGTTTAATTAGCCAAAATCAGAAACCAATTCACAGGGTTATATTGTTGCCTAAATAAGATTACTAAAATGAATGATAAAGTTTTCCTCCATTATTTTCTCAAAAATTAGATAGAATATATAAATGTAAAAGTTTGTTTGGATGTGTAGATAAAAATGAACTCTTAATTAGTTGGAGAAATGTCCAGAGGAGATTAATATTGGATGATTTCCATCAAGCATGCATTTCTAGAAGATGTGTAAGCTACATAGAAGGATCAATTTGAGCATTGACCTGGAACTCAAAGATGTGTGCTTCCACAACTCGAAACCCTTGTGAAATGACGTTTTAGAATATCTTGGTCACCAGAGAATGGCTTCATGGCTTGAAATACATATTTCCAAATAGAATCCATGCTAACCTTTTGAATTTGTTCAATCCAATTTTGATATTATTTTCTTCA
Source organism: Pinus tabuliformis (assembly GCA_031772625.1). Taxonomy (NCBI): domain Eukaryota; kingdom Viridiplantae; phylum Streptophyta; class Pinopsida; order Pinales; family Pinaceae; genus Pinus; species Pinus tabuliformis. The sequence goes on from CM062819.1 coordinate 1,115,577,635, forward strand.
TTCTTTCACCTTCTTTCTCAATGCATCCGCTTCCAGTAGATTTTTATCTAAAATGTCTGGTTCAAGCTCTATTTATTTAAAAACTTGTATGATGAATTGTATCAACTTATAATTATGTAGATTAGCATGCCAAGATTTTAGAACTATTTTCATCTGTATCATGTTGGGATGGGGTAGGCTGAGAATGATTTTTTTTTTTTTTTAATCAGTATTCGACCAAGCAATTAGTTCAATTAGTTTTCTCTTTTCTTATTCATACTAAGTCCACTTATCAATCATGTCATTGAAGAATGCTTCAGCTAGGTTCTACTAGGCTTGAGCAAAACTCAATCTATTATAGAATTTCTCTTATTCATCAAAAAAATCCTAATTGATGGTAGTAGCTTCTTGTTTCAACATTTCTAAGTCTATTATGTTATTTATTTATTCTGAAGCTTTGAACTAAAGTGAAACCACCTAAGCATATTTATATTGATTTATGACTTGTAATTCAAGTTGCAATTTATTGACTTCATCTTCTTGAGATCTCAATTGAGCTTGGAGTTAACCTCTTTGTTGAGACATTATTTGTTCTAATTTATGAATTATATCATCCTTCTACTTTAGAAAGTATTTTGATCTAATAACATGATAAATATTAGCATTATCATAAGCCCCGACGAAATAAGCTAATTCCTTAGTCATTTGATCTTTCGTTAGTCGGAAGCCATTTGAAATAGTTTCTAATGAAACTTCTGTGACTTCTCTTTCATTTCACCTTTTCTCTTCTTTCTGCTTTTTCTCACAATGACCTTGTTTTGAGGACTCAAAGACTTACAATGGAGGAATAAATTGTGAGCCAATTGGTGAAAAATATCTTGCTAATACTTCCTATGAATTTAAATTTAGCATAAAACTAATGGGAGTTTTCATCAGGAACTCAGGAGTAGCCATACTAGTTTCACTGCACACCTCAACAATTAATTGATGTTGCTCAATTTACTATTATGTATGCAGTTAATCAGTAGAATTCAAAGGAGGAGGTTTGGGAGATTCTTGTTATTTTTGTTGATGGATACCTATAGTCATATTTGCAAATTGATCCCATTTTTCATGAATTTAATTGAAGTTGCAGCTCTTTTGACAATGTCTTCTTTAATAAATTCAATAGTAACTTCTACAAAAACCCGATCAAATAATTAACACCTTAGATGTAGAGGCCTTCATGGAAATGCCTTCACTTGTTGGTTGATGCAAAATCAGAGGTAAGCATGCTCTTCTTTCTTCTTTGAATGTAAGAAAATGTTGATATTGTTTAGTTGAGATGTTATGCAACCAACTCACAAAATAGAGAAAGAGATAGATCAACGACTTAAAAAATATCCTCTTCCAGGGGGAAAACCCCTATACATTACATAAATGAAAAATTATTGGATGATACAAATGACTAGACCTCCTTGCTATACATAGGAGTCTAAAGGGTCACAATATAATTAGATCCTACATAACAATAATCATATAAGGACACAATAATAAAAATAGTGGGATTCTATGGGGCATAAAAATAAAAATATGGGGGCTACATGGTCACAACAATAATAATAGGGGGCTACAATAAGAATAACAATAAAGGGGATAGATTAGTATTATAGGGACATAACGTTCCCCTTTCCTTCAAAAAAGTGTTTTCCTCAACGCTTGAGTAGTTATGGATGCTTTTGTATAAAATTATTATCCTCGTACGTGAAATCTTGAACAGGTAAATTCTTCCACTTAATGAGATACTATGAAATTGATTGATTTCATAGCTATCAGGTTCTTGTTTCTGTGACTTCTTCAAGCTCCAATATGATTTTTCATTCTTCATTAAGTTATGGAAATATTATTTTAACTGGGAGCTTGTCATTGATAAAATTCTTTAAGCATGAAACATGGAAACCTGGGTGTACATGGGAAGATTTAGGCAACCCCAATTTGTATGCCATAATACCAATCTTTTGCAACACATTGTAAGGACCATAGTACTTGGGTGATGATTTTTTATCCTTCTTTTCATGCTCGAGGGACATTTGTTTGTATAGTTGTAGCCATAAAAATACCCAGTCACCTACATCAAAATTTATTTCACTGCTATGTTGATTGGATTTTTGGTTCATTTGATTTTGGCACCAGAGTGATGTTTTACTTTAAGAGTTGCAGAACTTATTGTTGATTCTCGCTATGATCTTCCACTGCTTGAACCTTAGAATTTTCCCTTAAAGACGATGTGATGGATGGTTATGATATCCATAAAGTGCCATAACTCAGGTCATTTTTGCTGCAATATGGAAGTGTTATACCACCATTCAACCAGAGGTAAGAACTTGATCCATTGTGTTTATTTATCAGATACAAGTAAAGAAAGATATCCTTCCAAAAATTTGTTCACTACCTCAATTTTCCCATCATATTGAAGATGCTAAGATGAGCTATGAGCTAATTGAGTACCCAAACAATAAAAAAATTTCATAAAAAAATTTCCACTAAAAATGGGATCTCTATTGCTTACAATAATCTTTGGGTTTCAATGTAGCTTTTGAATTGTTTCCATAAATGCAGTAGAAATTGTACTGGCTTTAAATGGATGATATAATGTACAAAAGTGTGCATACTTGGTAAGTCTATCAAATACCACCATGATGACACTCTTTCCTTCATACTTGGGTAAACTTGTGATAAAATCCATTGGTACCTCCTCCCAATGTTGACTTGGAATGGCTAATGGTTGTAATAGACCTGAGGCTTAATTGTCTCAACTTTATTTTGTTGGAAAACCAAACATTCCTCCACAAAATTCTGAATATCACATTTAAGGCCATCCCAAAAAAATTCCTTCTTGACCCTGTGGTAAGTATTTTAAAATATTGAGTTCCCTCCTAAGGGGGAGGTGTGCAATTCTAAAAGAATCTTTTGCTTGAGTTTGGAATTCTTACAAATATATAAGCGATATTTGTACCATAATGAATAATTTTTCTAGATAAATGTATCGCCTATATTAGGATCATGCTGCAAATTTTGAATGAGTGTCCACACCTCTTCTTCATTCTTCCATTCATCCCTTGCTTTAGTTGTTAAATCAGGTTGGATAATAGAAATGGAACAAAGCAATGATTGCACATCTGAGAGTGCATCTGCAACAACATTTTTCTTCCCTTGTTTGTATATGATTTCAATGTCAAAAATCAACACCTTGGTGACCCATTTTAGCTGCTCTTATAAAGATAATCTTTGTTCCAAAAATTATTTAAGACTATCATGATTTCTTTTACCTTGAAGTGTCTTCCCATTAGGTAAGGTCACCATCTCTTTAGTGCATGTAGTATTTCCAACATTTCCTTCTCATAAATAGGCTTTTGTAGATAATTTCCCTTGATTAGATGACTTTAAAAAGCAATGGGTCTTCCTTCTTGCATTAAAACAACATGAATTCCATTTCCTGAGGCATCACATTCCACAATAAAGGTTTTTTGTGAAATATGGTGTAGCTATGACCGGTGCTTGGCACATTGCCTCTTTAAGATGTTCAAAGACCATAGTTTCTTCTGGAGTCCAAGAAAATGCATATTTCTTTAGTAATGTTGTTAGAGGCACTACTATTCTCCCATTAATCTTAACAAACTTGCGATAAACCCTGTCAACCTAAGAAATCCTCGAAGAGGTTTTAGGGGTTTGGGGATTTTCCATTCCTTAATGGATTTAATTTTGTTAGGTTTTACCTTAACACCCTCATGAGATACAATATGACCCAAATATTCCACCTCCTATCTGCAATAATTTGAGTACCTTGTCAACATGCTAAACATGATCCTTCCAAGACTTGTTGTATATTAATATATCATCAAAAAATACTAATACAAATTTTCTAAGGAACGGTTTGAAAATGGAATTCATCAAACCTTGAAATGTGGAAGGTGCATTAATAAGGCCAAAATACATGACAAAAAAATCATACTGACCTTCATGACTTCTGAATGTTGTTTTCATAATTTCTTTAGTCTTCATTCAAATTTGATGATATCCTAAATGAAGATCCCGCTTGGTGAAGTAAATTGCTCCATGTAATTCATCCAACAATTCATTAAGATCACGAATGGGAAATTTATATTTAACAGTGAGCTTATTGAGCTCCCTATAATTTGGACATATACGCCATGATCCATCCTTCATGTGCATCAATACTACTGGAGTAGAGAAATAAATTTGACTAGGTTGAATTATACTGGCCTCTAGCATTTCTACGACCATACCTTCAATTTCACTCTTTTTGGCATAGGGATATCTCTAAGGCCTGAGGTTTGGAGGAACACTTCTTAGAATCAAGTGATTAGAATTATCATAATCATGAATAGGTGGGAGGCTTTTGGGAGTCTCAAATACCTTGGAATGCTTGTCCAAGACTTTATGGAGATCTGTAGAAATAGATAATTTTGATGTTTGAACCTCTAGTGAGCAGAATTGTGAAATTATTCCCCATTTCTTTTCCTACAAAATATTTGTCATGCCATTAGAAATAATTATTTTCCCTAGTTTCCCCTTGTTACCACTTAATTCAATTTCCTTTCCTTCCCAAAAAAAAATCATGAAAAGTTCTTGAAAATTAAAAGCTATCATCCCCAAAGATTGTAACCATTGGACTCCTCATACAACATTAACACCACCCATTGGAATGGAAATCATTGAAATATTAAATACATATCCCCCCATGATTAGCTTTATATTATGACACTTTCCAAAGAAATTTATAGTTCCTTCATTTGCAACAATCACTTGATGCTCTCGTGTTGGATATAGAAACAATTTAATTCCTTGGCTATCTTACAATGAATAAAATTATGGGTACTACCTTAATCAATCAACATTATTACCTTTTTCTTCTTAATATATCTGTCTATCTTCAGATTTTTAGGAGTGGTAATTCCTGGCAATGAATTACAAGATATGGTTGGTTTCATTTATTTTTTCTCTAGGGTTTGTTCCTAGTTTATATCTTCTTCTTTTGACCTTTCTTGTTGCTTTTCTTCCTCCTCTTCACATTCTATGTAAAATAATTTCTTCTTAGCACACATATGACCTTTAGTGTATTTGTTATCACAATTATAAGAAATTCCTTTTTCTCTTTTTTCCTCTAATTATTGTGGTGTCAACCTTGTAGGTTATGTAAGGCTAGAAGAAACAACACTTCCCTCTTTATAGTTATGAGTAGTAGACTTGTTTTCTGTTAATTTTAGGTATGTTCTATGCTAAGAGCAATTTATTTCAATTTTCACAGTTAGCTCATTATATTTTCCAGATTAGCAATCACATCAGCATTAAAGTAAACTGCAAATAAAACATAAACATAAATCATAAAATACAAGCCAAGACAAGAGGACAAAACCCAATGTGGGGAAACCCTTGATGAATTCTTCTTATATGTTCTTCAATAGTTCAGTAGAGAGAGAGAGAGAGAGAGAGATAGTACATTTACAACAAAAGTCAACACTTTGACTTCTCTAGACAAGAGCATAGATTATCTCTAAGAAGATGATACATGAGATTAGTTGAAGACATGCTGCTTCAACTGATTCTCCAAGGTGACTCCTTCACCTATCATCGTGTTGCATCTCGTCATCATGTTGCACCTCACCGTGTTGCACCATGCTACACCCATCATCGCAATGTTTCATCTTATCATGCTTCACCAATCATGATAGTACCCATCACTATACTGCATCATGTACCATCATGTGCGATTGTTGCACCTTGTTTTTCCACCATGTGCTTGCTGCACCTTGCTTACCATATTGTTGTCCCAATTGCTATTGCAGCACCATGTCTTGCTGTTGTCCCAGTTGCTATTGCAGAACCATGTCTTGCTGCTGTCTCTTGCAGTACCATGTCTTGCTGCTGTCCCAATTTCTATTACAACACTATGTCTTGCTGCTATCCCAATTGCTATTGCAACACCATCTCTTGTTACTGTCCTAACTACTATTGCGGCACTATGACTTGCTGCTGTCCCAATTGCTATTGTAGCACCATGTCTTGTTGCTGTCCCAATTGCTATTGCAACACCATGTCTTGTTGTTGTCCAAATTGCTATTGCAGCACTATGTCTTGCTACTGTCCCAATTTCTATTACAGCACCATGTCTTGTTGTTGTCCCAATCGTTATTGGAGCACCATGTCTTACTGTTGTCCCTTGCATGCTACACCTTTATTACAATGTTGTCACACCTTATTGTATCATGCTGCTGCACTTACATCAGTTCACTGTTAGGGGATTCTCTAATTGCCACATTGTTGGACTAGTAAGGGTATTCTAACAACTATTTGGACAACCTTCGCAACTTCTGTCCCAAGGATATGATTACCCTTCCCCAACATTCTGAAACCACACGTTGGCTTGTTATACCCCAGCAGTCACAACTAGCCCTTACTCCTTCCTTATTAGCCTTAATGTAGACGTCTAGGTGTATAAGGGATTGCGACTTGCTACAACAAGCCTATCGCTTGTTGCGGTTAGAGCTTTCTCTTATGAATAGGGAAATGTTAGGGCTTCTCCATAGGGAAACGTTAGCTCTTCTCCATAGGGCAGCGTTAGGGATTCTCCATAGGGCAGCGTTAGGGATTCTTCATAAGGCAATGTTAGGGATTCTCCACAGGGAAGCGTTAGGGCTTCTCCATAGGGCAACATTAGGGCTTCTCAATAGGGCAGCGTTAGCTCTTCTCTATAGGGAAACATTAGGGCTTCTCCATAGGGCAACGTCAGGGATTCTTCCTCCTAGATTTCTCTCACACTAAAACCCAAGACAAGTGGAGAGAAATAAAGAGAGAAGTTGTGTGTAAAATGACTCTCAAGTCATCTCCTTTTATACTAAAACGTTGAGCACATGAGGGGTTTATTTGGTTGTTGGCCGACCTTGACGAATTGTATTATAACACAAATAAATTCCTAAATCCATGAATACTTATTGGAATCAGATGATCTTTAGATCAATCCTACACCTCTCGATGAGAGGGATCCAAGACAAATATCAGCTACCATAAATAAGATGACCCACATGGAGTTTGGCCCTAGTTGCCAATTTTAACACTCTCTCTCAACTAGGGAGAACTTCATCCACTGATCCATATGTCTAACTATACTATCTCTGCCATCAGTGCGTTGCATTGCTCTACTCTGCTGTGATGAAGCATGAAGAAGAAGAATTGATTCAGAATGTCTCATACCATTCTCTACTAACCTGAAGTCAGTTTTATAGATCCCACATCAATATCTCAAGAGAGTGTCTCAAACACTCATACTGATCAGAGATCAGTTTCATTCATCCCAGATGAATGGAGGTCATCCTAGCATAGGGAGTATGATAGATACAACGATGCATCCATCGATAGTAGTACTATGGTCCCTGTCCCATTTCCCTGCTCATTGATCAGATGAGAGGTACTTCCCATGAGTCCCATACTACATGGGTAGGATTCCTCGACAGGAGAACCAAGCATCCTGTCCCTAAGTCGCCTCGGGGTATCATAGGGGAAGGCTGAGCCATTCATCCTATACACAACACACCATTAGGGGAGGGTGAGTCGCCCTATGGTCACGTGTTTCTCTAGTAAGTACCTGTTGAAGCCTCGAAAATTGTTGCTTATAACATGGGGTAAAACCACCCGGTCTGGCCCTTGGTTGGCAGTTCCTTTTCTGTTTGGTGTGGTGGCTCCGACTGCGGATAGTGGGAACAGTTTCCAAATTTAATTTATGTTAGTGTTGATGGGGTGATATGTGATATCTAGAGTAATGTTTAAGCTAAAAATAATCTAATCTAAACTAATAATCACATGTATATATCCTAATGTAGGCACTATCTAGCTATGACTATACCTGGGAACAAATTCGAAGTATGCGATGTACAATAATGTCCAAAATCAATTGGTAATAAAGATCATTCAATTGCAATAAGAAATCAAATCGTTTAACAATAATCGTTTCGGACAAATAGTTAGCCGAATGGTTGCGAAGGATATATCACATAAGAAATTATTCATATATTCAGCATAAAAATATAGGCCATTACCATACAAAAGTGCAATAAGTGATAGCCAAGATTCAAAATTTCATACATAAACAACTTAAAGGGAGATTATTGCTTAATACATAAGTAAAACAAAGTTACGAGATAAAACTACCATTTGTAATAAGTCTTTCTCATGTGATTCAACAATATTGATCTACTTCCAATCAATCCAACACCATCTAAGAGTACAAAAGTGCAATTTTAGTAGAAGATGTCAGATAAGATAAAAATAAATCATGTTGCATTCATTTCACTAGAACTTCCTCAAAGGGATAGAAGTGCATGTTTTGAAGATTGTTTCTGATAAAATTTTTGGACCCCTCTCTAAATGCATGAGAGGGGTTTAAATACTAAACTATAAAAATAAAAATAGATTATTACAAAAATAGTTGAGGAGGTTTAAATGACCTTCCTCAAATTATGAAAAAATAAAGTAAAAATAGAAATGAACATGGTGGCTAACTCCTTTGTGCTTGATCCTTAAGATCGCAGATGTCCTTCTTGAGCTTAATCTATCATGGTCGACCCATTTCATATTTCAACTGCCCAGTGAACATGACATCGGTCAATGATGGAACCATTTCTCCATAGATGTGGTTAGGCATTACAGGGTCATCCACTGGCTGTGAGGCTTTAGTAAATGTCGCCAGTATGCTTCCCCATTTCATCTAGTCATTTGCATAATCGCTTCTCCTTTTATCTCTATTGCATGCCTCCACTATTGTTCAAGTTGTTTGACATTTGGAAGAAAACCTGGAATGGATTCTGCTACTAGGTTGGCACTATGCAAATTTTCATTGATGTTTTCGATAAAACTGTTTGTTTCCACTATTGCATCTATTATTGTCCTTTATACCTATCTAAGCCTAGCATCCCAGTCTGGAAATAAAATTTCCTTGCGTGATTCCTCCAGTTTAGACAAGTCGACCTTTCTCCCATCTTTTGCATTCTACCAGGTAATGACGTCAAAAACTCTCTTGAAGATTTTATCATATTCGAGTCTCATCTTAATGACTTGACTCGTCAATTTGTCACTTATCTCGCAATAGGAATTCCATTGTGAGATCATCTGGCATAATAGTTCCTTTTGGTGCATTAGTTGGGAGTTAAGGCTAAGCGCTTCAGTAATAAACTGATCAATTTTTGGATCATCTTTATGCAAATAAGTTATTCCTTGTATCTGCGCTTCCTTCTCTGCTAAGTTGGCTTGATGTTTTATTTGCATCTGCTCGAATTCTTGTTGGAGCTTAGCTAACTGCGATTCTGCTTGCTTGTTAGATTTTTCTTGCTGTAATTGTTTTTCTAACAACAATATTTTATTTTCTCTTTCCTTTAGCAACATTTCACCTCTATTTCTTTATCGATAGTCACTATAGCATAGGATCCTGCAAACTGTGACATTCTAGTAAGGTTGGCGGATGGGTCGATGGGTGAGTCTTTCCAGACAATATCCATCAGTTCATTATCGGGAGTAGTAGCAGCTGTAGCATCCAACTTCCTTTTCTTCCTTTGTCTTTTAACAAACAACTTTGTGGGTAGGACTGTAGAATACATCTAGAGGAGGAATCTCCTCAATCCTTAAAATAATTTCAGAGGTAGGAGTGACAGGACTGTGTTCTACCTCTTGAGTATTTACAGTTTTCTCTACTGTAATTTCTTGAGTTGTTCTGTGTTGTGGAGTCTGTAGCTCTAGCGTTTGTTTCTCAGCCTGGGGTTTTTCATAAAGTGCTCCCATTCTTCAACTAAATCAATCACCAGGGGTTTTATTCGCTGAGTGGAGGTGGAATGAATTTCAACCTGTTTTTTAGCTGAAGTTTTCTCAACTATCTTTTCTGTAGACTGGGCTATATCTCTTTTTGACTCCTTACTTTTGCTTCTCCCATTCTGTGATTGTTGTTCTGAGTGCTCTAATTCCATAGTAGATTTATGTTGGGATTATACTTGGGAGTCATTTTTAGAGTTTCCTCTAGAACTATCTTCTAGGCTTACGCTGGGAGTCGGATCCCTTATTGGTTCAATCCGCAATTGGTCCAGTGGGACCTTTAACAATCTCCTTTCTCTATATTGATGAAAGGCCTCGAGCTCTTCTTGGTCAAAAAGTAGTGATGACATGTGCTTCACTTCTATGAATGTTTCTTTATGTAGGAAGATGTCATCAAATGGATCTTTCTCGTGACTGAATACATTCACTTTTACCATGGTAGTGAAGTCTTTGGTAGTGCCAAATGGGTCATACTGCCTACCTGGGAATTTAGGTAACTGTAGAGATAACATGGTCTCTGCTTCTTTAAATGCATGCCCCAAATCGTGTAGTGTGAATGCTCCACATTGCAAAGGGAGCGTAGGCCAAATGGCCTTTTTTGCTTCCTTCAATGCATTCCTCAGCCCACCCTCACTAGCTGTTTGATATGCTATCTCTCTAGCCATCAATTTATTCGGGACATAGTATGGGAGGAAATGTGGTGGGGTAATGCTCCCAAATACCCTAATATACGTGAATTTTTCCTCCCCAAACCATCTGGGCACTGGGAGGATATCTACCTTGGCTTCCTTGGAAAACCTGGGGGCATCTCGGTTGTAAAAATGTTTGTGGTTAGGGAGCATGAATCCATGACAAATTTTGTAAAAATGTGGTTGAAACTAAGATTCCCACATGTCTTTATGGTATATATGAATGGGAAGCAGATCTTGGACGGTCCACTTCCATCCCATGACAGGAAATTTCGAACAAGAACAAATTGCATCCATTGCATAGGAATTCATATAAAATGGAGGGTAAACCATTATTGAGACACTCATTTTCCTTCTATAATCGATTATTGCCTTCACTAAATTATCAGACAAAATTTGGGCCCAATTCATTATAGTTGCGTTTACGGCTGCATCTATTAATGGCAGCCATTCTTGGGAAAATTTAGTACTATCGAGCTTGCCAAACATCCTACATAGCATGGCCATTGCAAAATTATGAGGGGGAAAAATAGACACAATGTTAAACACACATGGGAGCAAGAACAATATGAATGATAAATCATGAGAGTACAATTTTTATTAACAAGAGATATACATTTATAGTACATTATGTGACCGTTGGGTTTCACATCCCAAGGTCTCTTGGACTCCTTTTGTCCATTCGGCTTCCACACTAACCCATTGAGGATTAGGTGTCCAACATTCCTCCCCTTAATCCGAAGGCTTATGTATGAGTCCAAGAAGAGAGTTGTAATACAAAATGTGCAAAAATGCATGGCAGCACAAGGCTGAATGTGCTCTCTGAAATGTTGGTATAAAGGGTGGTGGTTTAAGGATGACTACCAACACTGGAACGCTTAGTGCAGTTCCCATAACTCTTCCAAAACTGGCAAGAAGCTGAAGTCTTCTGCTAGAGGAAGTGCTCCTATTGTTTTGAAGAGGGAAACCTTCAACCAATAAAGGGAGGTCTCACCCCGCATAAAAGGGAGAACTTCAACCTGAAAAGGGAAGTCTCAACCTGTGATGGTTTAAGGATGACCAACAACTCTGGAATGCTTAATGCAATTCCTGGAACTCTTCCAAAACTGGCAAGAAGCTGGAGTCTTCTGCTAGAGGAAGTGTTCTCAATTTTTTTCCTGGAATTCTTCCGAAACTGGCAAGAAGCTGAAGTCTTCTGCTAGAGGAAGTGTCCCAGATTGCCAACTGAAGGCATGTTCACGGGCATCTTTGTCTCTGGCTACAACTCTGAAACTGGTGTGGCAGGTTGTGGCTCAGGCTCGCTTGATGTGGCTTTGAAGCTTGTAGATGACCATCATTTCCCCCCCGTCAGATACAAGGTGAGAGGATGGAGAAACCTCAACTGCAAGATTGTTCAATACTCTGGAACAAGTTCTGACATGTGTTTGGAACATCGTCTTGGCTGTTGATGCCCATTGCCAAGAAGCGATCCATCCAAGATGATTCTTTGTTCTTGCAGGACGTTTTTTTCTGAAGCATCTGTGTGAAGAATGGCTGGTTTTATGACAGTGCTTACATGGATGAAGATCAAAACAATGATCTTTCAAATGGCCAACTCGGTCACAGTGTTGGCATTTCACAATGTGTTTTTGTTGTTGTTGTTGTTGCTGTGGAAGAAGGCCAGAGTCTAGAACAGCTGAAGATGAACTCTCATGAGGAGCAGTTGAACTGTCATGAATGAATCCAACACTCTGAAACTGAATGGGCTTGGCATAGTCTGGAATATGAAAGGACAAGTCCTTGTCATATCCAAGACTAGTTCTGTGCTTGTTGTGGACAAGCTGTTCCCAAGGTCTGATGATGGGCTTGGGAAGTGCAGACTGAGTTTCTGCATTTGCATGTACAACTACTGCTTTATTGGGCACTGGATCTGAACCAACTGTAACATTATTGACTTGCTTATGATGGGTTGCAGTCTCAATGTTCTGAACAGAAACATGTTTAGAATGATGACTCCTCTGTTTTAATTCTTCTTGCTGAAGCTGAGATTCAAGTTGTAAAAAGTAAATATTTTCATGTACATCTTGTAAACAACTATGAATATCGGTGAGAAAATCCTTGCTGATTTTGACTGTATTATCCATAGTAGAGAGTATTAGATTGTCCACTAACTCTAATATTGCACCAATTGGAGCCATTTTTAACCTCAAAAAAATGGTAAAACAATGAGGAAAAGATGGACACCAATTTCTCTTTTATATAAACTTATGGCAACAGCTTCAAATCAATCAGCTTGCAATAGATTCAACACACAAAGAATGGTGATATCCGGAAAACAGACTCCTCATTCAAAAATGAATTTTCTTCAATTCACCTGAGAATTTAACTTCCAACAAAGCTACAAGCAATTTAGGCCTCAAACAGATATTTTCCTGTACCAGCCTTGAATCCAAAGGAACTTGTCCTGGCAACAACTTCAATCTAGTTCAATAACAATCTCTGATATGAACAACCTTTAAGAAAATACACCAATTCGATCTACAAAGGATAGTCTTGGCTTGAAACAATTTCCACTGAACTCCTAAATAATGCCAAATTGCTGCAAATATAAACAGTCCCCAATTCTTATGAACATTGAACTCTGTCATTCCCAAAAATCCCCCAGCATAATCACTTTCAAAGCAGAAATGATGGCTATCAAAAGGCAATACCCTTGTGGATTATCTTCCTTTCGAATGCAAGTATCGAAATTAATAAAATAATTATTTGAAGTACCTACACCAACACTTCTTCAGATATATCCAAGTCAGGAGACAAACGAACTGCTGAAGATTCACACACCTTCCAAGAATTGAAGGGCAGAGGAGACAAAGGTAAGGGCAAACTGGCTTCTTCTTCTGCAACTATAATAGAATATGAAAGACAGAGACAACAAAGAATTGAGGAGAATAGAGCAAAGCTACAAGCCCTTCGTTTACCAGTACTTGCATCATCCCTCTCAAAAAACAGCAACAAAAAAGCTGAAAAAAACCACTTCCCAAAAGGGTAAAGTCAAACTGGATAATGACTATCAGCCCTCCACAGAAGATGAATAGTCCGAGTCCTCTAGTGATGAGGACGCGGAACACAAAGTGCCGACGCCGAAGAAGGCAACCCCTGCAAAACGAAGGCCTCCTGGATGCCCAAAGAGCAAGAAAATGAAGTCTCTTAATTCTTTAATCGTGGATAAAGCTTTTGAAGAGCATGGATGGACTGATTTACAACAGAATGAATTGGACGATGATGCTGCTTTACAACAGGCTCAATATAAAAATTTACGATGAGCAGATGCGTAACAGTACATATAAATGCTGTGAATGGGCAGCTGAGCTCAACGTTTTATGCCAAATCGTGTCCGAGGTTGCCATCGATAGTGAAATCAGTGGTGAAGCAAGCGGTCGCTAAGGAGAAAAGAATGGGAGCGTCCTTGGTCCGCCTTCACTTTCACGATTGCTTCGTCAATGTAAGAAACTGTTTTATTTAGTCGAAAATAATGACTTATCCCCAACCATTTCTACCTTGTTTGTCTGATCATGGTGAAATTTGGATTCGGTTGCCTTGCAGGGGTGCGATGGTTCAATCTTATTGGATGACAACGCGACGTTTACCGGAGAAAAGACTGCAGGCCCAAAATGCCAATTCTGCGAGAGGATTCGAAGTAATAGACAACATCAAAACTCAAGTGGAGGCAGCCAAGCGTAACAGTAGGAAATACCAAGTGTAACAGTAGGAAATACCAAGCGTTTATCAAACAGTGGGAGCTGGGCGTTCATCAAATAGTTCTGACACAAAAACGTTCTTCTGGGTGTTCATCAAACCACTAACGCAGCATAACACACCATTCAACCCACCATTCAAACGGTTCTGATACCAATGGGCAGCGTAACGCACCATTCAACCCACCATTCAAACGGTTCTTTTGGCAGCGTAACGCACCATTCAACCCACGTATGCAGGGGTTACACTAACAAAGATTCCAGAAACAGTTCAATGTAGCATGATTCACGATTTTTGAGTGCAGAGGCAAAGTTCAACCACAATTTAATGATCAGTGTTTAATTGATGCGGATTAAAGAGGCATCATTGTTTAAATGCACATAATGCAGCACGACCAACACTATTCAATAAATGTCATTCAACGATTTTTATATGCCATATAAAAACTTCAACGCATGTACCAATCTCAGGCTACCAGTTCAATGACTACCAACGAATTTTGCAATGATTGGCCATAAAAAAACACTCACTGAACCATTTTATCAAACATAGTCATGCTCCCATTACAGCGTTCACTTTAGGCAGCATTCACCATGGTTCTCAATAGAGTTTCAGGAATTGCATCCTTCGGCGCAACCTTCAAATATACTCATGATACCACCAACGCGGCTCCAAGGCTGCTTTCTACATCTCAGTTGAAACACAAGTCGACTTTTGAAAACTCCCCTCTGCACATCTGTATTAAACAATTACTGTTTCATCGATTTAGGATAGACAGAATCCTGACAAATTCTGTGTCTAGATCAACCTCTGCACATCGATTAATTAGTGCTAAAACAAATTAAATTGCTTTAATTCATGACTTTGTCAGATGTAATTCTTCAGCACTCAACTTTACCAAGCAACTCTAGGTGTGAATTCACTGCATAATGCTCACAAATAGAAATCGACCCAACAAATCCTGTCTTCCTGTTATGAAATTCGATTGCACAAAAATTGATTTATTAACCTCAACAACGCTGTCATTTAGTTTAATTGTGATTGCCCATTTCATGCAATTCAACCAGCTTCAAATTCCTTTCCTCAACATGTGCAAACAAAGTTGATATGAATCGATACTCATTTAGAGCTTACAATCTTTTAATAGAAATATCGCTCATCATCCAAGAGAACAAAACATACATCGATTACAAAATTCCTCTCATAGGCACACACAACAAATTGTTTCTAACGTTTGAAGAGCATACATTACAATTCTTCTCTTGTAAACCAGCAAATTAAATACTAGAAAATTCATCATTTCAATTCTTAACACAGAAATTGACCCATACACAAATCAACCAAGTTAAGGCTCATAACTCAAATCCAACACTTTCATAAAACAAATGGTTCAAAGAAATTATGCAGGGCAGGAGTATGCCCGCTCTGATACCATGTTAAACACACATGGGAGCAAGAACAATATCAATGATAAATCATGAGAGTACAATTTTTCTTAACAAGAGATATACATTTATAGTACATTATGTGACCGTTGGGTTTCACATCCCAAGGTCTCTTGGACTCCTTTTGTCCATTCGGCTTCCACACTAACCCATTGAGGATTAGGTGTCCAACACACAAGTAGAGTACATACCGTTCTTTTATTTTTTGATTTTTTCCTCATTATTTGACCAAGTCCGGGTGCAGTGTGCTAGGTCCTCATTCTCTTTGGAAAACTTCTCAACGAACTGCTTGTTCTAGATGACTTGTAGCTCTGGTAGGTGGTACATAAGTCGTAGGTTGTCCAGCGAAAAAGATCCCATAACCTCTTGGGTTCTGGTCCTAAATTCTCTTTCTGAGATATCGGCCTCATCAATAACCCATTTAACCATATCTGTATAAGGGATTATCTTTGGATGTGCAGCTATGTGATGTAAAAATGAGCATGTCGTTTATAAAATGGAGGCATCTAAGGAATCATGACCATCAACTATGATCTTTGTTTACAGAAGTCTTGGTTCCTCTTCTTCTAAGATATAATACATGGTTTCCCATGTAGAGGTTCCTCCATCTCTGCTGCATGTAGAATCCAAAAATAGGGGAGTCATTTCTGATTTCTCAAACATAGCTGCCTTTGCTTTCTTCACCATTGCTCCCAAAGATTTATTTCGTGGATTGTTCTTGAAAGTGGAGAAAAACAACAATTATGGGATATATAGAGATAATAATGAATGTGAAATGGGATGATACAGATAACTTGTAAAGGTGATAAAATGATTTTTATTTGAATGCACGTAATAAGATATCATATCACGTTAAAGGGCTTTTCATACATAAATGCCATTAACCTATACTAAACTCCCACTAATGCTCATTATCTCTTAGCTTTAATGCTCATAAATGTTCGCATCATAAGTCAGGAAAAGAGATTCTAGGGTGGTGAGCCTTCGAATTGTGATAATGCCGATTTTGTGATTTTCGAAGCAATATCACAGATCGAATTATTGCATTATGCCTTTTTGATTTTCTTATCGTTTCTTATGTTTCCGCGAGATGCGATATGTGAGACGCTCGTTTATTATTTCTAGGTCAAAGCTCAGTTGCTAGGTTTTCTATGTAAAGACCTTTTTACTAAGCAGCGGACTTAAACATTTGTTTGTAATGTATGTCAGGAGTGGGTCCAGGCTTTGATCGCATTTCACAATTTCGACAGGCGGTAAGTTTGCGGTGTTCTTTTAAATGCTCGAGATGCGATGCGGTGCTTAGTTTTGATGAGAAATACCTAAAGACCTAGTTTATATAAGAACTTTAGTAGTTTCAAAACGTTTTAGCACGAAGTCCTCCTTTGATTTCTTTTTTCTATATTTGGTGGGTTGGTAAAGCTTTCAATCATGCTTAATCATATGATATGCGGGAAAGGCATGCATTTATTAGTTCTTTTGAAAAGGGGTTTGATTGATATCTTGTTTTACTCCAAAATTAATAAAGAAAATGCTTTAATGCTAAACTTATTTTGGAGATATTTTTTAAAGGGTCCCCATTTATTAATGTAATATTGACTACTACTATTAACAAATGGGGGGTTCTTGAATAGCACAAAGATTGGTAATTCACTTGGAAGAACTAGTTATCTCTGAGAGTTTTTTTAAATTTCTAAAACTTCCAAAATAAAGATGATTAAGAAAATAGAATTTATATGAGATATAAGATAATTCATACTACTCTTTGAATATTTAAACAATATCTGCTTAATCATCATCCTTTTCATTATTCTCAACTTATAAGAAAGTTACTTTGTCTACATCAATCATTACTTTGTTTTCAAGATAAAAACAGGGGGGTTCTTTTTAGATCAGTTTTGGTATACTCAGTTGTCTAGGTAGAGCTTTTGCTGCCAGCAGGTGTTCATAGCCTCGACAGGGTTACCTTTTAGCCAACAATGATTCAATATCCCACCTTGGTCAGAATGCATTTTTAGAGATAAGCTCAGGCTTATATACTAATTTGTCTCTTTATTTTCTGAGATAATTTTTTTTCTTTACCTTTTTATCTTTTAACCCTTAAAGAGCAATGTCTTGGTTTGGTGACCAAAATTGACATGCCATTCACTTGATTTATAACTTAACTAAACAAGTTGTCTCATGATGAGATCCCTTGTCTTTCTGATTAATACAATCTCAAGCCATTACCCTGTTTTGATATGCAGTATTGGTAATGTCAGCTAGTTATAACCTTATGATGATGGTAAGCCGACTCTTGATGAGACCTGTTATCCTTTAAGTTTAAGTATATTTTAGAATTACACTCTAAAAATGAAAGCTAATAAGGTGGGGAGAATCATTAGCTTAAGAGATTCTAGATGACAATTGTAGAGTTTGAGGATGCTTTTCTGTAGAGAGACTTTCTTTTGTTATTGATACTTTTCTTGACTAATGTAGAGGAAAGATTTCTTTATAAGTTAAGTGTCATCAAAGATCAAATAATTTTGGTAGAGAACAAGCAATTTTGGAGCAATAGGACTTAACTATATATTTCATATGTGAAGATTATTTTCATCAAAATCTTTACTTATACAGGCGAAAAGTCAAAATTAAAAAGAGATTAAAGTTCGTAAAGCTAAAATTAAATTCTTTTCAACTTATATTATTCTTTCTAAAAAAATAAAATAAAGGCAATAATATACAGTGAACAGAAGAGATCATCTTCTATGGAAAGTATTTCTTTAAAATATGTTCATTAACATGTAGATATTCTCTCTTACCTGATAAATCTTGCAATAAAAAGGTTGATGGGCCTATTTGTTCCACAATTTGAAATGGGCCGAGACACATTCGTTGGAACTTGGTATGCCTACCTTTTTCTTTGTGGGATTTATCCCAGTTCAATACTAGGTCCCTGATTTGAAAAGATTTTGAACTTACAGAATTTGAATCAAAGGAAGTCTTGACTAACTGTTGATGATGTGCGTGTGTGATTTTGGCCTTTTCCCTTTCCTCTTCAAGCTTAAGGATTTGTAACTATCTAACTTTCATAAAAGAGGAGGGAGTTTCTTCAATGAACTGAACTAAGGCTAAAGAGGGAATAGCCACATTTGTAGGTAAGACAACTTCTTTCCCATAGACCAAATTGAAAGGAGAAGTGCCAATGGAGGCTTTCTGAGTTATTCGATCTGCCCACAGAGAAAATATCAAAGACTTATGCCAGTTCTTTTGACTTTGATCAACAGTTCGTTTAATAATCCTTATGATATTTTTGTTTGTAGATTCAGCTAACCCATTTCCCTGGGGATAATAGTTAGCAGAGTACTTAAGCTTAAAACCTCTTTTGAGAGAAAATTTTGTCATGGCATTGCCTGAAAAATAAGATGTGTTATCAAACATCATGGCAGATGGTAGACCAAATCTGGTTATGATAAATTGATCGATGAATTCAATAATGTTTTCAGAATTGGCTACCTTGAGTGGAATTGCTTCCACCCATTTTTTAAAGTAATCAGTGGCTGTAAGGATGTATCTATGTTGCTTAGAAGAATGAGGAACGATCTCACCTATTATATCAAATCCCCATTGCTCAAAAGGTTGTTCAATATTGACTGGCTGTAATGGTAATGCAGGGTTTCTTTGTCTCCCAACAATTGTCTGACAAAATTTACATATTCTTACATAACCGTGTGTATATTTGAATAATGTTGGCCAGTAATAGCCGACATGCAAGATTTTGTGTGCAGTGGTATCTCCTCCAAAATGTCCACCAGCTAGTCCATCATGAAGTTCCTGTAAGACCTTGTCTGCCTTAGAATTTTCAAGACTTCTAAGTAACACAGAATCATAATTTATTCTAAATAGCACATCATTAACGATTTGATATTGTCTAGATTTTAGCCTCAAGGCCCTTCTCTTTTTGTAATTTAATTGTGTTGGGGAATATCCATTTTTAAAGTAAAATATGATATCAGCATATCTTGACTCAGTGTCATTAAGGCTTACCTCATAGACTTGTACATCATTGCCTCAGTCTTGTAGTGCTGATAGATTAGATGCTCCTGCTAACATCCTGCAAAAACCTTGACCTTTTATAATTTTCGTTGGTTTAATTTCAATGTCATATTCTTGCGGAGCTGTTACCCAATTTTCTCTCTTCTCACCTCATCCCTTTGTATTAACAGATTTCTCACTGCTGAGAATGGTATTATTACTTTGGTGTGGGTTTTGAGGAGAAAATATCTGAAGTGTTTTATTGATTTGACAACGATGAAATCTTGTTTTTCAACATCTGAGTAATTCAATTCAACTCCTTGCAAATTGGAGCTAAAGAAAGAGATTTGGGCTTCAACTTTTTCTTCATTGACTTGTGTCAATATGGCTGCATATGATTTCTTGGAAGCAAAAGTATATAAAATGAAATGATTTGAAAAATTCGGGGTGGCTAAAGATGGAGCATTTATGATTGCTTGTTTGATCAAGTTAAAAGCTTCATGTTCTCAGTGTCTCCATTTAAACAGAGGATTTTTCTTTATCATGGATTGAAGAGGTAAAACAATTCGTGAGAAGTCAGGGACAAATATTTTAACAAAATTTATCTGACCTAGGAAAGATTGCATTGATTTTTTGTTATGAGGTAAAGGTATTTCAGAAATTTCTCTTATTCTATTAGGGTCTATGTGAATCCCTACTTTGGACATAATGAATCCAAGGAGCTTCCCTTCACTTAACATGAAGAACAATTTTTTAGGGTTAAGAGAAATTCCATACCTTTGACAATGCTAAAAGATTTTCTTTAAATCTATTAGATTATTGTTGCGCTTTTTGGAATATACAGTTATATCATTTAAGTATATCACTACTGATTTATTTACTAAACCATTGAAGCCTATGTCCATGGCTTTCTGAAAAGTAGCACCAACATTAATTAGTCCAAATGGCATCTTTTGATAAGCATAAGTGCCCCATTTTGTTATGAATGTAGTTTTCAGTTGGTCATATGGATGTACTAGGATTTGATTATAACATGAGAATCCATCCAAGAAAGACATTAGTTGTGAGCCTGCAACTGATTGCAATATCTATTCCATAGGAGGTAATGGGAAATTGTCTTTTTGGCAAGCTTTGTTGAGGTTCCAGAAGTCTATACATATCCGAATATCATCGTTATTTTTTTTGATTGAGACAAGATTGGAGACCCACAGGGAATGTCTAACAGGGAAAATAATCTTGGCTTTCAGCAGTGTGTTTGATTAAGATATAATCTAGTTTTCCAAATTATGATGGATTTTCCTTAATTTCTACTGAACAGGCTTCTCATCAGGCATCATAGGGATAGTATGTTGGATAATAGAAGTGTCGTATATTTTAAGATAGTCATAGTTCCATGCGAAGACAGTCTTGTATCTCTTCAACAATCATGTAAAGGTTGATTTTTCATCTGATGTAATTCCGAGGCCTAAATTAATATTTTGAGGTTTCAGGTCAGTTCCAAGGTTAATCAATTCAAACCTCAGAGTTGAACTTTGAAGTTTCGAGTTGGTGGGTTTTTAAAATCTATCTTTGAGGTCATATAAATCTTCCAACTTAACTACAGACTTCAGTATAACATTATTGGTTGTTTCTTTTTTAAGTTGGCAATCATGTTGGTCTTTATTGACTATCTGGTCATCATAAGAGCCTTTTGATGTGAAAAAGCTTATGATATCCAGGTCGTTACTAAAGACTCTCCAGTTGGTGATATTATTGGGAGTAGAAGGCCTAAAAATAAATTCAATAAAAAAACAGTTAGGGCTATAATCTTCTGGTGGAATAAGCTTGGAAGCGACATTAGCTAGGAGATCGACACTGGTGTTCTGGAGTCATGGAATAGGGGAAATATTAAACGCTGTAAAGTTTGAAGTCATGTCTTGGACCAATGAATGATAGTGTTTCAAATGTCCTGATAGACAGTGTATAGTATTTATTACCCTTTTTATCACAATTTCTGAATCTCCAAACACTTGGAGGTGTTTCATATTAAGTCCAATGGCCTTATACAAACCTTGAACTAATGCTTTATATTCTGCAGTGTTATTTGAGCAATAAAATTCAAGTTTGCATGCTAACATAGTATTTTCTCCTCCGGGGCTGACTAATACGCATCATGCTCCTGGTCCATCATTAGATTTAGATCCATCAAAAAATAATTTTCAAAATAAAGAGCTAACTATAGGTTTATTTAAAAAATTTATGCATTTAGAAGTGTCTGTTTGGGAAAAATTTTCGACTTGAGATACAACAGAGTTTTCCAAGAAAGGTGAAGTGTAAGCATTGAATTTTCCTAGAAATGATTCTATTGAGTAGTTACCAATGATATTGTTGCTATACGTGACTGGTTCATTTTCTCCTTCTAACTCTGTGACTATGTACTTTTGATTTTTTTCGCGATCAACCCTTATTTGATTTGGCTTTCCATTATAGGGAAGCCACATGTGAGACCAGTCAGTTGCAAAATAATCATGAAGTTTTTCTGACCAATCTCTACTAAGGATTAAGCGATAGAATTTAGGAATATCAACCACTAGTATGTCAATGTCTTGACAAATTTTAGGGTATGACGAAAGTCTGATAGTTATGTGATTAAGTTCCCCAACAACTTCGACTTGAGATTGATCTAACTGTACTATACGTACAACATATTTTTGAGGTTGAACATTCAACTTTGCATAAACTATTCTAGGTAAGATGTTAGATGAAGCTCTTGAATCAACTAAATAGTTGTGTGAATTCTTATTAAATACTTCAAAAGTAAGGAGGAATGGAGGAGTATGATATTTATATCTTCCTCCAATTAGAGCGATGTTGGTTGGATCAATCTTGTTTAAAGAGGTGCTAGGGGACCTTCCCATTTCTTGGGTGGCTTGTGAGATCACGACAGTGGGAAGCGGTGCAGTAGGTACTGCTTTGAGTTCTTTAAGGAGTAGCTCCCGCCAATGTTTCAATTTTCTAAGCTCATGAAAGGTGATGTTTGCCCTAGTTTTCTTCATATCATCGATAATATTATATTCCATTTCATCAGAAACTATCAAAGTTTTAGCTGAAGATGAAGAATATAATTCAGAAGGAGTGGTTTGAGTGGATTTTGATGAAGGCTTCTTACCTATTGTTTTTTCCCTGGGAGGGGTCACTGAAACCTTCTGCTTTGGATTCTTTGTGGCAAATCAATAGGGTTTTTACTTCGGGTGGCAACAGGTAGTGCTTGTTGAGTTTCTTTTTTGGGAAGAATAAAATCCCACATTCCTTGTAACTCTGCCACTTCTTCATCATCTATATGTTCTTCATTTGTTGAAACTTCATCCTCCTATCCACCTAATTTGGCATTTGATATAACATTTGGAAGTTTAGGATCAGCAGGGGAATTCCTCTTAAATAGTCTAAAAGATTTTTTAGAGGAGGTCTCTGCTACCTATTTTTTGATATCAACCATTTCGTTAGACATGGTTTTGAGGACCTTTTGTAAACCTAAATTATTGAAAGGATCTTTAGTTGGTTTCTTCTTGGAGTCATCCCTAAAAGTCACTTTCTTTGATTTTTGTTCTTCTAGTGTGTTTTTCTTTTCTACAACTAGAATTCGTTTCTCTACAGCTATTGCCTCTTTCATATTTTCTGCCCAAGTGAATTTTCCAGCTCTATCAACGAAAATAGTTGTGTTTGAAGGGAGAGCAGAAATATACCATTCATTTTGGACTTCATCGCTAGGCTTAGACGCCATTGGTATGTTATTTAGTAGTTTATTGAAGTGAGTGTTGAAGTCTTTTATTGGTTCTTTAGGTTCAACTTTCAAATTTTAGAGATCATTGATTAGGGTAGCTGTGGATCTATCATCTCCAAATTTAGTTAAGAACTACTATTGAAAAGCATCTCAACTATTAATAGAACTTGATGGTAATAAGAAGTACCATGATCCTGTTGCTCCTTGTAAATTATATGGGAATAATCTTACAACTACATCTTCTTCCACTACTTCATTCAAGTTAATCGACAACATGAAATTGTTTATACGTTCCTTAGCAAGTCAACCATTATCAGGATTGAATTTGGGTAACAATTTCTCTAGATGAGATGGCAATTGATGTAAAGGCCCAGCCATCCTAGAAACTCCTCGGTTTGTCCATGGCCTTGGAGGATTCTGTGTCATTGCTGGTATGTGGGTAGGAGAAGGTGTAGCAATGGTTGAAGGTGATTGGGTAGAGGAGGATGTAGTTCCTGTACCTGTGTGAATCATGACGAGGTGGATGACTGATCTTGTGATGGTATAGATGAAATGAATGAAGATGAGGATTGTGTCGATGAAAGAAACTCACCATGAGATACAGAAGCGCGAGTCAAGTGATAGAGCGAGGACTTCTATATTGAACAGAGGTATTTTAAAATCACTGTGATTGAGCCCAAGGCTGAGACTCTGTAATCATTTTTATTATGAATAATTGATGCGTGTTTATGATATATATTGATGCTACATGTGATTATACATCGAGTTTGAGGAATCCCTCATTTTCCTTTGTTTCTTTGTATTTGGGATGGAATTGTATATTTCTCTGTTTTTATGTTCTACAATATGAAACACTGAGTCAATAGAAATCACAAGCCTTAGTATTATTAATCATGTTGAAGCCCGCTTAAAATCTTCACTGTTGATCCAAGTCCAATCAATGGTGCCAAATCCCGCCAGCCATTGGATCACCCTGCATCGCATTGCAAAACATTGTTTATAAGGGGCAGTCCTCAAGCCTTGAAGAGTTGTGATATGTGATCATTGCAATATCACATTGCAAATAGACAGTGGAGTGTGGTTAGAATGAAGCCTTAAGGAGTTGCGAAGTGTGAACGTGAAATCTCGCATCGCAGGAAGGCTTTTGTGTTATCAGAACCTCAGTTGTGGAAACACTGTGATATGCAATTCCGATATATCACATCGCAACATTTCATTAAAAAGGGAGTGGGCCTGGAATATCAAGGAATTGTGATTAAGCGATTTAATCTAGACCATTAGATCATTTATGTTGTGATATAAGGTAATCATGATTGGTTCTATTAAAAGAAAGGGGTAATAAAATAGTGTTTGGGCTTTTACAAAGGAAGTCTGATTAGAGTAGCACTGCAGAAAATTGAACTATAAAAAGAGATAGAAAATGCGGGGCCCGATTGTCTGAGATTTCTCAAAACAATTGATTCCTTCATCATTTGTGGTATCAGAGCACAGAGAGATTAAAGTTGATTACAGTAAACATGCTACCAAGGAGAGGAGTAGCATTGGTCGAGGAAGGTCGGAAGAGAATGTAGTTCTACTGGAGGAGATCTAAAGTCTGCATATGAGGATGGAAACAACTGAGACTACTCAGAGAAGAACAACTGATGAAGGGGATGACAGTGCTAAAGAAGAATCTTCTGAGGAAGAAGAAGAGGAGGAAAATGAAACTATTAGAGTTGTTAAGATACTAGCGAAAGTAGGAGGAAAACCAAAGGTAGAAATTCCTACATATGAAGGGAGTCTCAATGCAGAAGAGCTAATGGATTGGATCAGGTCATTAGACAAATATTTTGACTATGAAGAGGAAGCTGAAAACAAGAAGAAGGTGAAATTTACAGTTACCAGATTGAAGGGACATGCAGCTATTTGGTGGGATGAGCTACAGACATCCAGAAAAAGGAAAGCAAAGTCCAATATCAAGCAATGGGACAAAATGGTAAGTAAAATGAAAGCCAAATTTATGCCTAAATACTATTAGTTAAATCTTTTAAACAGTTGTAGAATTTAAGGCAAAAAGGAATGACTGTTAAAGAGTACACAGAAGAATTTTATAGATTAAGTATTAGAGCCGGAGATGTAGAAGATGATATGGAGAAGGTAGCCATATATATCAATGGCTTAAGATATGACATAAAATATGAGATCAGCTTGTTAAATATGAAGACAATTGAGGATGCCTATCAAGCGAGTTTGAATGTAGAGGAGAAGATGTTGAGAAAATAGAATCAGAGGAATAGAGGAAGAAGTGCAGTATAATAGGTACAGGAATTACCAGACCAAGTGGACAACAACATCAACATGAAGCAGGCAGTTCGAGTAGCAAACCACCATAGAGAGGGGATTTTAATAGAGGAAGATTTGTGCCAAGAGGAAGAGGTCGAGGAAGAGATGTTCAATGCTACACATGTGGAGAGTGGAGACATGTGTCATGGTACTGTCCTCATAATAAGCCACCGAGTCAAAGGAATGCAAATGTGGTTGAGGCAAAGCCAGAAACACCTCGACTTATGGAGAAAGAAGTGTTGGCATTATGATTCTGGTATGGCTCTATGTTACAGGTATTGTACTTGATGGCAACTCACTCAAGTGGCAATGCTCTGTTCAGGCTCTCAAAATGTTGGAAATTAAGAGGCATGCAGGTGAATGGTTCAAAAGGTGCGGACCCGCAGGTACGCCGGCCAGGAAGTGCGTTCATACCCGCAGGTTACCCATTCATGAGGTGCAGACCCCCAGTTCACTCACTTCAAGGAAGAGAAGTGCGCTCACGTGGGGTTTCTTATGTTTGGCCCGTGGTATTTAGCCCGCCGTTCTTGATTCTATGGTTTTGGCTCGTGGTATAGGATCTAATTTAGCCCCGGTTTGATCCCTTGTATTGGTTATTGATGGTTTTGTCCCATGGTGTGAATAAGGGCTTGACTATAAATAGGGAAGGAGATCACTTGGCTAATGCATCTTTGCAAATTGAATATCTTAAGATCTGAAATATTGGTTTATCGGTTTAAAAGGCTTGATCTATATAAAAGTGAAGTTAAAAGTGAATTTATGAAGTGTGATCTCTCGGGCGCATGATCAGATCTGGGCACCTGACTGTCAGTGGCTCTTCGGAGGTTTGTTAATTCGGTTCAAATAAAAGGTCCGCAGGTATTTCACGGTTCAGGTGCGGAGGACCGCAGCTCGGTGAAAGGTGCAGTGCGGTGGTACGCGGCCCACAGAAAGACACAGTGCGTGGGATCGCAGCGCAATCAAAGGCGTAGTGTGGAGATGCTGTAAAGGTACGCGGCATAACAGAGGGTACAATGCGAAGGTGCGCAACGAGCCAGAAGAATCAGTGCGGAGCGAGATCAGAGATACGCGGCGCGATAGAAGGAGAAGCTACGGATATACATAGAAGTACGTGGCTCGATAGAAGAAGCAGGTGCGTTGGCACAACTAAGGCTCGCAGTCAGGTGAAAGGCAAATTGCGGGGATATGCAACGAAGCAGACGGAGCTCTGCGTGGATACATAGGAAAACAGAAGGCGGGGTGCGGAGTCACGCAGTCCAGATAAGGAAAAACTGTGGATTTGTCTTGAAACATTTGTTGGTTATCTTTTATCTCTTGCTGCAGAGTTCTGGGTTTATATTTCTGGTACTATCTTTCTGTTTACAGCATTCTGAGAAGTTGGGTGATTCTTGGTTGATTATATAAGGAGTTTGGGTAATTTTCATGTACTTGATGATTATTTGATATTATTGGATCCAGTTTGAAAATTTATGAAAAGTGGTCCTTGAAAAGAAGTAGGGGGTTGTAGCTCCCTTCCAGGAGAGACTGGAAAACGAGAGAGAGTTGTAGCTCTCTGCAGGTTGTAGCCTGCGTACTGGTAAAGGGCTGCACCAGTACAAAATCATTGTAAAAGGAGTTTCTAATTGAAAGAAGATAGAGACATATTGCAGCAGGTGGTTTTCACCCACATTGGGTTTCCACCTTATATCTGGTGTTCTTTGGTGTGACTATCTGTTTTTCTTGTTCATGCTCATTATTTTATGATACTGACATACAAAGTAATGATCAATATTTGAAGAATATAAATAAGGAAGATATATTGAAAAGAATTTGATAATATTGATTCACCCCCCTCTCAGTATTATTTCCAACAATTGGTATCAAAGCCGGTCCTTCAGAGAAGCTTGACCGCTTGAAGGAAGATCATTCATCATGAGAAACTACGAGAGGGAAGCATCAATCAGGCCACCAATTTTTGATGGGACAAACTTCAATTATTGGAAGGTAAGAGTTACTGCCTATCTTCAATCTCTTGGTACAGAAGTTTGGGATATCATAGATACAGGCTACACTTTTCCTTCAGCTACTCCTACAGATCCGACCGAGAAGAAGAAGTATGAAACAAATGCTAAAGCAGTCAATACTCTGCTGGGATGCTTATCTCAAACAGAATTCGTGAAGGTTATGCAATATAAATCCGCAAAAGAAATATGGGACAAGATTGTCTTGAGCTACGAAGGAGATGAACAGGTAAAGCGTGCTAAACTTCAAACCCTCAGGATTCAGTATGAGAATCTCAGAATGTATAAGGATGAAAGTGTGGCTAACTATTTCCTTCGGGTAGATGAGATTGTTAATTGCATGAAAAACTTGGGTGAAGAAATAAAAGAGGCTATTGTGGTTGAAAAATTTCTAAGATCATTGTCCCCCAAGTTTGAATCTAAAGTATCTGCCATAGAAGAAAAGGAAAATCTACGAACTCTTACTATGTCTCAACTACACGGAATTCTAACTGCTTATGAAATGAGAAAAGGAGGTCCATCAGACAGGAGAGAAGCTGCTTTTAAGGCTTCAGGCAAAGGAGACTACTATGAATCAAGTCACGTGCCAGAAGAAGAAGAAGAATCAAATTTTGTCAGAAATCTTCAACGAGGTACTGGAAGGTTCAGAGGTAAGTTACCTTTTAAATGTTTTGCTTGTGGAAGAGTAGGTCATTATGCTGCGAAATGTCCTCATAAGGATAAGATTGACAAAGGAAAGGAACCTGCTAGATGGAACAAGAAACAAAATGCAAATAAGAAAAGCTACTACACTCATGAAGACAGTGATGGTCTATCAAATAGTGATGAAGATGAACGAGGTAATGACTATAAACGTTTAATGGCATTTGAAGATGATGATTACATGGATGCTATAGATGTGGATAGTTTTTATGAAGAGATTTCTAGACTCAAGACATGTATAGAAGAAAAGAATATGATCATTGATACTCTACAATTTCAAATTGATGAAAAAGAAAAGTATCTTGAAAAGTTAGAAGGTGAAATTGTTGGCCTTAGAAAAGAAATTGAGAAAACAAAGGCTATTAATCTTAAGTTTGTCAAAGGATCTGAAACTCTGGATGAGATCATCAATGTACAACGTTCTCCGCTAAACAAGACAGGTCTGGGGTATAATGGAGAAACATCTCAAGCATCCACCTCAAAGAGTTATCTTGATGCAGCAAGAAGAAATGAGCAAAAGCACAATGGAGATCACCAGGTAAAGCAGGGACGAATTACATCAAGAATGAACAAAGACTATCAGGTAAACCAGGGGCAATCTGTCTTAAGGGTGAACAAAAGCTACAACCAGTCACAGGTAAAATCTTCTCAATTTGCTTCAAGAATGGATGACAATAGAAATTACAATCATTTTGCCGGTAGATTTGATAATCACAGAAGTTTCTTCAATGGGCAATGTTTCTCTTGCCATAACTTTGGTCACAAAGCAGATCAATGTGTTGCATATAAAACAATCATGACTAGAGAAGCTCAAAAACAAAGAAGTATGACCGAGATTACAAAAAGGACCTATAACAACTTTTCGGCTCTTGAAAATGAAGTTGAATGTTCTATTTGCAATAACTTTGGTCATGAAGATTCTGAATGCAGGAGCAGGTTTCAGCAGACAAAGGAACAAGCCTCAAGCACCAGAACATGGAGAATAAAGGAACCACAAACAGAAAGATGTGGGATAGCATTTTATGCAGAGGGACAGGAAAATCTATGGTACATCGACAGTGGATGTTCGAAGCATATGACAGGTGATAAAGAAAAACTTGAATCATATTCTGCTTTAGAAAAGGGAAAGAAAGTTTCTTTTGGAAATGATACTCCTGCAGCTATAAAAGGAAAAGGGACGACTCAGTTAGAGGAAAAGGTCAAAGCTGGAAATGTTTTGTATGTTGATGGATTGAAGCATAATCTTCTGAGTGTCAGCCAGATGTGTGATCAAGGAACCGAGGTAATATTTAGATCAAATGGATGTCGTGTTCGTGATCTTAATACAGGTGAAACAGTGATCAAGGGTAGAAGAACTCCAAATAATCTATACATATTTGAAGAAGGACAACAACAATGCTATTTGAGCAAGAATGATGAACATTGGTTATGGCACTGGAGGTTGGGGCATCTAAGCTTTTCAAAAATAAGGAAAGCATGCAAATATCAGGCTGTTCGTGGTCTTCCAGATATCAAAATTCCAGACAACACCATATGTAAATCTTGTCAGTTTGGAAAGCAAACCAGAACTAACTTTCCAGAGAAGGAAGGATCAGCTAGCATGCCTCTTGAGCTAGTCCATACAGATGTATGTGGTCCATTTAGGAAAAGGACACCTCGAGGAGAAGAATACTTGATATTATTCATTAATGATTTCTCCAGGTTTGTTTGGTTAGGACTTATGAAGCACAAAGATGAAGCATTCGAAAAATTCAAATCCTTCAAAGCCTTGGTTGAAAATGAATCAGGTTACAAAATTAAGTGCCTCAGGTCCGACAGAGGTGGGGAGTTTACATCAAATGAATTTTTTGATTTCTGTGAAGAACATGGGATAAGAAGAGAATTCTCTACAACTAGAACTCCTCAGCAAAATGGAGTGGTGGAAAGGATGAACAGAACAGTCCAAGAAATGGCTCGTGCTATGCTTGATGAGTCTGGAACTCCCGCAACTTTCTGGGGTGAAGCTGCATATGCTGTGGTTGTTATTCTCAACAAAACAAATGTCCGAGTAAACAGCACTCAAACTCCTCATGAGCTCTAGTATGGTGAGACTCCTTCGGTAAAGCACTTCAAAATCTTTGGGAGCAAATGTTATATTAAGAATACTGATGAGCAACTTGGCAAACTTGAACCTAGAGCAGATGAAGGCATTCTTCTTGGTTATTCTCCACACAGCAAAGCATATAAGTGCTACAATAAAAGACTTGGAAGAATTGTTGACAACATTGATGTAGTGGTTGATGAAAAGGGATACATTCCTAGGCAAGTAAATCATGATAATATCGAAGAAGATGAAGACTACCCTCAAAGACAGAATGATGAAGAAGAAGAATCTCAAGAAGCACCAGAGGAACAGATAAGGATAGAAGAAAAGACTCCATCCAGGTATGTTCAGAAGAATCATCCAGAATCTCAGATTTTGGGGCAGAAAGAAGCAGGTGTACAAACAAGAAGAACAATTGCAGAAGCTTCAAGCTATTTGGCATTGCTCTCTTCCACTGAACCACAAAATGTGAAAGAAGCATGCAAAGATGAGTGTTGGGTCAAAGCAATGGATGAAGAACTTGAGCAGATCGAAAAGAACAACACGTGGGAGTTGGTTCCTAGACCAAAGGATAAGAATGTTATAGGGAAAAAATGGGTCTTCAAAAATAAGTTGAATGAAAATGGGGAAGTAATTAGAAACAAGGCCAGACTTGTTTGTAAAGAGTATGCACAGCAAGAAGGAATAGATTTTGAAGAAACTTTTGCTCTTGTTGCAAGACTTGAGGCCATCCGAATGTTCCTTGCTCTCTCAAGCTTTCAAAAGTTCAAAGTATTTCAAATGGACGTGAAATCAACCTTTCTGAATGGAGACTTAGAAGAAGAAGTATACATTGAGCAGCCAGATGGTTTCATTCTTGGAAATGATCCAAATCTTGTATGCAGACTGAAAAAGGCTCTCTATGGTCTTAAACAAGCTCCAAGGGCTTGGTACTATCGTTTGGACAAATATCTTCATCAACAAGGTTTTTCAAAAGGATCAGCAGATAGCAATCTTTATATAAAAATTGAAAATGACAAATTGCTAATACTTGTTGTGTATGTAGATGACATTATCTTTGGCAGCAATGAAGAATCTATGAGTCAAAGCTTTGCCTTGGTGATGCAGAAAGAATTCTAAATGTCCTTGCTTGGAGAATTGACATATTTTCTTGGCTTGCAAATCCAACAAAAGGAAGGAGGGATCTTCTTGTCACAAACCAAGTATCTCAAGAAGATTTTGAAGAAATATGGCATGGAAGATGCAAAACCAGTATGTACACCCATGGTCACAGGATGTAGCCTCAGTGCAAATGATGAATCAGCAGCAGTACATCAACCAACCTACAGATCTATGATTGGAAGTCTACTTTATTTGACAGGTACCCGACCAGACATCATGCATGCAGTGGGAATAGTTGGAAGATTTCAGGCAAATCCAAAGGAAACTCATCTTCAGGCAGTGAAGAGAATCTTCAAATATCTTCAAGGGACTCAAAATTATGGCTTATGGTATCCTAGAGATACAGATCTCACACCTCATGCTTATACAGATGCAGATTGGGCCGGAAGCGTGGATGACAGGAAGAGCACAAGTGGTGGTGCATTCTTTATGGGTTCCAGATTAGTATCTTGGTTCAGCAAGAAACAGAGTTCGATTGCCTTGTCTACAGCTGAAGCGGAATATGTTGCTGCTGCATCTTGCTGCACTCAACTCCTTTGGATGATGCAGACCTTGCAGGATTTTCAAATCACTTATACACCACCTGTCTCCATCTTATGTGATAATACAAGTGCAATCAGCATTTCAAAGAACCCAGTCATGCATTCAAAGACCAAGCACATACCGATCAAGTATCATTTTCTCTGGGAACAAGTGCTTGAACAAAAGGTCAAGTTGGAATATGTTCCTTCTAAGGAACAGGTTGCTGATATACTCACCAAACCATTGCCTAGGGAGACCTTTGAATACCTCAGGCAAAATCTGGGGGTTGTTGATGCATCATCTTGTTGTTGAATCTCTTCTGATGGTTGGTTGTACGCAAGGTTCATCTGGGGTATATGCGTACATGTGTTGGGTTGCGGATTGGTCGAAGATCGAATGGAGCATATAATGCATTGTTGGCATTATGGAGGAAGTGCAGAAGGAGATCATGGATGCTGGTCTGAATATTGCTGCAATATGTCTCTATCTCTTTCATGGTCATTTATGGTGTTTGGTGGATTATGGTTCTTCTTTGCAGATCTGGTTTATAGTCAGGGGGAGCATGTTCTTAGGGGGAGCATAACCCTTTGCCCTTGATGTCAAAAGGGGAGAATGATGTTGAGGATCTTGAGGTTGCCATCAAGTCCAAAGGGGGAGATTGTTGGCATTATGATTCTGGTATGGCTTTATGTTACAGGTATTGTACTTGATGGCAACTCACTCAAGTGGCAATGCTCTGTTCAGGCTCTCAAAATGTTGGAAATTAAGAGGCACGCAGGTGAATGGTTCAAAAGGTGCGGACCCGCAGGTACGCTGACCAGGAAGTGCGTTTGTACCCGCAGGTTACCCATTCATGAGGTGCGGACCCCCAGTTCACTCACTTCAAGGCAGAGAAGTGCGCTCACGTGGGGTTTCTTATGTTTGGCCCGTGGTATTTAGCCCGTCGTTCTTGATTCTATGGTTTTGGCCCGTGGTATAGGATCTAATTTAGCCCTGGTTTGATCCCTTGTATTGGTTATTGATGGTTTTGTCCCATGGTGTGAATAAGGGCTTGACTATAAATAGGGAAGGAGATGACTTGGCTAATGCATCTTTGCAAATTGAATATCTTAAGATCTGAAATATTGGTTTATTGGTTTAAAAGGCTTGATCTATATAAAAGTGAAGTTAAAAGTGAATTTATGAAGTGTGGTCTCTCGGGCGCATGATCAGATCTGGGCACCTGACTATCAGTGGCTCTTCAGAGGTTTGTTAATTCGGTTCAAATCAAAGGTCTGCAGGTATTTCACAGTTCAGGTGCGGAGGACCGCAGCTCGGTGAAAGGTGCAGTGCGGTGGTACGCAATCCACAGAAAGGCACAGTGCGTGGGATCGCAGCGTGATCGAAGGCGCAGTGCGGAGATGCTGTAAAGGTACGCGGCATAACAGAGGGTACAATGCGAAGGTGCGCAGCGAGCTAGAAGAAGTAGTGTGGAGCGAGATCAGAGATATGCGGCGCGATAGAAGGTGAACCTGCGGATATACATAGAAGTACGCGGCGCGATAGAAGAAGCAGGTGCGTTGGCACAGCTAAGGTTCACAATCAGGTGAAAGGCAAGTTGCGGGGATACGCAGTGAAGCAGACAGAGCTCTGCGTGGATATGCAGGAAAACAGAAGGCGGGGTGCGGAGTCACGCAGTCCAGATAAGGAAAAACTGCGGATCTGTCTTGAAACATTTGTTGGTTATCTTTTATCTCTTGCTGCAGAGTTCTGGGTTTATATTTCTGGTACTATCTTTCTGTTTACAGCATTTTGAGAAGTTGGGTGATTCTTGGTTGATTATATAAGGAGTTTGGGTAATTTTCATGTACTTGATGATTATTTGATATTCTTGGATCCAGTTTGAAAAGTTATGAAAAGTGGTCCTTGAAAAGAAGTAGGGGGTTGTAGCTCCCTTCCCGGAGAGACTGGAAAACGAGAGAGAGTTGTAGCTCTCTGCAGGTTGTAGCCTGCGTACTGGTAAAGGACTGCACCAGTACAAAATCATTGTAAAAGGAGTTTCTAATTGAAAGAAGATAGAGACATATTGCAGCAGGTGGTTTTCACCCACATTGGGTTTCCACCTTATATCTGGTGTTTTTTGGTGTGACTATCTATTTTTCTTGTTCATGCTCATTATTTTATGATACTGACATACAAAGTAATGATCAATATTTGAAGAATATAAATAAGGAAGATATATTGAAAAGAATTTGATAATACTGATTCATCCCCCTCTCAGTATTATTTCCAACAAGAAGAACCCCCTGAAGTAGGAGAATCCTTGATGTTGAGAAGGACATTTCTTAAGACAGAGAAAGAGATTGTAGAACCAACACAGAGGAAGAATTTATTCAGGACTACCTGTAAATCAAAAGGTTAGTGTTGTAAAGTAATAATTGACAGTGGAAGCACTGATAACCTTTTTTCTATAGCGATGGTGGACAAGCTTGGATTAGTGAAGACAATGCACCCTACTCCTTACAAAGTGTCGTGCTTGCAGAAAGGACATCAGATCATTGTGACAGAACAATGCAAGGTTGAAATACAAATTGGCACGTATAAGGATGTAATATTGTGCGATGTAATGCCAATAGATGTATGCCATGTATTGCTGGGAAGACCGTGGCAGTTTGATCAGAAAGCTATTCAAGGTTGGAGGAGAAACACTTATACTCTGGAGAAGGATGGAAATAAACATACATTGCTGCCATTAAAGGATGACGCTGACAAAGGAGCGCTTGGAAATAGTGTTATGCTGATGAGTGGAGAGGATTTGTTGCAAGAGATTGAGAAAGGTGAAGAAATGCATTTTGCTGTCATAAGGAGACCGAAGGTAATTTTAACTTCCATGAACTTGGATGATTTGCCTGAAGAAGTTAAAATTCTGTTAGATGATTTTGCTGACATTGTTGTGGATGAGTTGCCGAACGCATTACCACCTGTTTAGAGTATCAGTCATCACATTGACTTAATACCGGGAGTGAGTTTGCCAAACAAAGCTGCTTACAGGTTGACACCTCAAGAGAATGCAGAAGTTGGAAGGCAAGTGCAGGAACTGATGGATAAGGGACTAATCAGAGAGAGTCTTAGTCCATGTGCTGTACCAACAGTACTTTATCCAAAGAAAGGAGGTGAATGGTGTATGTGTATAGATTCTAGAGCCATAAACAAGATCACAATCAGGTATGATTTCCTTTACCACACATGGATGATTTAATGGATTGTTTGAGTGGATCAAAGTATTTTACTAAAATAGATCTGAAGTGTGGATATCATCGAAGAAGAATTCGAGAAGGATATGAATGGAAGACTACATTTAAAAGAAACTGTGGGTTGTATGAGTGGTTAGTGATGCCTTTTGGACTCACTAATGCACCTAGCATTTTCATGAGATTGATGAACAAAGTCTTGAAGGAATATGCAGGCAAGTTTGTGATTGTTTATCTTGATGATATTCTATTTTTTAGTAAGAGTAAGGAAGAACATTTAGAGCATCTTAAATTGGTTTTAAGAACTCTGCAGAAAGAGAAACTACTGATAAATCTGAAGAAATGTAGTTTCATGAAGGAATAATTGATTTACTTGGGATTTGTAGTTTCTAAAGAAGGATTGAAAATGGATCCAAAGAAAGTCCAAGCAATTTGGAACTGGCCTATTCCCAGAAATATATTTTAGGTCAGAAGTTTTCCTGGTTTTGCAAGTTTTTACAGAAAGTTTATCAGAGGTTTTAGTCAGATTTGTGCACCAATTCTGGAAATGATTAAGGAGACTAATTAGCCGTTCAAGTGGACAGAAGCAACAGACAGAAATTTTAAATTGCTGAAGAGGAAAATCACAGAGGAACTGATTTTAGCTTTGCCTGATTTTGAAAAGGTATTTCAAGTTGAAACAGATGCTAGCAGAGTTGCAGTTGGCGCAGTTCTGAGTCAGGAAAAAAGACCGATAGTGTACTTTAGTGAGAAATTGAATGAAGCAAAGAAGAAGTATTCTTCTTACGATAAAGAGTTTTACGCTATTGTGCAAGCCTTGAAAAAATGGAGACATTATTTGCTGCCAAAAGAATTCATATTGTATTCGGACAATCATGCATTGTAGTTCATAAATAATCAGCCAAAATTGAATCAGAAACATGCCAAGTGGGTAGAATTTTTGCAGAGCTTTACTTTTGTGATAAAGAACACAAGTGGTAAGTTGAATAAATTCGTTGATGCATTGAGCAGGGTAAGTTTTCTTGTGCAAGAATTCAAAATTGGTGTTGTAGGATCTGAAGAAATGATTGAAATGTACAAAGATGATGCAGATTTCAAAGATATATATACAGTAGTTAAAAATCAAATAGTGCATAACAGAAGTCAATGGTTATATTATATCATCCAAGGAGGCTTATTGTTTGAAGGCAACAAGTTTTGTATTCCCAAATGTTCTATGAGGGAAAATCAAATGCCAAAGACCATTAAAAAAGAAGTTAAAGCTGTTTTGGAGAAAAGAGTATCCAAAAGAACCAGAGCACAGACTTATTTTCAATATTTAGTCAAATGGAAAGGACAACCAGTGTAGGATGCTAGCTGGTTGACTACAGTAGAGTTGCAAAAGTATGGAGTAAGCCCTGAAGGTTTGAAGGATGATTATTTTCTTCCCTGGGAGTCTGATGTAGGAGCATCTGGACTTATCCAACAATGTGAAATCCTATTCACATGTTGTCGCTAAACAAATTGAATTTCATTGACCTGAGTGGTCAAAAGTCATTTTTTACCGAGAGGGTTAGATCTCTCAAGAAATGAGTTGTATTTCATTTAATGTAATAAGTAGACATTGTCTTATTTTAGATTCAAAGATAAGTTGTTAGCATAGGTGTGTGATAGAGCTGGAAAATAGAGATTTAACTGTTAGATTGTTTAAAAATAGGGATTGAGTTGTTAGGCAAGATTTGGATTGATAAAAAGAGGAAAAATGTAATGCAAAAGGATAGGTAGGGATGAGAGAGGATTGAGGAAGCGTGAGTCGAGTAACAAAGCGAGGACTTCCATATTGAACAAAGGTCTTTTAAAATCATTGTAATCGACCCCAAGGCCGAGACTATGTAATCATTTTTATTATGAATACTTGATGTGTCTGTATGATGTGATTATACATCAG
Source organism: Pinus tabuliformis (assembly GCA_031772625.1). Lineage (NCBI taxonomy): Eukaryota > Viridiplantae > Streptophyta > Pinopsida > Pinales > Pinaceae > Pinus > Pinus tabuliformis. The sequence goes on from CM062819.1 coordinate 1,115,615,056, forward strand.
GTCTAAGGAATCCCTCGTTTGCCTTTGTTTCTTTGTATTCGGGACAGAGTTGTATATTTCTATGTTTTCATGTTCTCCGATATAAAACACATAGTTAGTAGAAATCACAGGCCTTAGTATTATTAATCGTGTTGAAGCCCACTTAATATCTCTGCCGTTGATCCAAGTCCAAACAATGGTGCAAAATCCCACCGACCGTTCGATCACCCCGCATCGCATTGCAAAAGATTGTTTACAAGGGGCGAACCTCAAGCCTTGAAGAATTGTGATATGTGATCATTGCAATATTGCATCGCAAATAGACAGTGGAGTGTGGACGGACCGCAGCCTTAAGGAGTTGCGAAGTGCGATCATGAAATCTCACATTGCAGGAAGGCTTATTTGTTATCAGAACCTCAGTTGTGGAAACAATGTGACATGCTATTGCAATATATCACATCGCAGCATTTTGTTGAAAAGGGAGTGGGCCTCGAATATCGAGGAATTGTGATTATGCGACTTAATCTAGACCGTTGGATCATTTATGTTGTGATCTAAGGGAATCGTGAGCGGTTCTATTAAAAGAAAGGGGTAATAAAACAGTGTTCGGGATTTTACAAAGGAAGTCTGATAAGAGTAGTGCTATGGAAGATTGAACTATAGAAAGAGATAGCAAATGCGGGATCCGATTGTTTGAGATTTCTCAAGATGATTGATTCCTGCGTCAATATATTTCTTCATAGCAATGGAAACAAAATAATCACCAATAGTTCCATAGGATTCATCACGCCTAAAATAAATTTGAGCTATCTTAAGGGCATGAAAATTAATTAGCTCTTTCTTGGCATGTTGTGGAAGTTCTCCAAGATATGAATTCCATCCTATGTAAGAAAACTTGGCGAGATTTTATTAGATGTTTTTATGTAATTTAGAAGCAATTCTTGTTTTAACTATCTAATAAGCTATTTCTTTTCAAACCAGTATGTTTTAGATAAAATGGGGTAATGCACATGGGGATTTGATAGAACCATATATTTTCAAATAGGAAAACAAATCTTGAAAAACTAATCGCTAGTTTGATCAATGCCCTACTTAGCTTCTTTTGAAATTTGGATGGCTTTTGTTGGGCCTTAGTTTTGGTCTTATTTTTGCTCTAAGAAACTTACTAATTCATCTATTTGCCATCCATTTTCCCTTCATTCATCCCATTTTGATGTATATTTGATATCCATTCAGGTATTTAATTTTAATTTTTCAATTTCTAAAGTTTTTATGAAAGTTTGGTTTTTAGTGCAAAATTGGCAGATTCAGAAATTCCCGTAATAGCTCTATGGTTGATATGGTTGCAGGACACTTGGGCACGAATTGAATGCATGGATGGACAGCTTGGGAACTAGGACTAAGCCACCTATGCTTAGTTCGAACAAAACAAGCTTTATTAGGCCCATTTGGTGCTAGTCAATCATGACTAGTCATTCAGAAATCCCATAGGAATAGGGCAATTTTGAGATTCTATAGGATTGGTCATATTTCTTGGGATGGGAGTAATTAATTCGACTTATATAGGTGGATGAGAGTAGATGGGTTTGTTTTAGTGAATATAGATCAGTTTGTTTCATGAGACTTCTTATTTAAGAGCCAAAACTTTGATGTCTTATGTATTGACTTATTATACTTTTATGCTGTGACACCTTTGGATTGAAGAGTTAATTTGAAGATTTGTGTTATTATTATTTTGCTGTTCAATGCTATGGATGTGTGACTGAATTTAAGCTTCTGATATCACCTCTCAAGTGTGCAAGACAAGGGTGGAGGGCCCCCATTCCAAGCTAAGTACACTTCCTTGTTAACTAGTTTTATTTCTTGTAATCTGGTTATTGTAGAACTGGTTTTTCAAAGCTTTATTTCAGATTTCTTTATGGTTCATGCATAGTGATTTATTTCATTAGTTCTTAGCTTATTCATCACTTTATTAAGTTGGAAAAACAAGTGTTCAAGTTGAGCATCCCTTCTACTAAAATGATGAAATAAAACTAGTTTCCTTTGTTTGCATGCAAGTAGTTACTTATTGAGATTTTGATATTGAGATGAATGAATTATGATGGAATACGTTATGTGTCTCTTAAGTTAAGAGCTTCTTTCATTAATAATTTATCCATATTAAGTTCTTGGTTTTAATCTCTGATTCATTAAGTGGTAATTGAGGCAAAAGTGGACTTCTTGAGTCAAGAACCATTTCAATGTTTTTCCTCTTTTAAACTAATTGAATTAGAGTTGTAGGATGTATTACTTTAAGCTTTTGAATAACTTATCTTTCAAGGTTTGATTACATCTGATCTTCACATATAGTGAACTTGCCTCAAAGCATAAACAACCCGGATTGATAAGAAATAACTGTGTTAATTTAGGTACACAAATTAGCTCAACAACTTTTAAGAAAAATATTTTTAGTAAAAATAAATTATGAAAAAGTGGCATATTTGGTAAGAATGGTCAAATTAATTCTCTTTCTAGAGCATTGAATGGTATATGTGTATAGGAAGTGGCTCAAAAGGAGTTTGTTTCCATTCCACATTAGGGGACAGATAACAACAAAGGGCTTCCATAATATAAGTTGACATATAAAAGGTGGAATATGGGTAGTGGTTTTAGAGAGTTTGAAAGAGTTAACTTTCTTAGATATGTTTTCAGATAGTATGGTTTCCCAATTAAAGAGAATCCCTCTAAGGCTTGTTGAATGAGGGGAACCCACTTCAAAGGAAAATGTGTTACTCCTTTTATGCCATAAATTCTATAGTGCATAGCAATGACAAACAAATTTCCTGAATTTGAAGGGAAAATAACAGACCCTTTTGTAACCTCTTCTTTAAATTTATGGCTGCTAACCCTCCATGGTTTAATCAAATCATGCATGTTTTTGTTAATTCTATGCATTCCTTTTGAATGAATTCATTAATAAACTGAACATTATACTAAAGTTTAGGCTCAGGAAGCTTATACATAACCTGTAGGTCTTGGGGATGAATGGAGCCCACGATTGTTCCACAACAAGTGTAAATTATTCTCTTAAATGTGTCGACATGATTTACCCTAGCATATGATTACATTGTATGGTAGAATTTTGGGTCAAGTAACAATTTCATGACGGGAGGACTTTGCAACATCATGTCAAGAGGTTTTTGTGCCACCCTCTACGCCAATCTCATGTGGAGGTATGTTAGGCTATGTTCCATGAATTTCATCCTCTAATAGTTTTTACATGCCATTCCATGAATCTACCAACATCTACCCTTGTGATTATTGTGTCATAGATTAGAAAAGCATTTGGGTTCTTCTCATTTGGGTCTTCAAGAATTTGTTGTGGGCATATTTGTGTGTTGTTGGTTTGCTTAACCATTCTTTGAGTCTTGGAGGAATCGAATGGGTGAGAAACCTGAATACAGGAAGGAAAATAGATTTATTATTGAGTGATTTATAAATACAAAACTTATTTAGAACTTTGAAAAATAAACAATCAACACAAAAAACATCAAATAAATGTGATTAAACATTGAAATGTCGTAAGTTGCATTCATGGTGATATTTTGATTACATGTTGATTTGTTTCGTGAATATCGAAAAGACACACATTAACTCAAGTGGGTGCCTATAATGATTAAAATATTCAGTATTAATTTTCTATTTAACTACTTAGTAATCCTTAATTATTCCTAATTTTGTGTCGTGGGTTGTTAGCTGTCTTCTTAGATTTCTTGTAAAAATGTTGTGACGGGAGTGAGTTATGAATGTTACTTTGGACCGAAAATATTTAGTGTCAAAATAATTTCATATGAAGAGGCGTTATCAATTTTCACCTTGGAAAATGATACAAATAATGTGTTAATCTTTAGTAACTGACATTTTAAAATTTGTTTTTCATATGAGGATTTGGAAGAAATTTAGCTGACACATGGTAGTATCCGATAGGGCCACGTGGATTTCAATGCCATGTCATCGCAAGGCTCATTTTTTTTCTCAGTGCTATAAAATAATTTCATAATGGGCTAAGATCCACAAACTAGAAGATGCCACAAAAAGGAAATGTGAAAAGGCATTTAATAGGAAAGTTTAAGTCCCACTGTGGAGCTATGTGGAAGACCTAACACTTTAAACAGAAAAAGGGAAAGGCGTCATTAACTCGAAAAGAGATATAAATAGTTGATTACATATGACAAAAAGTTATACATTGCACTGCAAGTTTATTGAAAAGTGAGTGTTCTAGGTTCTCAACGTAGGAGACAGGAGCACAAGATGGAAGGATTGCAATGAATTGTCAACATTTTTTTTGTCACACCATGAGACTTCGTATAAAGTATACGGATAAAGGTAAAGTGCAGTTTTGATAGGAGCCAAGGAATTCACATCCTAGGAGAAATATAAAAGGGAATTATTAACAACGCCTTCAAGGCTTAAACATTTTTGTGTTTTTTTAGTGTTTCAAAGGGATTTTAATAATGAAATTGGTACATATAAAAAGACAGTAAAATTTTATAGGGAAGAAAATGCATAGTAAGAAAGTATAAACACTAGGAGAGGTGAGAAAGTTGGAAATAAACAATTATAAGGGTCCCCATTTTATTAGGTATTAAATAAAAAATTGGGGGTCATTGTTTTTCCACAACAATTATATAGATAGATAAACCAATAAGTTATAGAAAACGTTTATCGTAAATATTGTGAGGGTAAAATTGACTTGGAAAACAAAGTTGTTAGACCCATAGTGGTTCTTTCGGGAACAAGTTTTTGGCATCCAGTGGTATTCAAGCCCATTTATTACATGTGACGAAGTCTTTAAAAGGCTTGGGGATTCCCCATTGTAATGTGCTTGAGTTGACAAAAGGGATCACTTATCTAACCCAAGATCTTGGTCAGCTTGGCTATTTTTATGTCAAGGCGTGGTTTCATTTAAACCTTAAAGATAATAATAAATATATTAGTAGGTTAGTTTTTCCCCAATTGTGGTTTTCTAGGGTAAATCATGATGTGCATTATCTATGTGTATTTTTCTATTTAAGTGAGTGTTATAATTATTTCTCTCATATTGTTTTCTATCTCTTACAATAATATTATAGCCAAGGGATTGTGGCCTATAGAACATGGGTGATGGCTGAAAATTCTAACATTGAGGCTGAAGCTAAGAGAGAAGCCCTAAGAAATAGGCCAATTTGGAGTTGAGAATGAAGTGCAAAAAATGACCAGCATTAATGGATCTACTATGAATTTCATATGGATGATCAAGTATGCATGTAAGAGAGAATCCCTAATAAATAGGCCAATTTGGAGTTCATCATGAAGTGTACAAAATTACTAGCATGTGAGGATCTACTTTGAGTTTCATGTGAACGAGAGAGGATGGATGGATATTTTTTTGTAAGTAGCCTGAGAGAAAACAAAGGTCCAACAAGGCGATATGCAACCAAAAAATTAATATCTAGGGAGGAGAGAACTTGGCATGAGTAGGTGTGCAAACATTAGAGAACGGAAACATAAGTGTCAGTCGATAATTACCCAAAAAGAATTACTTTGAGATGAAATTTGTAAATTACATGTATATGGGCATATGCTGATAAGACCTATTTAGGCATGCATAACCTTGATGAGGTATTGAAGTAGACTTACGTGATGGGGGAGGAGAAAATACTGATTTACCTAGTCAAGTTTAAATGGAGAAATATTATGGTGAAGTTGACTCAATTAAACTATCAAAGTTGTTAAGGCCATAGTGGTGGTTTAATGAAAATGGTTTTAGTGGCCCCTGGTATTAGATCCAATGATTACATGTGATGAAGAATTTAAAAATGATTAGGTATTCTCCATTATAATCTTCCCAAGTTGAGTGGAGGCCTCACTCAACCAAGAAAATATATTGACTAGCTTGGGTGCTTTTAAGAGGCATGGTTATTTTTAAGCCATAAAATAATAATAGATCCATTAGTTGGTTTTTATTAGTTTTGGATTTTGCAAGATAAAATATATAACTAAATGAATGATCATTCTTGGCCCAAAGGAAAATTAAAATGTAGTCTTCGCACTTTTAAATAAACTACATTACTTAAGAATACAGTGGGAAAAATCATGGATTATCAAAATTTACAGATGAAAAACTAGCTAATAGATCATTATTATCTTATGGGAAAAATCAACTGCATGATCGCTACTAGCCTAAATAATAATTATAATGGAGTGATCATTCCTTTAAATATATTTTATTACATAATAATACCATGGGAAAAACCATGTGTTATCAAAACTTTGAGCTGAGGATTTCCAACTATAAATTGACTCTCTGACTGAGTTAAGTCTACCTGATCAACCCAAACAAGTATTAAGCTTATGTGTTTATTAATTAAATGTAAATATGAATTCATAAAATATCATGTTATATATATATATATATATATATATATATATATATAGATACGAGTATGGGATTTTCACTACAAGAAAAAAAGACATTGGTGAGGGTCGAAAATTATTACCATAAGCTCATTGGTGACAATCAAAAGAGCCTTTGTCACCAAAAAATGAACATCACCAAAGGTGGTGTCACCAAAAGTATAGGTTTTGTGGTGGCATTCAAGGTTCGTCACCAATAATGATTTATAATGAGGATAGTGACCGTCACCATTTCATATGAGCAATGGTGATAGATCTTAGCCTCCATCACAAAAAAATTGAATGTCACCAAAAGTATAGGTGTTGTGGTGACATTCGAGGACCATCATGAATACTTATTATAATGATGGATAGTGACCATCACCATTTCATATGAACAAGAACGATTTATTGTGATGGAACTTTCATGACCGTCACTATTAATGCATATATATGGTGGTGTTCGTTGACCATCACCATTTCATATTCTGGGGACGGTCAAAAAATGTCACCATTAGATCATTAGAGATGGTCAAAAGAGCCTTTGTCACCAAAAAATTAACTTCACCAAAGGCCACATTGACAAAAGTATAGGTGTTGTGGTGACATTCACAGTGCGTCACAGATAATGATTATAATGCCAGGTAGTGGCCATCACCATTTCAAATGAACAATAGTGATTTATGGTGATGGACCTTTAACGACCACTATATATATATATATATATATATATATATATATATATATATATATATAGTGGAGTCCGTTGACCGTCACCATTTCATATTTTGGTGAGGTTCGAAAAATGTCACCATAATCTCATTGGTGGTAATCAAAAGATCCCCTATCACCAAAAGCTGATCATCGCCATTCCATATGAATATCAAGGCACGATGGAATCAAACCACCAACCTCTTGCTTGTAAGTCAGGTTCTCTTCCATTGTGCTAGCACACTTTAAAAAATTAGACCTTGAATCTTCATAAATTGTAAATTATACAACTTTCAATAAATTATAGAACTTTGTAAAGTCTTGGAAAATATTTTGTTAAATGAGCAAAATAACATCAAAGTTGCAGGTCCTTCCCTAATTGTTATGGAAGTTATGAAAAGTGAGTGAAGGAAAAAATAGTTATGTATAAAATACTCAATATGTTGAGTTGAATACTCAATTAGAAGTGAAACTTTGAAGACATTTATAGCTTATAAATAACTTATAATTATCAAACCTAAAATTTGCAATTACACAAAAAATGATTTCTCACCTTGTGAATCATGTAAATATGTTGTGACAAAAAAAAAATTTCCTCTAAAACACTGATTTGCATGCTAAAAAGTAAACAGTCAGTGTATATGATGCAATTATGAATAATGAGCTACATGCTTGAATCCTACTGGCTTTGCGGTCTAGAAACAATTAGGAGTGCTTATCATTATTAATTAATTCGAGATGTTAAGCTACAACGATCAATAATGACCTTGAAATTAAACCACTAAATATATGCTAAAATTGTAAGCAAAAAGTTTGGCTAATATTTGTGACACCAAAAAAATATCCAAGGGTCATTCAAACAATTCCAAATCCACACCAAGCATGAGTATCCAAAAATCCAATTGCATGGATACAAGGAAAACAATCTCTACCTCTCAATTATAACTATGTCCCCCTACAAGTAATTCAATTGGAAAAGGGGTGTGAGGACAAGAACCCCAAAGCAAAAAGTGCAGAATACAAAAATACACTTCATCCCCTCTCTACTATTATGGAATAAGTATAGGGGAATAAAAAAAATATTGATATAGAATAGGAATAGAAATTTCCCCTAAAGGTGCAAAGATACACCAAAGGAATAGAATATTTGTGTATTCCAATCCCAAGCATGCAAAGAGACACATTTTATGTAATTACACAGCTTTATCTCCATGTAGCTAAAAAGAGGTTAAATTCTCTTAACAAAACATTTCAAAGTTGTGCATTGAAATTCTTCTATTCTTTGCTAACAAGATTATATGCTATAGTTAAGGAAGTTCATGCTTCTCAAAACATTTTGGATGCTCTAATAGTTCCATTGAAAACATGTAAAGATCCTATCCATAATGCTAAAGGTAAAGTTTGTTCAGAGTTGTTTGTTAGCCCAAAAAAAGAATTCAAGTTCAACCCAAGTTGCATACTAACCAAAAACAAGTCTTGCATCAGTTAATGAGGGAAATCAATTCTTTTGAGAACTAAACCATTCATGATCTCTTAGAATGATCAGTTATTCATTTCATGATCTATTTTGTTTTCTATATAAGGTCAATCACTGCACCATCTTGTTTTTTGCATTGATTTATTGCTAAAGACATGTCACAATCTCATCATGAATGATAAGAGGATATATGATGTTCAATAATTTGTATACTCTCCACAAACTATAATAGTTTTTTTTCTTACAATAACCATAGTTCAAATAAAAACAAAAAATTCAGTAGACTGGATTGACTATTTAGTGAAAGCTTATGGTTGGGCTCATCATTTTACATGTGCCTGTCACTTTATAAGGGCTAGAAAGTCCATGGTAACATGAAATGTTACATCAATGCAATGTAGCTAAATAAAAATAGTTAAAATGAAAAATGGTATCTATGCGAGAGTAATAAATTCATATATGAATTTATATATAAACAAAAAAAAAAATCATGATTTTGGTACCAAGTGGAAATAAATCTTATCTTTGTGTTTCTTGGTTGAACGGGAAGCTCCCTTCTCATACTAATTAAAATGTACAACTTGAGACCAAGTCATATAATTAAAGGAAATTCTAGTAGGTTGTATCAAGAGACAATACCTCCTTACACGTATTCCTTGTAGGTACATGTAGTGGTGTGTTTCCATTTTTGTCAGGTGGCATAAGTACTGCTGGGTCAACCTGAAATAGTTCCTTCACCAAATCCAAGCAGTTGGCTCCATTGGCTAACATGTGAATTATTGTAGAGCCCTTTCCGTCTGTTCTTTGAGCCATTTGTGGATCTTTTAATAGTAAATCTCTCACTATATCTGTGTAACCACCTCTTGCAGCCATATGCAGGGCATTCTTACCATTTCTTCTGGAAATCCCTCTCAACTGCCTATCTCTAGCAAGAATCTCATTACCCACCTCAACATGAAACTTAGTTGCAATATAAATAAGGTTATGGCATTTGATAAATCCAATTTTTTTCTCAGATCAGGGTTGTGGTTTAGAAGCTCCTTGACAACACATGTGTACAATTTATTAGCAAAATTCTTATGAATGCATTATGCTGCATATATGTATATCAACATTCATAATATGTGATCCCATAAACCGATTCAACCTCAATAGATCAAAAAATGAATTCCACTATTTAGTATTCCACAACTCACATGCATCAAAAGAGAAAATGGCATAGAGATTTCTCACATGGCATGTAAGATAAATATCAAGCCCAAAACATAAGATAAGAATTTGATTTCGTGTGCATTATTGTTTTGAAAGTTGACCTAAGAATTTTTTTGAGTAGGCGGGGAAACTTTTACGGGCTAATATTTGTAAGTGGGCTAATTTTCCATGTTTCTTCCAAAAAAAATATTCGTTAAATTCCATTTTTCTAAAAAAATTCGCCCAAATTTTATAGTATAAAATTATTTTATCTTAAAAATCGCTAAAATTTTGTATAGAGATTATATAAAATTATTATAAATTTGAATATTTTTATAGAAATACCAGAAATTTTTTTATAGATGGCATATCATGGAATAGTGAGATTCGCCAATGTTTCTAAATGTTAAGATAAAATTCCATCCTTAATTTTCCTTGTGAATGGGTTGTGAAGGTAGAGTATTTAGTATCATTTCTTCTATCCAATGATACTCAGTAGCACATAAGCATCATGGAAGCTTGCTAGTCCAAATGGTGATCCTAAATCACCTTGGACATGAGGTGGTTGTAGTGCAATCTTTGTTTGGTAGAGGGGAATTATTTTGATTGAAGGGTGGTTATCTTACTTTTATTTCATTTGTTGGATGCATGATGACCATTGCTTTTCCTTTCACCTTTGTATATCATTGTTGAATTGTGTTCCCAAGACTAAGAGTGGTGAAGTAAAGTATGTTCCCTATTGTGGAATTCATTGATTATGATTGTATACACATTTCTCTAAGCCTCTTTACCCAATGAAAGCCTTTTGTGATGAGAATGCACTAGGAACAAATGACAATAGCCTCAGGTGTTTAGATAGAAAAAGTTTAGCATGAATATTAATCACAATTATTTGCTCCAAGTACACCTTAGCTAGAGAGGGTTCAATTGGTTAAAATCAATATTAGGGTTTTTTCTATCAAAAGTGTGTTGTGTGGTTTTTAAAGGCTTATGGTTGGCCCTATGCATGCACTTGGCATGATGATGCGATCTAGTATCAACCATGGGAAAACAACATGTTGATTGTTGGATCCATTTCGTTATTTACATATATTAGTAATTCTTGAATTAGTGACCCAACACTGGGAATGCATAGGCGCTTCCCTGAATTCTTCCACACCTAAAATGCTTACATTGAAGAAGATACTTATATTGATTCTGTCAATATCCAAAACAGGACACCAAAAAAATTAATACAAGAGTACAACATGAGTCAACAATTTTGTAAAGTACTTTTGTGTTCCACATAGTAACAAGTGATAGGAATTTTTGGGTCTATAAATTATTTTGGATCATTCATCTAAAAAGTAATGTTATTTTTTTAATAGTAATGGACTATGGTCTGAATCCCTATCTATGGTGTTTAAGTGAACTTGGAATAAGTCTTCTGAAAAAAATGGGCTATACATCTATAACAACCATTATAGGGTTTTTTTCTAGAGTTACTATGCTTTTCTGTGTTTACTCAAATGGTCAGAATGTGAAACAAGGTTTAAAAAAATGATCTAATAGGAAAGACACCATCCAATTCCTAGGAGTTGTTTAATAAAACTTTAAATTTATCATCAGCTTCATCAACAACATATGTACGAAGACTTTGATCCTGAAAATATGATAATGCAGAAGGAAAGAAAAATTTATATTCATAGTTGATGATATAAATCAAAATATAGGTTGGTACATAATAATGCAGAACAAAACAGGTTAATGCATAAGTCCCATAACACCTTCATAGAAGCCTTTAGCGGCGGATCATAAGAATTTCAGACACATCTAGTTGTTGCAACAACAACACAACTAGTGCATATTTTTGTCACCTCCTGAGCCTGCAAAAAGGGAGAACAACCCCCTCCACTTGCCACAAAATTATGAAAAGATTTGAAAAATTTTCCATCTCAATATTTGTGGGGAAAGCTAAAAAATATGTGGATGAGACTATTCAAGTGCGTGTGATATGTAGAGACAGAAAGGAAGCTAGCAGGGAGGAAAAGAAAAATATTTAGTAGAAAAGGAGAGCTATATATAATTAAAAAAGCTAATGTTGATAAGGACACCTATAGAAAAATGTATCCCAATTAGGACACCTATAGAAAAATATATCTTAATAAGGACACCCTCTCAGTATGTGTACTCATGTGTAGTGTGGGTATCAAATTCCACAATCATATTTATGATTTTTCTTATAAAACAATAGAAATAATATTGAATATCAACACTATTAAAACCCAAGTGGAAGGATTAAGGCAAAGCAATGGCCAAGGAGAATGCATGATGACCAAAAAAAAGAAAAGAAAAGGATGCAACTACTGAAGTTGAAGCAAACAAGAGAGAAGGAAAGGAGTCAACAAGAGGAATTTCAAGAGGAGGCAGGGACTAGGATGACCTAGGTCATTCCAAAACCAAGAAAAATACTTTTACTTTTCAAAAGATGTCCAAGGTAAATATTGAAAGATTGTCTTAGGAATTAGGCAAGAAGTTTTTAAATTTAACGGGACTATGATCAATTTATGGAGCATAGTAAAGCTCAAGCCAATCTATGGGGCATGGAAAAACAACTGTAGCATCTGATAGAAAATACAATTAAACAAAAAAACAGGTTGACAAACAAATGTGTAATTGGGAAGGATACTAGAAAAGTTGTATGATACATGAACAAAATGAGTGCAATCATTTACAATGTCAAGGGAGTGAAGGAAAATTTATACTAGGGATGAGGAAAAAATCCTTACACTGCTGGAAAAACACCATAGCCTTTACCCAAATGGTATATCCCTTGGAGAAATTTGGGTGTGAGCGAGGAGGTTATACCTATAATTTTGGGATTTTGGGGTTGCATTTAGCCTGGCTTCTTATCTAGTATTTCTGTATAAATAAATAAAATTCTTTCTTTTATCATTTCAAAAGAAATTTGGTGCCAAAATATGCTACTCTATTTGGATGCTTTTGCAAAAAGGACCATGGATGAATAATATTTTAAACCAATCAGATTAGGAGCTTGTAATTAATACATGGGGTTGACTCCTCGCATCTAGGATCTACTAGAGAAAAGATAATCATAATGAATTGATTTTTTCACCATGAGAGAAGATATGTGCATGGACTAGCAATGAAAAAATCCATCCTTCGAAGGAATTGCTCATACACCAGAGGTGAGAGAACCCAAAGAGTGAATTCCATTTCTATCGATACATATCCAATGACTGTTACAATAGGTTCATTTATAATTATATTGTCTTCATATCTGTCATGCGGAAAGAGTCAATTTTGCGGACAAAACTGACCTCCCTAGAAGCTAAGGCTTTCTAGTGACAAACAAGACAAGTAAACACTACCTTTCTCTAAATATGCATTCAGAATACAAGTAATCAGGTGTTCATAACATACCTTTAGTCCAACGCTTTGTACTAGTCCAGCCTCGCCGATCTGGATGAGCTCCTCCTTCTCTTCGAAACCTGCATTCACTAACAAGCCAAAAGATTACATAGCACCTGATAAACTTATAAAATAAAACATATTCATCATACAGACCAAGGAGTATATGAAACAAATCATGTATAACAATCTGTTGAGAAAAGTGAGCTTAATTGTATTAAGTGGAAACAAAAGAAACCATTACCACTTGAGCCTTGGTGTTGTGCAGGTCCCTCCTAGGGTCCAGTAAGAGTTTTCCTTTACTTTGATCAGCACACCCACTTCCAAATAAGGCTAGGAAAGGATGGGAATCTCTCCTCTCAAGCTCTATAAGGGAGTCCTAATTCCAGCAACATCTACCCTCAGGAATGTTCAGCTTTCAACCTCCCCTCCCTCTGGCCCAATGCCTGTATTTATAGTGCTTTAGAGGAAGTTAATCAGGTCCACCATCAATGGGATAAGCCCCTCTTTGAATGGGATAGCTCCCATCTTGATGGGATAAGTTCCTCTTTCATAGGGATACATGAACCATCTGGAGGCGCTCAATACACATCAAACAAACTTCTAGAATGCTCTAGAAATGACCACAAGTAACTTTTTTGAAATGAAACTTGCGCCTTTTGAACTTTATAGGAGTACGCACCCACCCCTTTATAGACAGAGCGTACAAGTACGCAGGTATTGTGAACTTGGGGTGCGTACACGCAGGTAAGGCTAAGAGAAACTGCGTACCCAGAGATATATAGATTTTTAAAGACTTTCTCTCTTTCTTGGAGTTTGACATGAAGAGCAGAGGTATGAGACTTGCCAAGGAGGATAGTATGACAGTTGATAGAGCCATACTAACTGTAAATAGTCATGGTGACAAATTTTAGTGTAACAGATTGCCCCCTAAAGTGCGAAGCCTGTAGTAGATTAGGGTTTCATATCATCTAGGAAGGGTGAAGTACTTTATCATTTCAAGGATTATCTTGTGGAGAGCCCAGTCGGAACCTGCAAATATTCAACACAAAATACATATATAAGATCATATCATCGCTGAGGTAGGCATTCCCATACTCAGATCAAAAACTTTAACTAACAAACTAACTACTGCTCTGATACAGGAATGATTTTGCAGTACATCATAATCATAGACTTGTGTAGACACAGTATGGACGCAGCCATCTGTTTATAGTTGGTCTACTATAAAATGAATACAAAACTCATCGCAGCCTGGATGGTGGAAACTAGATCCAGGGTCTTCATTTCTACTTCCCAAAAAGGTACGATTCTATCCATGCGAATAAATGAGTTGATGTCGAACATGGTAGAAACCACTTGATTACCAGTCGATGATGTAAACTGTTAACAAGTGTGAGAGAGACCACCAATGATGTCAATGGTTCTCAAAGTACCCAGTACAATCCATGAGATGTGAATGAATGAGTTGATGTCGAACATTTCACAGAGTCCTTCGATCGAAAGTCAATGATGTAAACCGTCGTCAAAGGCGAGAAACCTGCCATTGATGCATGCAGATTTCAAGGTACTGACGATTTCTAGGTCATCTTTCTAGATAATGTGCTGATGTCGATAGAAAACGACCCGTTGCAGGCAAGCCCACAACACGAAATCATAGATCAAGTTGAAGAAATGTAGCTGTAAGGACTGACTCAGGGATGGTCGAGATGGATGACGGGTATTTTGCAGATGAATGGTTTATTTGCAGTGACCTCTTGAACACATAACGAGACAACAGATGGCTTGGTGACATTTGGCCCAAAGTTAATACCCGGCTGAAGACTTTCAATGTGGTTTGATCAACTGTGAGGCAAAGGATTTCCCAACCCAGGTGAATGAAAAGTGTCGTGTTCAAGAGTGGTGATAAGGTTTCTTCTGAGACAAAGGATAACAAATAGGCTCATTTTTCTCTCTTTTCCCCCACCATTTCTGGCAAGTACCTCTTTATTTTTTACAAGCTTGAGGAGGATAACATATGCTTGATTATAAGCTCATCCTTCGGATGAGTCCAACTTAGTTTTGATTCGAACCCTAAGAAGGAGTGGTCCGCTCCTGTTTGTAATCGAACAGGTCCTTTACTGTGAAATTTTAACAAGTCCAGTATAGGAGAAACTCAGCGTTTTTCAATTTTAGAGAGTCTGAAAAAACTTAAGAAAACTCCAGGTTTGAACTTTTTCGTAAATTTGTGTCTCCCAAGCCCGAAAAAGTATAAAATAATACTTGAGAGAACCGCTTGATCTTTTACGACCAAGGAGTACTTTCATAGTTAGTGTCTTTGACCTGAAAAGTAAAAAGCGATCAAAGACACGTCGTTTTATTTCCAATATCGAGTTTGAAACGACAAAAACCCGACAATCTTTTCCTGTTTTTACGGTCAGAAAAGGGCTATAAGGGGACTGTATTTTAATTCCGTTTTAACGAGTGTAAAAGAAATGCTTGGAAATCTTTTCATGTTTTAGGAGTCAGAAAAGGGTTTAAAAGATGACTTTGATGTTTTTGTTTGTGAAAAATGACAATTTTCCCTGAAAATCCTTTTATCCTGCACAAAAACCAACACATTACTCATACCTGTTTAAAGATAGATAAAAATACTTTGAAAAATACCTTTTCACGGTGGAAAATAAACAAATTTGACATTTATTTACTCAAAAAAACTATAAAAAGGGATTTTACCATTTCATTTTTACCATTTTACTGTTGAGGAGAGAAAAGGGGCTTTTGGCAAGAAACTTCCCGTGGACATTGCGGAGAATCCGACCATCGAAACCAAACGCCGTCTCATCAGGTATTCTACAACATCCTCCCTTGCATTTCCATCCGTTTAGAATTTGTTTTTAAGCTTTAGTTTCATTTTTTGGAGGCCTTGGGGGTTTCAAGGTCCGCTTTTCGGGGTACGCAGGTGCCCCATGGGTGACCTGCGTACCCCGACATTTTCTCAGTTGGGAAAATGCCGGGCGTACGCAGCTTGCCTTAAGAGAACCTGCGTACATATGCCCTGTCTCTAAAGGCGGGCTGCGTACACCGCGGAGAGGATTTTGAAACTCCCATTTCTCCAAAATGAACCAAAAAATTTTAATTTTATGGACTCTAACAGATGTTTTATGGTGTGTAGATTGCCCACCATGCTTGATTGGCATGAGAGAGAACACGAAGATGTTGATTTGGCCGCGATTAATCACCAACCTTCCATTGATGCTTTGAAGGCATGCGGTCTTTACAAATACTGGGCCATACCTGGCATGAGGGCCCAGGTGCGCTTTCTAGAGTGGCTGGTTGAAAGGTGGAACGTTCAGGATCAGTGCTTTTACATTGGAGGGCACCAGCTCGAGATAGAGCCCTCAGATATTTACTTTCTCACTGGTTTGCCCAAGAGGGGCGAATAATTGACTCTGTCTGGGACTAGGCCGGGTGGCCAGTCCATTGCTAGTCTCCGACTAGAGTGGTGCAATAATCAAAACCAGGATAAGGGGATAGAAATCAAAAAGATATCCCGACCTGAACTTATGGTAATTGCCTTTACAGTTACCAGACTTTGCGGGGCTGCCGCTTTGCACATTGCCACTGGATCCCAGATGCGGATGGCGATTGATTGCTATCGGGGCACCATTTTCAACTGGTGCGATGCTGTGTTGGCCAACTTAAAGGGCCAACTGACTAGGACCAAAAACGGACAACTGAAGACTTTTGGTTATGGGCCTTTAGTTGTGAGTTTTTCCCTAGAGAGGGTTCCGATGCTGATCCCACAGCAGCTCACTGTTGAGGTTGGGCCTCCCTGAGAGCCTAAGTTGATGCGATGGGTTGCGGTGATGGTCCGTCATCCTGACGAGGGCACAGAGGTTGTCCGATTTAGATCGGAGTATTTTCACTGGTTAGAGAACCAGGTCTTCTCGATACAGGATTTTCCTTATGCCAGAGTTGATTTTCGTGGAGATCCGAACATGATTCTTCCACCGGGAGAACAGTGGGACGACACAGGTACTTCATTTTTCACAAGTTTTTAAATTATCTATTTTTTTGTTTTTATATCGTCTCAAAACTGACAGTGACAATTTTCAAAATGCAGATGTAGGCCCACAGCGTCCAGCCAATCTTCGGCCTTTCTAGAGGAGAGTACCAGTTGCACCAGCACCGGCCCCACAGGACGCGGCCGCAGAGACCTTAGCTGAGTTGGAAGAAGACCTAGAGCGTCTTACGGCAGACATACCAGAGACGACTATAGATGATATTCCTATCAGACTTCAGTGTTATGTGGTCGCAGTCCCAGGACCTTTTAGGAGGTTCTTGTGTAGGGTAGCCCGTACAGTGGTGTCGTATAGAGAGCACCACTAGTGATTGGATGGTCACTTTGTAGACACATCTGACATTTTGGTTTTTTGTACTTATCATTTTTGCCGATCATAAGGTGTTTTTCAACCTATGATCGAAGACGATGTATTTTTTGACACACTTCTATCTATATATATCATTATTACCGGCTTATCTTGTTAAACATGTGTGATGAAATGTTTTTAAATTTACATGTATGATTATCGCAAATGTTTGTCTAACATTCGAGAAGCAATTGCATCTGCTAATGTATTTAAAGACCTTGGAATATGCTGATATTCAATGTAATCAAATTCACGTTCCAAGAGACGCACTCTCAAAAATAACCTTAATAACACTGGATTTCTAATGGCATATACTCTATTAAGTTGTAATACAACGAGTTCAGAATCTAACCTCACTATCAAACTCCGAATCCCAAACGAAATAGATTTAGACAATAACTCAATCACTGCACTGTATTCTGCAATGTTGTTTGTTGTTTGACCGAGGCTCACCCCATGCATAGAAACTAACTCGTCAGAGGGTGAATAGATAACCCAAGCTGCGGAAGAGATATTCCGTGTACTACGACAAGCACCATCAGCGAATCCAATGTACGTTTGGAGAGGCGTCGACATCTGCAATATCAAGAGTAAAACCAAGATAAGCCAGAATAACGACGAAAAACACACTCTCTAAGCTAAGCACACTGTTTATACTAACAAACACACCAGCTAGAAAGAAAAACCTAACCTAACTAACATCTCCATACCCATCATTTAAGCATAATACCTCTTTAGGTAAAGTCCATTTCTGGTTTTACCCAAAGAGTCCCCGTCAAAATCTACCAGCTCATAGGCCCCTTTTGCTAGCTTTCGCTTGACAATGTAGGGCCCATGCCACATAGGAACGAATTTTCCAGCACCTAATTTATCGTTAGCTTGATCATATAATAGCACTAGGTCTCCTTCCGAAAAATTTCGAGGGGTCACATTTCGATCATACTGAGCTTTCATACGTTTTGCGTGAGTCTTGATTGCCAATGCAGCGTCACGTCGAGTCTCATCTAATTGAGCTAAGAATAATAAACGCTTCTCCTCTTCGGAAGTAGCTAGAAGTAATTCGACAGCCATTTGAAGTGACGGGATTTCGCATTCAATGGGCAGCACTGCTTCCAAACCATAAACTAGTTGGAAAGGAGTGAACCCTGTTGATGTTTTCACTGAGGTTCGGTACGCCCAAAGCGCAGAAAATAACATGTTGTGCCAATTCGACCGATGAATACCAATGATTCGTCGGATCATGATAACTAAAACTTTGTTGATGGACTCAACCAGACCGTTTGCTTGTGGATAATAAGGAGTTGAGCTATCGTGACGCAAACCAAGCTGGCTTGTAAGTTCTGTCATCATAACATTTCGAAAATGGCGCCCATGGTCAGTGATTATCGCTTGTGGGACACAAAACCTAGCAATAATGTGATTGAATACGAAAATTGCAGCTGTCTTGCCGTCTGCCTCGAATGTAGGCATCGCCTCGACCCACTTAGTAAAATAATCAACCGCAAGGATGATATACGCATGCCCCCCGGCCGAGTGAGGGTTACATGTAATAAAATCGATACCCCATTTGGCAAAAGGACCAACGGAAATTATAGGGTGGAGAGGAGCAGGTGGTGCGCGCATCTTGCGATCAAACACTTGACAGTTGTGGCATTTCCGGACCGCAATAATACAGTCTTTAAATAAGGACGGCCAGAAGTAGCCAGCGCGCAATATCTTTTGGGCTGTGGCATACCCAGACATATGACCGCCACATGCTCCAGAGTGACAGTCATTCAAAACCCTTTCAGCTTCCTCGTGAGTTAAGCAACGGCGAAAAACCAAGTCCGCCCCATGGCGATAAAGAGTATCTCCAATAATTTTGTACTGTTGGGACTGGAATCGAATTTTCCGACGTTCCGACTTTGAAACTTCGGGCCGAAAGGATTGGGTTTGGAGATAGACAATTATATCCCCATACCACGGATCTAAAGTGCTGATGAGAAACAAAGATTCATCCGCAATGGGTTCCTCTGCCACAGTTTCCGTATCAGCACGCGGGAAGTCACACATTAACTCGGCAAAAACTAAAGATTTCTTAGACTTAGATTTTTCAAATTCCAAGTCGAACTCCTGCAGGATAACGATCCATTTAGAGTACTTGCCCCCTAGCAATTGTTTAGTCAAAATGTAGATCATAGGGTTGCAATCCGAAATGACTGTAGTTTTACGGAGTAAAATGTAGTGACGAAAACGTTGGACAGCTTGAACGGCTGCCAAGGCCAATTTCTCCACATGTGAATATTTGAGCTCAGTGGGATTTAACGTCCGACTAAGGTAATAGATCACATGTTCTGTTCCGAATTCATCTTCCTGTACTAAGACCATTCCAATGGTGGAATGAGCGGCGGCGAGGTACAAAAAGTAATCCTGGTTGTAGTTGGGAGGATGCAGCAACGGTGCATGGGTCAACGCGTGCTTGAGTGCATCGAAATATTTCTGAGCTATCTCATCCCAAGAGAATTGAGCGTTCTGTTTCAACAACCGGGTAAAACCCTTGGTAATCTCGGCGTAGTTAGGAATGAATCGGCGTAAAAAGTTTGCTTTCCCCTGCAAACTTTGGAGTTGGCGAAGACTCGAAGGAGGAGGCAATTTGATGATAGCTTCTACCTTCGAGGGATCGACGCGGATGCCGGCTTTTGAAACTACAAATCCCAGCAATTGTCCCACTTCTATACAGAAGACACATTTGTGTGGGTTCAACCGTATACGATAATGCCTACACCTCATAAAAATTGCTCGTAAATGGACAAGGTGATCAGCTCGATGTAAGGAGTGAGCGGGCAAATCATCGAGATACGGTTGCACAATGTGTTTGATGTCATGAAATGCATAAGACATCACCCTTTGAAAAGTGGCTCCAGCATTCTTAAGCCCAAAAGGTAATTTGCAATAAGCAAATGTCCCCCATGGACAAATGAAAGCCGTTTTTGGTTGATCGGCAAGTAGAATATTGATTTGGTTGTAACCGGAAAAACCGTCCATAAAGGAAAATATTTCACTGCCGGCACAATCATCAATTATTTGATCGATATAGGGTGTTGGATAGTTGTCCTTGGGACAAGCACGATTGATATCCCTATAGTCGATACATATTCTTATTGTTCCCTGTTTTTTGTTAACCGGAACAATATTCGATACCCAATCCGTTAATGGGATCGGATAAATGAAACCTGCTTTCAACAGCTTCTCAACTTCTGCTTTAATTGCAGCCGCTTTTCGTGGGTGAATCTGACGCAAACGTTGCCGGACGGGTTTAGCATCCGGGTAAGTCTTGATCTCATGGACAACAATTGCGGGATCAATTCCTGGCATTTCCTCATAGGACCAGGCAAACACGTCGCGGAATTCTTGAAATAGGGCCTTGTATGTATGAATTTTGTCATCTGAACACGAGGCACCTATATGAACGTGCTCAACAATTCCAGGCTTGACTGAAATGTCAATGGGAATAGTGCGAGAAATGTTTCCCAAATTCAGCTCTGAATCAGGATGTTTCATTGGACTCTGAGCTTCTTTGACATATTCAGCTGTAAAGATTGATGAGAAATCGTTTTCAAAACGATCATCCTCAGGTAAAAACGAAGATCTATGATGGAGATCTTCCCATGGTAAATCGTCTACGCACAGGACTTCACAAAGTTGTTCGTCAGATGACACAACTTTGGGAAACGTTATTAACTCCGAGGTTGACGCGAAAAGGGATTCCTCACGGACCACATTCATTTGGTCGATTTTGGTTGAACTCGGGTCGGTAAAAGACTGCACGGCTTCATAGGAAATTTCATATGGACTCAAAGGCATTGCGTCACCAAATGAGTCTATCTCAGATTCAGAAGGAACGATCCAAGGATCGTCATAAATAATGGTGTCTGAAGTAATCATATGAATAGATGCAAACGAAGACACGGCGTTTATTGGAGGAAAAGGAAAAGTTCCCAGTAAACCGGCATCTTTAACTAATCCTATGCCAACATCCTTGTAAGGGATAGTCGTTTTACCGACATGCTGGATACTCTCTGAAGAGGCTGGGTCGGATGAAAAGTAAGCCAGCTGGTCTATGGTTATGATCTTGCCATTATGTGGAAACTTTATTACTCTGAAGACCGATGAAACGACCACTGTCATAGCGTAAGACCAACTTCGACCCAAGAGAAGGTTGTAGTCTAGAGGGGCATCAACCACCTCCACATCTAGACTAACAGTTTTTCCTTCAACCCCTATAGGCACATCCTGTAGAATGCCAAACGGATGGAACCCACGGCCATCAAAGGCCTTAAGAATTGTCGGGGATTGATTTAGTGAAGGAGACCCAAGCGATCTCCAGCACTGTATCGACATAATACACGTGGAAGCTCCCTCATCAATTACAGTCCGATGAATAGGCCTGTTTTTTACTATCACTGGGATCTGGAAAGCCATCTGATGAGGCAAACGCGGTGTACTATTTTCTAGATCAAAGATTATTAGGTTCGGGTCTTGAACATCAACAGCTCCTATAGTCGACAAAAGTAATTTTCGCTGTGTTGGGCATGATTGCAGCACTTCTAAAGCCGACATTGCTGAGGGTGAAACAGCTAAATCCTCAACAATGTTGTAATTCTGGGCTGCTCTCGCATGTGGATTGAAAGCAGACCTTAGAAGTACACCCTTGGCAGGCGGTTTAATTACTAAGTCAGGGTTAGGTTTCTCGATCTGTAGTGGATCGGAACCGGGAGCTGAGGTTGATGGATTTGAATGAGAAGATTCTGCTTCTTTCGATCCATCAACAGGACTTTTACTACCATAATATTGCGATCGAGTCGCAATCCTTACATGAGACATCATCAATATGGGTTCTTCACTGGCACTCGAGGAAGAACCTATCATCTTACTCTCCTGCTTTGGAAATGGATCTTTCAAAACAGCAGGAGTTGGGGAACCCTTGACGATTTTCACAACCTCGGCCCGATGAGGGCAATCTCTTGTAAAATGATCCTCTTCACAAATAAGACAAGGATATCGAGGTTTGCGCTTTTCGTCATTGGTTTCCGACTTTTCTGTTTTCTCCTTTGGAGTTTTGTCTGCTTTATTCTTCTTCTTACCTTTCTTCTTCCCACCGTTTTTTGATTTAGCCGTAGATGACTCTACAGCGTGAATATCAGCGGAAACTTCAGGAGAAGATTCTCCTGTCGGGGAGTCTGGTAAGGTTATAATGGGCGAAGACTTCTTTGAAGATTTCTTCTTGCTTTTAGTATTCACCATACCAATCATGCCATCAGCAGCATGAGATCCCGAAGGAGTAGCAACGATTTGATTTGACTTTGGAAGATCTGGGATCTTTTCGTGTAATGTACCTGACTGAGTGTAAACTAAGTCAAGGTACTGCGCTTGAGCAATCACTTGCTCCTCAGTAACTACATCGGCCTTAGCTACGTCTTCAGTAATCTTCGGTAATAATGATTTAACAAACCATTCAGCTAAGATTTGGTCCGGGATAAAAACTTTCACTAATCGCCTTCGACGTCTCCATTCATGTATATGATCAGAAATATAAGTGGACGTCGATTGTTTTAATGAAGTTAGTAGCTCCGTGCCATTATCATATCTGACTGGCAACTGAAAATGAGTTAGGAACGAGGTAGCTAACTGACTAAAATTATAAAAAGAGGCCCGTGGTAACTCAATGTACCACTTGGCCGCGAGACCAATGAGCGTACGCTGGAAAAGACGTAAGCGGATCGAATCATCCGAGATGGAATTTGAAGCACACCAGAGGTGGTAAGTCATCACATGATTTGACGAATCCTCTCCAGACTTACCTTCGAACTTGGGTATGTCACTGGGCAACTTATTTGGCATTGGCGGCCAAAACGGAAGATAATTTATTGGATCGTTCGTTAGGCGCGACAAGTCCGGTAAATCCAAAGTTGCGATAAACGGTAATTGCCGATTAGGATCCCTAAAACTCTGGGTCACAAGACCGGTCCCAGGAGGAGGATATCCAGGATAACTTGGAATAGGAATCGCATTCGGGATATTGTATCCTCCTGGAAAACCAGGATTAACCAGACCGTACTGGGGTTGCTGAGGTTGTTGATAAGTGTACCTAGGATACGGTTGATACTGGTAAACTGGCTGTTGGACAGCAAGCCCGTATTGGTACTGTCCCTGGTACGGTTGATAAGTGAATTGTGGTTGACTAGTGACAACCGTACTTAAACCAGGCTGTCCTACAGGAATCTGAACCGTAGTTTGAATCGTGGATCCAGACAATGGTAAAGATGTCTGAGGAGTAGTTGCAGAGACAGTAGAAACCGGAGCTGTCGATACTCCAGAAGTAAGTGTGGTGGAAGGAACAGATGTTGCGGTAGTTGCAGCAGTCGTTTGAGATGGAGTACTAGGTGCAATGGGCGACTGAGTAACTACCGAAGGTACAAAAGTTTGAACATTAGACTGGACTGGTTGCTGGGGTGAACCAGAAACTAAGGGTTGTCCAGCTTGAGATGACAACTGTACACTTGGCTGCAATACCTGTTGAACTTGCGATGGATCCCACACTATGTTCATTCTGGGGTATTGACCCATGACAGGTTGAGGATATTGAGATCCATAACCGGATTGAGGGTAGGATTGATAATTGAAAGGTACATTTCCCGTACTTTGAACATAAGATTGACCTTGGGGTGGTTGATAACCTTGACTCGAGTACTGACCTTGAGCTAGATACCCTTGAGGTAAGTACTGATACTGGGGTTGACCTTGAGGAATAAATTGATACTGAGGTTGACCTTGGGGTACATATTGAGGCTGGGGTTGACCTTGAGGAATGTATTGCACTATGGGTACATACTGTCCTTGAGGTTGCCCCCCAGACACAATTTGTGTACCTTGAGGTTGCCCCCCAGGCGTTAATTGAGGCTGCCCCCCAGGCGGTAACTGGCCACCTTGAGGTTGAGAACCGGGAATTGAACCTGACATCATGTAAATGTCTCCTACACCCAACGGTTTATTACCATTGTTTCCAGCTAATAACCCATGTTCAATGGGTTGAGGAGATGCTCCCGCAAAAGTACCAGAAAGTGACTGATACCCAGAGGGAACAAAAGGACCGCCGTACAAGAAAGATTCAGGAGATTGAGTGAACATGGACGACTGACCAGACATATTTACAGGAGTATAAATACCTCCGGGTGGATAAGGAGTACGAGGTGGAGAAAAACTTGACCCTGAGTTGTCCAAATAATTGGTTAACGAAAGATACCAAGTAGTACTTCTAGGAGGACTGTAAAAGATGGATTCACGCTCCCTTAGATCAATAGTAGGTTGATCTTCAAGGATAGAGACACCTATTTCTTCTTCTGGAGCAAGTTCTTCAATAGCTATCAAACCAGCAGGAAGATTTTCGGTGATGACTCTTTCTACCCTAGGTGAATCAGGAGCACTAGAAGTTGGAGTAACAGGTTCAGAGATTTCAGGTTCTTCGCCTATATCACTAGTAGATGAAAAACTACCAGCAAGCTCGGAAACTGCAACAACTTCGGGATTATAACCTATTTCTAGACCTTGGTAATCTGAATGGACTACCAACGACGACTCTCCTTCTTTAGGTGAACCTACTTTACTGCCACTAGGAGTTACAAGGACTTTTAAACCTTCGTAATGACCTGGGACGTCTTCAGGAGGTTCGCCCCGAAGTCTACGGGACTTCCTCAACAAATCGGCCACGGTAACAATCTCAGGAGACTGGCCCCGAAGTCTACGGACTGTCTCGGTAATTCAGCCACAGTTAAAAACTTTTAACTACTGCACACGCAAACAAAGTAAAATCTCAAAGCAAACCGCCTAAAGTCTCTAAAGAACCAAACAAATTCGAATCACACACCTAAAGAATCTAGGGCGTCAAACCATACACAAACAGTAGCCTTCCGGACTGAAAACACTAGTTGGAGATGAAACCCAACATCGCTGAATTCAGTACAGAAGTGGTGGGTGGAACAGTTACCCCAACAACCTGCTTAATGAATAGACCGGCACAAGTTCCTCCACTTTAACCGTCTCGAGTGAAGTGAACCCCCCAGAAAATCCAAGTGAATCTAGCCGACGTCTGCTCCAGGTACAGTGGGATCTTCCCTCCACCGTCACCTCGGGTAGAATCCTAAAGATAATGGTCACTAAGGTTACCAACAGCAACAAATATACCTGGGGGAACAGTCTACGACCCGATAGCACGCAAGGGCAGAGTAACAAACTCAATCCCCTTGCCGGCTCCTTGAAAATAATCCAAGGTTTACCGACAAGTGACCCCAGGTTCCTCGACAATAATCCGAGGTTTACCGTTTGTAGTACGTGCGTATCTGGCATCTTTCCCAATGAAGGAGGATTGATCCCCTCACTGGTTCGGACACGGTCTCGTGCTTCTCCTTTAAGAGGAGCTTTCCCAGAGTACAAATGAAACAGTTGGATTTATCCTACCACAAGATGAGCTACTTGTTTGGTTTTACTGTCTTGGAGAGTTAATTACTCTCCTACTCCAAGACACTAGCCTGATCTATATTGGTGTTTCAGAGCCCTAGTAAATAAAAAGTTACTAAGTTGATTTTACTTTAAGCATTAATTTTTGTGGCTTTTCTTTAGGACAAAAGGTAGTGGAGATGAAACTGATGGTGTGTAGACTCGACTCAAATCCACTAAAAAGATGCACTTAGGATGACTTATACTCATTTTCTTTTTCAATGAATTCCCTAGCTAAGAGAGTTGGAGAATGCAAAATTGATATAAAGACAACTTTCTTGGCAATGAAAATCAAAGAAACAATCTCTTTATCTTTTGCAAAGCATACAACACATGACCACTAATTATTTCACGCAAATTCCTTTTCTTTTCAAAGACTCAAATGCTACTAAAGAAAACTTTTCTTCAAAAGATATTTTTTTTTGGATTTTTCCCTATATTAACAAAGCATGTAAAACTTACTTTAACAGAAAGCAAAGTTAAAAAATCTATGGCAATCAAATCAACTCAATTTCACCCAAAAACAAATCTAAGAGAAATTCACCTAAAAGTAAATCTAATGAGGCAAAAACCTACCAAGTATGATTCCAGGATGTTTTACTCAGTCAAAATTTAACTAAGGACTAGTTAATGCAGAATCAAAAACCAGTCAAAAACAAAAATCAAAATCTTTTGTTCTTTTTCTTAAGAATAAAATTCAAAGTTCAATCAACAAACTTTTTCGAGATTCGGCAAAGAGACAACACAAAGGTAGGTTTCTCACAAGGGTGGATTCTATGAAAGGTCCGACTCCTAAGAAGACTGAAAAGACCAGGGAGATCCAAGGTTTTACAACTTCTAAAGCCAAAGTCACTACAGGACCAGTGCAAAAATCAAACCCTAGGGAAAAATCTCTATGAATTTCACTAAAACTCTTGACACTGATGAAACAAGCTTAGGTGAAGATTTATGACAGGTAACCAGTGGATCTGGGTAGAAAAAACAAATTAAAAACAAAATCTAAGAGGCAAAAAGGAAAAATTGAAATTTTCTCAATTTTGACAGGGTACACAGGCAACCTGTTTGCACAGGTGCGTGTACGCTCTGTGCACAAAGCTGCAGTGCGTACAGGTACGCACTGTGCTTAACTCAGAGGGTGTGTACTGCTAGCAAAACCAAGAAAAACTAAAATCTAATTTAACCCTAAGCTATCCCACCCAAATACACAGTCAAACAACCAAAAACCAGAAAACAAACGACTTTTCTCAGATCAAAGTTTCACACAAAGGAAAAATCATTCACATCAATGGAGTTCCCCAGTGGAGTCACCATTTTGTCATGCGGAAAGAGTCAATTTTGCGGATAAAACCGACCTCCCTAGAAGCTAAGGCTTTCTAGTGACAAACAAGACAATAAACACTACCTTTCTCTAAATATGCATTTAGAATACAAGTAATCAGGTGTTCATAACATACCTTTAGTCCAACGCTTTGTAGTAGTCCAGCCTCGCCGATCCGGATGACCTCCTCCTTCTCTTCGAAACCTGCATTCACTAACAAGCCAAAAGATTACATAGCACCTGATAAACTTATAAAATAAAACATATTCATCATACAGACCAAGGAGTATATGAAACAAATCATGTATAACAATCTGTTGAGAAAAGTGAGCTTAATTGTATTAAGTGGAAACAAAAGAAACCATTACAACCTGAGCCTTGGTGTTGTGCAGGTCCCTCCTAGGGTCCAGCAAGAGTTTTCCTTTACTTTGATCAGCTCACCCACTTCCAAATAAGGCTAGGAAAGGATGGGAATCTCTCCTCTCAAGCTCTATAAGGGAGTCCTAATTCCAGCAGCATCTACCCTTAGGAATGTTCAGCTTTCAACCTCCCCTCCCTCTGGCCCAATGCCTGTATTTATAGTGCTTTAGAGGAAGTTAATCAGGTCCACCATCAATGGGATAAGCCCCTCTTTGAATGGGATAGCTCCCATCTTGATGGGATAAGTTCCTCTTTCATAGGGATACATGAACCATCTGGAGGCGCTCAATACCCGTCAAACAAACTTCTAGAATGCTCTAGAAATGACCACAAGTAACTTTTTTGAAGTGAAACTTGCGCCTTTTGACCTTTACAGGAGTACACACCCACCCCTTTACAGACAGAGCGTACAAGTACGCAGGTATTGTGAACTTGGGGTGCGTACACGCAGGTAAGGCTAAGAGAAACTGCGTACCCAGAGATATATAGATTTTTAAAGACTTTCTCTCTTTCTTGGAGTTTGACATGAAGAGCAGAGGTATGAGACTTGCCAAGGAGGATAGTATGACAGTTGATAGAGCCATAATAACTGCAAATAGTCATGGTGACAAATTTTAGATAACAATATCACTTCATCAAATAGGCACATTATTGTCTCTTTATTAATAGTTATTAAAGAATTCTATTATTATTTATTCAATTGTGATTGTCCTATTCATAATTACCAATATGGTACATAATATCTTGACACAATGTTTTCCCTTATGCTTCTATTTTTTCTCAACAAAGAAACTATAAAATTTGTAGTCCTATGCCACCATACACTACTCATAGCTTCCCATAATGGAATTCACAATTCTACTGTCCCTTGTAAGACATGTGAGAAATATCCATGGTATAGGACATCAAAATAACCTATAAATTCTGTATATCCTACAATTAAACATGTCTAACTAATTATTATATTCAAACTTATCTGGAATCCCCACTACACAATCATCAAAATAAGCTTAATTGACACCCTAATGACAAAGAATTCCATAACTCATCTCTATAATAATAGTGAATACCATCTTACCAACAAGAGACCACTATCCTATGATTGATGCCTAACTAATCTTTAGAAGAAATATAGGGAAGCATATTATCAGTTCCAATTTCCATATCATTGCATGATTAGTTTACAAAAAACATCTTCTCAAAAGGGGCCTGTTAAAGGGAGTTCATATATATGTTAAGTACAACACTTAAGGTAGACCAAAATGTAAAGAGAAGAAATTGGACAGGAAAAAAATTGGATAGACAAAATTGTGAATGAATTTTTTTTCCTTCTAATGTTCTAGTAATGTAAGGTGACACCTATCATGTAGCCCATGTAGCTAATACTGACAGCTTATAATCTTTTTCGAATTTATAAAGTTCAAATATTACGTTTAAAATCTTAGTAGATGGTTATAAATCTTATAAATTGATAAATTTCAGCTTATAGGTTTCTAGATTGCAATGTAAGATGCATACTCAGATTGCTAGTGGCATACACATGTGGTTTACAAGGTTCCAATTTTTCCAACACCTAGATCCATATCATATTCTCTGAGGCAATCTCACCTATAACATACATGAGCAAGGCATACTGATTAATAGTTCTAGAGGCACATTTGTATTTAATAATATTAAAAAATAATCATCTCTGGTTCAAACTCACTTTGTCATAGAATTTAGGGACAAAATTTTGGGTTCTCCTCTATGTTCTTGTCCTTTCCACTTGTAGTAGGAACTACAATAAGTGGTTGTGTGATCCATACAAGGCTAACCACCCAAAGGGTTGAAATTTGCAGGCCTAAAACACTAGAAAGTACACAGTGAATAAATTCTAAATGGACACATTAAATCTAGGTTCAATATAGAAGCATGAGAAAACACTTAACCTCATCCTATGTTGACCCTAAGATCATATATTGAATACTTTTTAATAATAGAGAAATTTATTTAAAATTGAAAACGAAAAGGAAACAATTTCCTAAATAATAGTTTCAGATCATATAAATTATGTTTCACATTATTGGATATTGGAATTGGTCATATGACACTATAAACATGGAGAATTTCTCATAAATGTTTACATAACTAAGTGCTCAAATACACTGGTAAAAAAACCACGTGATAACATTATTAAATTAAAAAATAAATCAAGAAGTTTCTGAAGCAAATACCTATATTCCCCATGAGATCTCTACTTTCATGCTAACAGTTAAAAGTTTTGAACTGTCACAGTCTCACAACATGTGGATTGAATAAGAAATATGACCCTTTGATGTAACACCATTTTTTCACTTTCTAGTAGAACAAGTAGGAGAAATGGTAGAAGCCACACTTTCATCCTTCTTTGTTGCCTTTTCTCTCCTAGCTCTTCTTTCCATTTTTGAATAAATATATGTCTTCTGCAAAGGGGATATAGAAGAGTTGGCTACATTTTGTTCAAATATATTACACTCCCTTCCAATTGCAGGTGTAGAATTGGTGGAGCTTGAAGATTGAGATTCACATTCCTCTTCTGAGTGAATTACAAACAATTGAACACTTCTTGAAAATTTCATATCTTCTAATCATTCCATTTCAATGAGTCTATCCATTCCAATTCATAATAAGTCCACCTCGGAAGGAAATTCCTTCAAGTAGTCACTTTCTTATGGTGTTTGGCCTACTAATAAAGAAACCACTTCTCTGGCATCCTTCACAACTACCTTTGCTAAAGCCATAACTAATCTATTAAACTGGGAAATAAAAAACATGGCCCTTTCGAGAAAAATAAATTGAATGGCTTACAAAATATTCCTAAGGTTAAAAGACTTTGTTGAATTTATAGATCATATTTTTTTTTCCAATTGTCCCATGTTATTTTCTTTTAACATAGTATAAACCTATGTGTAAATTCAAATTTCCATAATTATTCATGTTGGATATTTCTTTTGAATTTATACTGTGGGTGAGAAAAAGTGATGTCTGATTTTTTAGTTGGACACCAACCATTTCCTTTTTAACTTCTTTTCCCCTGATGATGGGTGGACTGTTCACCCAAAATGGAGGACACAACTTTTTCTCATTCTAAATCCAGAGAAAATATCTAATTTATCTAAACCTTATACATTTTTGTCTTTTCTCTGCACATATTTTCTGATGAGTTTGTCTCAAAGTCAAAAAATTGTTCAAGTACCAAATTTCAGTTGTTAAATCAATAAAGATTCAGTGCCCCACAGGTTTTTTAGGACCCTGAATACATTTATGTTTCCGAAAAATATTCTCAACAATGAAAATTGACGACCTCACCAAGGATTTATCGCCAGATTTCAATGAAAAAGATAAAAATGTAGAATAGTTACACTTCACCCTTAATTTCTTCTAGTTCATACAAATGGTCTATTCAAATATACATTTCTTTGAGGAATCTAAAACCTATACCAAATTTTCTATAGATCTATTGGGACATGATTGGAAAAAACCGTTGTTTCATTCACTCCTTCATACGTCTAAAATGTTGATGTTCTCTATTTGACAAAAATTAGATAGTAGGTCTCACAGGTCTCTGACTTATCCTTCCAATAAATAAATTTCTTAAATTCCTTTATCTTTTGACTTCGTTATTTTTATGTTTGAATTTGGGTCCATCTTTCCAAATTTTACAATCACTAGATTGTTGAATTGAATTTTTTGTATGACACTTTTCTTGAATTGGATTTGTGGTGTTGTTAGTTTCTTGAAAATAAGCTTTTATTTTGATTTATAATTTTATAATACTTTTAGGATAACAGTAACTTTCAAAGCTAGGATAGGTGTTGTCTTGACAAAATGGCCATCTTTACAGATTTATTTTTTAATGTGGCAGATCTAATCAGGAGGGTGTTTCGCCATTGTTGATTTCTGAAGTATTCCTTTACTTAATAACGTGAACTTTATAAAATGGTCTTCAAATTTTCACCATTGCACTTATAACAAATTTTATTCTATAAGAGTTTCAATCTAAACTTGTCTTGAATAGACCCTACAATTTCAACAACATGCAGATAAAGATGCAACTCTAATGTGTTTGGAAGAAAGTCATCTCATGCTTCTCAGAAGGCTCACAAAACATAGTGGTAGACAATTAACCTTCATTTGAGAAGCTCTAACATTTGCTAGTGATAGAGATGAGGCAAAGGATATACATTCAAATGGTTGTGCTCACCAAAATCATAATAGAGTGTTCAATGTATCTTGAATCACGGTCTAAATAAAAAAAATAAAAATACAAGAAAGGTATCAAGAGTTAGAAAAATTCATTGCTTGAACATTCTATGTGAAATGTTCTCATAAAAATTATCAAGTTCCATTCATATAGAAAGATAAATTTGAAAGAAAAATCTAAAGAAATCATCATTTTAAATTTATATTGAGAATTGTTTTTCAAACTGTGATCATCGAACTTAAATTTCACATACAACACTAGGCTTATACTATTTCTGTCGATATTTTAGTACACATAGTTGTTTCCAGTATTATTAAAAGAAACCATAGTAGCTTCAAATCTCTAGAAAAACGATGCAAGAAACCACACATGTAATATTAATTTTCTTTCAAATTTCCATAGCGTTGTTGGTTAAGAAGATGAAACTAAGGAAACAAACAGATTCCCATATGGGAATCCGAATATCTATAAAAAAAAACAATACATTGATAGGTAAACACCAACACTCTTCTATAACAAAAACAATTTAATGCTAAGCACGAATTGTTAAATATGACCATTGGCATTAAAACCCAACTATTGAAGGGATGCTAATGTGAGCCCATGTCATGAATATATTCAAAGTATCTATTGCCTGGCATGTTAGACACTTCCAATGTTTGAAAGCAATACAAAGGATCTAATAACCCAGAGAGAGGAGGGATGGGTAATCCAATAAAGTAGAGAGAGGAGGGATTAGTTGTGGTTAGAATAACAAATTTTGATAGCCTTATGTTTGTTTGGAGCTAGGGATGGCATCCATTAGAGAAAGTAGAATTGTCTTCCCTTACTCAAATTTTGAAGAAAGGATTGGAATTAGTTTCTCGAGCATATCTTTTAAGATAAAAGACCATGATATATTTTATTCATACGATATTTAATATTAACCTAGAGGATCAAATATTGACATGTTCATTTTTCAATCATGTCATTTGTTAACTATGGAAGCATAAATGTGTTTAAGATCAAATTTAAACTAGATTTAAATAGAATTTTTGATTATGATATTTAAAGCATTGAATTTACAACAATGAGGAAAACGTAGACTACAGAAAAGTTGACCCCTGTCTGCACCATTTAAAGGGTCGTAGCTCAAGATATCTTAACCATGGATTGTTGTAGTGTTTTCTTCTCAAAGATGTACAAAAATAACCCACTTGAGACTGTGGATGACAAACAATCTCAACAATATAAATGGCTGCTAAACATTCTAGATCTGCAACAATTGATAGAAACAAAACCTACCAAAGTCCTGATCTATGCCACAATCATAGTTAAACAAAAAAAAGAAAGAGTAATAACTCCAATCATTGAATGGAAAACAAGTATACAAAGAATATATTTTATTATAACACCTGTGAAGGGAACAAATAAATGTTATCAGTCCCCCTCTGTGGGATGGGTTCTTGGCTATCCTCAAACGTATTTTGCTTATGTAGTGTCTCTCTCCTCTATAATGTGAAAACCCATCAAATAAAATGTTTGAGCTCAATGGGAACTCAAATGGTAGAGAAATGGTGTGCAACAATGAAAATACTCAGAGTTACAACAATGAGTGGAACAATGAAAATAATCAAAAGTGAATAATGAATGGAAAACCCTTTTATTTATAACAAATTATTGATTCATCCTCAAATAAGGAGCAATAATAAAATATTATTAACCCTATTCTTGGAATAACCACTGGAAAATTTGATTATATTTGGTTATGAGGGAAAAAGTATTTAAACTTTTATTTAGAAATAATAAATAAATAAATGATTTATTTATCGTCTCAAGAAATTGGTTAATGAATAATAAACAAATAATGATTTATTTAACTATTCTTAAGGGATTTAGTCAAATTTGACAAGGAATAATAATTGGACACTGGTTTATTTAATTATTCCTAGAAGAAAATGAAATAAATAATGATTTATTTTATTATTCTTCATGGGTTTAATTATAAATTACTTAACAAAGGTGGTTTATTAAGTAATTTGTCATAGTGAAAGCAATTTTACTATGGTAAAATTGGCTTTACATGGTGTACTTCGATCCATCTAGTAAATTAGGCTAGATGATAAATTTTTTGGTGATAACAGATTTCCCCCCAACGTACGAGTGTTAGGAGCAAAATGTTTGACCAAAGTATGTTGTAAAGACATAATCACTAGACAACAAAGTGGAGTCAGAGAGAGAGAGAGGCCAATAGAGTTGAAGCAAAAGAGGATAGGGATAGAGGGGGCGAGACCAATGCAAGTCTCCTTTTATGTTGTGGTACAGGACTTCAATGAGGGTGGGGAGGCATACCTATACCAACCAAGATAACTTAGTACAAAAATGATGGTGCACTTAGAAAAATAAAACTGAGAAATGAAGTACATGCTGAATGGTACATGACATGTTGGCATAACTGAGCCAAAAATAATACAATGTGTCTCATATACATAATGCACCTAGAATAAACATGAGCCATGACTGAATACAATATTATCTGAGTACATGAGATATAATGGCCCTTCCCTCAAAAAATGGGTGGGAGGGAGGGTAGAATAACCGAAGAAGCCCTGTTGAACAAGGAAGGGATCTACAAAACTGAATGGATCATCTGAAGGAGATGTTCATGTTATGAAAGTTACAATTAGTAGGAACTGAACCCATCAAATCTACGGAATTGCATCTAAGGCTGTAGCATAATAGAAATGCATTAGGGCATGTGGGGGACTACTTGAAGGGCCACCCCCTCATGAGGTCTGAAATATCTCACACACACCTGGAAATCACTAGTACAATCCTTTGAATCACTAGACCATCAAGTGTCTGAATCAAGAACATAAAACAACCAAGTCAAAGGGAAATAATGAGTTCCCTTTTCTTGGTCTGAGGCACCAAATAAGGATGGAAGTTGGAACCAAGATACATTGCCCTCTAGGCCGTCTTCTGGAATAAATGAGCTGATGTCGATAGGATAGGGCCCACGATAGGTGAGGCAATGAGGATCCTCAACTAAGGCATGAGGAAGAATAGTAATGTGACTGAGGCACTGACACCAAGGATAATGGAAAATGTGGGACTGAGGGACAAATAGATGACTTCCCTTGTTAGAGCATAAAGTACATGGTTGACTTGGTAGTGACTGACTCAACTCCAGAGGGGATGGGGACAGTATGACTGGAGGCCACAATGGGCAAACAGAGGATGAATGATATGCAAATATGGATGGAATACTATGACATGATAGAATGGGATGCAAAATAGACTCTATGTATGCAAGTGTGACTCATCACGGATGCTCTAAACACGAGTGTCTCGATGACACTGGCACACAGAATAAGCCCGGTGGGGACCATGAAAACATGAGTAAATGATGGTTACTCATGACAAAAATCGACACATGAGACGACAAGCGCCAAGGGAAGGTGGTCCCTAAAGTACAAGCACCGTATATGAAGAAATTCGATTTTCAGAGACGACGAAGTGACCCTTCTTGGAAAAGTGGATTCCGGGTGAAGTGTCAAATCATCAAAAGTGAAGGAGTACCCATTAGATTACTCGGTGAGATATTTCCAATGGTGCTAATGGTTCGTCAAATGGAGTTATGGTTTGGTCACAGTGTGCGACAGAAAAACTATGGGTTTTCCTATAAAACGGGGTTTTCCCTCTAATTGAGAGGAGGACAAGGCCCTAAACCTTGTGGAGATCATAGCAAACAAACTGACCATCGGAATCAGGATCTATGACTTTTAGGTAAGTGGATTTGCTTGTCTAAAGATGGCCTTAATGCTTGATGGACGATGGTTCCTGGTGAAGAATTAAGGGAAGAGGAAAATGAGAATGAACTACTAGAGGAGGTATAAAATCATCCTCAGATGCTAATTCAAACATGGGGACTATGTGGACATAAAGTAGAATACTTGAAGATATGGTATCAAATGTCTATGATATGAAATGTTCATATGGCTCACTGAAGAGGCCGGTAGGACAAACTATCCAAGGAATGGGAGGATAATCGACCATACCTAGATCTAGTGGGATCTAGGCCGAGACTTATGTTAATCAATTGAGAAGATGGCTAGGGGAAGATCATCATGCCCCCAAACATATGTGATGGAGGGGACTGGTCTCATATGTAAAGGTGGGAATGATGCCCCTAGCAGGAGGAGTTTGTGGAGTGCCCTTGTGTTCTGCGTGCTTGAAAAAGGGATTCAAGCATCTTGAACCAACTTGGCATGAGATTCTCCAAAGGATTATTATCAGATATAGGGGCCTATGTGCCCCCCCAATACATTATGGGCGTACTGGATGTATTTAGAGTGGTGGACTCCAAATACTTATATGTTTTATGTGATACATAATATGATTGATCCAGGTGGATGTTGGTGGCCACCCACCTATCCCATTTGGACCCCCACAACTGTCTCTTTTAGCTTTTTTAGTTTCCTAAATTGTAGCACAGTTTACTATTTTTAGCATTTTTTCGGGTCCTGAACTTCAGGAGCCGTTTTGAGGCCCTAAACGACGTTTTTTTGGGAATCTGGGGCAACATGGGTCCATGGACCCATGTTGCCTCCCAAAGTGGTAGTACTCGGATAGATCCTTCTAACGAGCTATCGTACGCGTCAAACAGAGATCGTATGCCAAAGTTACGACCCCGGGAAATTGATGTACCAATTTACCCAAACGGGGCCCACAATTTGGCGTTTCATCTTCTAGGGTTAGGTTTTGGAATGTGAAGGGTTTTCCATTGTTTCTCAACAATAAATAGGCCTTCGAGCCTCATTGTAACAGTTTTTAGAACAGTTCAGAGGCATGTAGCTGCCACATCCCTTCTCAGAGATAAGCTACCATCGCCCTAGCTGGTTTATTTCCATTTCTGTTTGTAAGCACATTTCAGTATTCTACAGTAATGAAATGAAGTATTATTTCCGCTGCATCTCAGTATTTATGGTTATCTCATCTTTGTATTTATGGTTATCTCTGTAATTTGTTGCGTTCCTGTTTAAATCTGGATCAGTGGTATCAAAGCGGTCTGCTTTTTCTCTGTTTTTCTTTGCATGTCCCCAACAAGGTTGGGATATAAGGAGTTAGGGCTTGAACTGGTCGAACCTTTGCAAGACCAGCCTCGGAAATCCCGACGGCCTCCCATGGCGGATGAGAAGAAAGACGAGGGGGCAGGAGATCCTATCAAAATCTTGCTCGAAGAAGCGCTCGAGCGGCAAAGGAACGCGATGATGGATAGCTTTGCGCAGATCCTTCAGCGGCTACCCAGAGGCGACGCATCGGCTTCCAACAGCGACTCTGGAAACGCCACACCGTTTAAGGTACAAGTTAATTTTGAAATCCCCATCTTCGAGGGTCAAATAGATGCAGATGCCGTAGATAAATGGTTAAATCTGCTAGATGGGTATTTTTCTGTTCATGAATTTTCAAGTCGGGAAAAGATTGTTTTCGCTCTTCTCAAAGCAGCCCCCCACGTCAAGGACTGGTGGGAAACCTACTGCGAGCAGAAGGATGAAAGTACAGGCTCACTATTTTTAGCCGCACCCACTTGGAATGACTTCCGGGATGCCATCAAAGAGCAGTACTACCCTGTCGGAAGCTATGAGGACAAATACATCAAAAGGACCACACTGCGGTAGGGAAAAGACCAAGATGTGTTGGAGTTCACAAACATTTTTCATACCCTTCGCACACAGTTGGGTATCAAAGATTCTGAGCTGCATCTGGTACTCAAATATCGTGGCTGCCTACACAAGTACATCCAGGAAGAGATGGTGTTCTTGAACATCTCCTCACTCGGCACAACATACCGATACGCTGTCAAAATCGAGCAAAAGTTCAAACAAAAGAAGCGAGACTTTGGATCTGCAAATCCGAAGCCCAAAGGAAAAATCCAAGACGGGGTGACCCAAGACAACCTGTCGAAGCCGCAAGAAAAGAACAACACCACGAAGCCGAAGAAGGACACAGGAAAGTGGTGTGAGTTCCACAAGAGTCCCACTCATAACACAAGTGAGTGTAGGACCAAGTAGTCACTGGTGGCTGAGTTGAAGGCTTCCGAATCAGATGCATGTTCCGATCCTGAGCCAGAACCCGACAAGGGGAATGGCAAAGGGAAGAAAATCATTGATGCGGATCCCAGCGCCACTGTTGCCACCGCCAAGATCCAGAAAGATGAGCCCGAAAATCTAGAGGAAGGGGAGCGTCTTTTCCACTCACAGATGTGGGTGAAGGGTTCACCGCTACAATTCATTGTCGACAGTGGTAGCCAAAAGAACCTCATTTCAGCAGAGGTCGTGAAGCGGTTGGGCCTATCGACTACACCACACCCGCAGCCGTACAGTATTGGGTGGCTTCACGAAGGACGAGATCTAAAAGTTCGCCAGCAGTGCCGCCTTCCATACAGCATCAAGCCCTTCACAGATGAGGTATTGTGTGATGTTACACCTCTAGATGTTTGTGATGTATTATTAGGCCAACCATACTTGTGGAGGCGACATGCTGTGTATGAGTCAAGGCCTCGTGCTGTCATTATTTCTTTAAATAATTCATTATACAGGATACCGGAGGTAGCCCCACCTACGGCCACATCTTTGATCACTGCTAAGAAAGGTAGCAAGCTCATCTCCTAGACCAGGAAATTCATCTGTCTGGTTCACTCCCAAAGTAAGGGGAAGATTGCCATCACATCCATGACCCCCGCGAAGGGTTCCTCCATGCAACAGCAACAGCAAAGGGATACAGTCATGACAAGACACAGGAACAACTTCTCCTCACCCACAGGGGTACCACACAAGTTTCAGGTGGGCGACAAAGTTTGGTTACATCTGTAGAGAGAACTCCTTACCAAAACCCATCAGAAACTCAAGCGACTCCGACATGGTCCTTACACCAGTACCAAGGCTACGGGCAACAATGCTTTGAAGCACAACATTCCTCCATTCCTTCGCTTGCACCAAGTGTTCAATGTGGACCATCGTCGACCATGCTTCCCACCATTTCTGGTCAGAGCAGAGATTGCAGAACAACTCACCAGAGACCCAGCTCAGCAGAAGCTTCCTCATCTCAGGGATGAACTCAACGCAATGGGGACCATTGCTTCCTAAGGGGGGAGGAATGATCCAGGTGGATGTTGGTGGCCACCTACCTATCCCATTTGGACCCCCACAAGTGTCTCTTTTAGCTTTTTCAGTTTCCTAAATTGTAGTATAGTTTACTATTTTTAGCATTTTTTCGGGTCCTGAACTTCCGGAGCCGTTTTGAGGCCCTAAACGACGTTTTTTTTGGGATACACGTCAAACGGAGATCGTATGCCAAAGTTACGACCCCGGGAAATTGATGTACCAATTTACCCAAACGGGGCCCACAATTTGGCGTTTCATCTTCTAGGGTTAGGTTTTGGAATGTGAAAGGTTTTCCATTGTTTCTCAACAATAAATAGGCCTTCGAGCCTCATTGTAACACAGTTTTTAGAACAGTTCAGAGGCATGTAGCCGCCACATCTCTTCTTAGAGATAAGCTACCATCGCCCTAGCTGGTTTATTTCCATTTCTATTTGTAAGCACATTTCAGTATTCTACAGTAATGAAATGAAGTATTATTTCCGCTGCATCTCAGTATTTATGGTTATCTCATCTCTGTATTTATGGTTATCTCTATAATTTGTTGCGTTCCTGTTTAAATCCGAATCAATGATTATGCGTTTTATATGATGATGATGGTTCACCATGTGTTGTGTTTTATGGTTGTCTTCTATGGTATACATGTGCTAAATTAGAATGTTATTTGCAATGGTATCTACATAGTTATTTTGGGCTCTACAAACATGATTGAAAGTGATGGTTTCAAATTCACGTACCAACAACTTAACTCATAGATATTTTCTAAATAGGACTTGGTTATGCACATGATACACACCATGCAATTGCATGACAAGTAGCAAGGAATCTAAATGAACATGAAGATTAAGGATGTGACGAGCGAAGGCATCGATTAACAAACCTATCACTACATCATATTCAACCTAGTTATTGGTGGCAGATCCAATGCAGATGCCATTCGAAAGGACTAACGTATGCAAGGGGGTAAAACTGGCTCAGGATGCTGAGGCTAGATTCCTAGAGAAGCGACTCGCACCATGGGCATGACCGATATATGGTGTGGATGATGGATCCATCTGAAAGGTGCAAAAGACAACGAATGAGATTATGAAATCTACCTAACTTCATGACATAATCCACTTAATACTGTGGATGGCAAACAATATCAACAATATAAATGTCTGCTAAACATTGTAGATATGTAGTAACTAATAGAAAAAAAACAATCAGTAATAAAAATTATAGTTAAACAACAAAAAGAGACAGTAATAACTCCAATCATGCAATGGAAACTAGATATACAAAGAATATATTTTATTATAACACCTGTGAAGGGAAAAAATAAATGTTACTAGTCCCCCTCTATGGGATATGTTCTTGGCTATCATCAAACATCTTCAACTTGTGTAGATTCTCTCTCCTCTATAATTTGAAAACTTAGCAAATAAAATGTTTGAGATCAATGGGATCTCAAATGGCAGAGAAATGGTGTGCGGCAATTAAAATAATCAGAGTTACAGCAGCGAGTGCAACAATGAAAATAATCAAAAGTGAATAATGAATGGAAAACCCTTATATTTATAACAAAATATTGAGTTATCCTCGAATAATGAGAAATAATAAGATAGTATTAACCCCATTCTTGGAATAACTGCTTGGAATATTTTATTATATTTGGTTAGGAGGGAAAAAGTATTTAAACTTTTAATTAGAAATAATAAATAAATAAACGATTTATTTATCATCTTAAGAAATTGGTTAAGGAATGATAAACAAATAATGATTTATTTAATTATTCCTAAGGGATTTAGTCAAATTTGACAAAGAATATTAATTAATTATTCCTAGAGAAAAATAAGATGATTAATAATTTATCTGTTGATTTTTCATAACTGGATCAAATATGACAAGGAATAATAATTGAACAATGGTATAATTAATTATTCCTAGAATAAAATCAAATAAATAGTGATTTATTTGATTATTCTTCATGGGTTTAATTATAAATTACTTAACGAAGGTGGTTTTTTAAGTAATTTCTCACAGTGAAAGCAATTTTAGTATGGTAAAATTGGCTTTACATGGTGTACTTCGATCCATCTAGTAAATTAGGGTAAATGATCAATATTTTGGTGACAACATGGATGGAAACCTACTATTGAAAAACACAAACACGCCTAGTATATATTTTTATTACATAACCGCTTTTAATCTAATAGCAGATAACACACACAATCTCAATTAGTTTATCGATGCAAGAGGGGTGTACATAGACTAGTTTTGTTATGTTGATCATTTGCATGATTAGCATTGGGGTAACCCGTTTCTACACAAGCATTTAATATATTAGTCCTCACAGAAAATTTTATTGCTTACAATTTGAAAATGAAAATGACCCACAAACAGAAAACAAATAAACCTAAAAAGAAATACAATTTAGTAAAGATATGAAAGTAACAACAAAAGATAGAAGAAGAAAAAAAGAAAATGAACATTTGAGTGATAACTCAAATTTTTCCTATCAAATTTTGTTGAACTCGCTGAGCACCCTTGCCAAACAATATGGAACAATATTTACAGGAAATCTAGTACAACATTAGGATCACTCTTGATTAGTTTACCAATGCAAGAGAGGATTATAGAGACTAGTTCTGTTATGCTGATCATTTGCATGAATAACATTGGGGTAACCAATTTCTACACAAGCATTTAATATAGTAATCCTAGCAGAAAATTTTATTGCTTACAATTTGAAAATTAAAACAACCCACGAACGTAAAACAAATAAACCTAAAAAGAAATACAATTTAGTATAGATATGAAAAGAACAACAAAAGAGAGAAGAAAAACAAAAGAGAATGAACATTTGAGTGATAACTCGAATTTTTCCTATCAAATTTTGTTGAACTCGTTGAGCAACCTTGCCAAATGATATGGAAAAATATTTGTAGGCAATCTAGTACAACACTAGGATTATACTATTATTGTCGAGAATTTAGTACACATTATTGCATCTAGTGTTATTAAAAGAATCCATAGTATCTTTAAATCTCTAGAAAGAAGATGCAACCAACCACATAAGTAATAGTATATTTAAATCTCTAGAAGACGGGTATAGGATCTTACTGATGATAACATCATTACAAGGGCTCTAGAGCATCTTTTCTATTCCCTTAGAGTCGAGAGAGGTGCAGAGTATTCTCCCAACCGCCCTTGCGGTCACAATGTTGGAATTCTGATCATCTAAGCCTCTTATTTGGGTCTTCTGCTCCTACTCCTTTATTATGATAAATGGCCTCCCAAAGTCATCAAATGCCAATGCCATCCCTGCAAACATTAACAAAGTGCAACAAAAAAATTAAAGCATAAAATTAAAAGGAAGGATGCAAAAAATAATGGATTTTAGACCAAAGATCTGAGGTCTGTGTACTCCTCTCTATGTGGAAGAAGACCGAAAGTGGGGTGGAAATGCAGTGAAGTTATAACTAAAACATACATGGGCACCATTAATAGACTGAAGATCCAATGGTGGGGTTTGATATTGAGTTTGCTACTAGTAAACCCTAAGTCACAACTCTCTTCAATCTCATTTTCCCTCCGGCCTTGTGAAAATGGAAAAATATACTACTTGTTTTAGAATGGTTTTCCCTCCTGCCCTGAGAAAAGTGAAAAATATACTACTTGTTTTAGAATGGTTTTCTCTCCCACCCTATGAAAAGTGATTCTTTTTTTTAGAACGGTTTTCCCTCCACCCTATGAAAAAGTGAAAATATACTACTCATTTTATAACATAAATGAATATTGGAGTTGGGAGGGCTTTTGTACATCAAAATTAACTCTGAAATTTTTTAAAAATGCTAAAATTTTCCTCCGTTGAAAACAATAAATATAATATTTTATTTAATAAGTTTGTAGTTGTACTTGCCAAACTAACACCCTTTTTTTAATGATTATGTTTGAAAACATTTCATCCATATTTGGTGTATTTATCATAGTAATAATAATCTAATTTTAAGATTACCTTTTTTATGCAATGATTTTGTTGTTAGTTTATAGAGGTAGAGATGTTGTACTTTTGGAATTTGAAAAAGAAAGACATGCTCTTAACTTGGCTGTATTGAAAACATTTAAGTGTTGTTAGAACCTAAATCTACCTTAGGCTGAAGGAAGGCAAAAATTAGGGTAACCACAAACCACGCTCAGTCTGGTAGCTAGCCCTACCAGAGCAGGAGAGGGCTCTCTCCGAGTCACGCTCAGTGAATAGATAATAGAAAACGGTCTGAGATGACTTACAATGAAATATTTACCTTAGTCTAGTAAGTGAATAGGGATTCTGGAAACAATTTTCATGAATAACCGAGCTTCTGGGATGGTATGGGACCAACGGTCAGCAAAGAAAAGAGAATTTAATACAAAGGCACAGATTATTCCGTGAGCCAAGGTAGGCAGCAAATGTAACAATTTAGTTTGAGGTACCGTGGCATGAATAGATGAATAAAGTGAAAAGGGAATAGTGACATGAATCCTTTTCAATAGAAGAATAACACTGAACATGAAATTTTCCCACAGGCAGAGCAATAAAATTGAATTCTACCTAATCTCACTCAGAAAAATTCACTGGAAATGAACACGAATT
Organism: Pinus tabuliformis; assembly: GCA_031772625.1. Lineage (NCBI taxonomy): Eukaryota > Viridiplantae > Streptophyta > Pinopsida > Pinales > Pinaceae > Pinus > Pinus tabuliformis. The sequence continues at coordinate 1,115,658,900 of CM062819.1, forward strand.
GAATTATGAAACATAACAAAATACATATGAAAACATAAGAGACACATTTGCTACACTCACAACCACAAGAATCTCATGAAACAGAGCCATTGCCTTTCATTAATTCTCTGTCAAAAATACATAGTGAAGAAACAAAGTTTCTTTCCCACAGTCTCCGAGAAGTTACAAGTCAACCAACCCTTTGCAAATAAATTGCATACAATATATAGAATGTGTAAGGAAGAGATAGAACGCCCAAGGATGGGGAGTTACTCGAATCATTGCAAAATGGAGATGGAGAGCCAACCATCAGCTACAGGTGCAGCGCTACAAACATGACATTTGGCTTGGGTAACCATTTGCCTTCCTTTGCCACTTGGATAGAAGCCAATCTAGAGAAAAGACACTTTAAATGCTACCTTTGGTGCCAAAAAACCGAAGTGTAGATGAGCGGGCCCACTTCGAGAAGGCGCGAACCAAAATTTCGCGAAATGGAAGCAAATTGGGCAATTTTTCCTTTGTGCGTTGCGCTACTTTGGGGCTTGTTTTGGGGCACTTGCAGGTGTCCAAAATGTGCCCAAGTGGGCTTTTTGGAAAGCCTGTCCTATATACTTTCTAACCCCACTATAATTTTTGAATTTGGTTCTCATTTGCCCCTCCAAATCTTCATTCTCCCAAGACTACTTCCTGTGTGTCAAAAAAGTGGCAGAGAGGCCATTTTTGGGTGTTTTTTGACCTTTTGGAGACTCATAGCTTGCCAAAATTTCTTGTTCGGACACCAGTAGTCATGATTTTCCATGATGAATCCAAAAATGCAAGCCATTACTCATTTGGAGCTCTAGAATTTTAGCGCCGCACCATAGGGAGAAAATCCCTATTTTTTGCCCAAAAAATTACCACGTGACCGAAAATTCCCCAAATTTCTTGAAATTTGGGCTGGAGGTTCCCTATGGAGTTTTATGATGAGCCAAGGAAGCCTTAGCCAAGATTCAAAGCCGATATTGCTCTTTTTCCTGTTTTTCCTTTCTTGTTGCTTTCCTCAATTTCGCTTTCAAACTCCTTATTCGGGCCTGTGCACTCATGTTTCGCACCCTATAACGGAAAGCCATGTGTCTCAGTAAAGCAAGGTCCTAGTCGGACTTGTCCAGTAGCCTCTCCAAATGCATGTTGACACTCTCAAGTTTGGCCTCCCGATCTTCATTAATTTCTTACTCTAAAGATGTGAGCTCAACCCTTCTTCTTTGAGCAGCTTGGTGATGCTCACGAATGTTTTGCAGCTCCATAATCGTCTATTGGTCCTCAAGCTGCTTATTTCTCTGGTCCAGGTACTTCATGTTCCACTTGGCCCTCTCCAAGTCAAGGGACAAGGAATCAATCACTGATTGCTGCTCCTAGATGATCTCTGTAAGCTCTGCATTTGTTGGTTCTGCATCTGTCTCATGATCATGAAGGAGAACGAGATCAATCTCTCATTCACCTGATGGCCCTTCCTCCTGTATTGGCTCCTTACCTTGCCTTGATCCTGTGATGTTGATGTCAGAAGCGAGGCCCCTTCCACCCCAGGTGGAGATAACACTCGCTTTGCTGCTGCAAATAAGGGTCTACTGCCTCTCTGATAGGTGATGTATACTGGCATAGTAGCAGTCTCATGTCACTCATACTGATGAGATGGGCCACCTATCTCATGCTCTGCCTCTGATACCACCTGTGGAGCGCTGAAGAAGTCATGGGAGATGAATTCCTCCCAAGAAATACCCTGCAATCCCAAATGATGGTCCACCAAAATCCGGATAACAGCAAAGTGATAAACACTGTTGAGTTGCTGTTGAGGGGTCTTATGCTGCATGAAAATTTTCATCCTCTCTATGTTACCGGAAATGAAAAATGGGAGGTTCATCATTCACACCCTGGTAAAGTGCATGAGCAACCTGATGTGATAGGCATAAAGGCGAGAAAACCTCCCCTCACTACTGAAGTACTTCATGATCAATTTCATGAGCGGAGCATACTCATCTCTCAAAAATCTGAATGGAAAAACTCTCATGAGCTGGCTCAAACAACTGGCGTTAATTTAAGGCTCATAATGATGCCTCTCCACCTTATTTTCTTATGCCACCATTTTCCAATGTTTGGTATGCATGTTGCCACTGATATGGTTTCAGGTGTCAATGTGAAAGTGACCCCAACCAAGATAGAATGTCCTCCATGTAGGTGAAGTGCAAAAAGACAGGCCAACTCATGATGAGCTTTGACGTTTGCCACCCTCTGACAAAATTCAAAACATGCTAAGTGCTGGAAGCATGAAATAGCAAGAGGGCATGCCTACAACTCGGTGAGGGTGTTTGGCTCATCTCTAAGATGTTTGCCACTCCGGTGATGTCTCCTAGGGGCCTGTTCTCCTGAAGCTGTATCACTGTGGGTCTCCATCTCATACTCTGATGAACCCTCAGAAGAAATGAATGTTGTTTATAAACTGTATTTAGGCTGTCCCTTTGATGATTGTGAAGCCAGAGTTTGTTTTGATAATCTTCCACCAAGGGGACAATTAAACAGGGCGTATTAGGAAGGGAATGATGTAATGGGAATAGGGGTTATAGGGAGAAATTTGTTAGGGACTTGGGAGAAGTTTGGGTATTGTGTTGATGGGGTAGGGTTTGGGGTTTTGTGTTGACCGAATAGTGGAGGGTTAGGGGAGAGGGTTTGGTAGTAATTTAGGGCAAGGGTTTTAGGAAAAATGATAAAGGGAGGATGGGAAAAATGATAGGTGAGGGGAAAAAGGTGAGTGGAGTGAAACCTTGGCACTAAGAACACATTTAACAACCCTAGGCATCATTTTCTTGGTGATTTCTTATGGTTGAATTTATGCATTTTGGTGACATTCAAACATCTCTATAAACACCATATCATTGATAAAATTTGATGAATAGGTGATGTCATAAGGCCTACCTCTCGATTTGATAGCATTCACCAAAATTTGGAAGTGTTTGGGCACTGTTTTTGGTCCTTGTCTGTGTATGCTGCGCGCAAAGCCCAGTGCGTCGTGCCCTGGGTATGCACTGTGCCCTTAGAAAAATTAAACTGTGGGCAGGCTGCGTGTGCGCTGCACCCTCTGTGTGCGCCACGCTCCTGGGTATATGCGCCGCGCCCTCTAAAACCACCTCCAACTCACTCAAATGCTCACAATTTCACACTCACACCTTTGCAATGTCTCTCCAAGGCTTGTAATAGCACAATGCCCTTGATTTGGATGAAAACATGTATATATAGCCTTGGAAGAGATGGGTTTAATTTTTGCTTCCTTGAAAACCCATTTTTCTAATGTTGTGTTTTGCACTTTTTTTCACTGACTTTAAAACACACTGATTTTCACTTTCCCTTTGAAATTTCGGCTCAAATGATGAAATTTTCGGTACTCTTTGGAGGGACTGTACGACAAGAAATTTGGCGACGGAAACCATGACTGCATCTGAAAAAATCAATTGTTGACTCTTTTTGAAAATTTTGTCACAAATGACACTATTTGACTTTTCTTCAAAACAAAGTTTTGAAGAATAGTCGAAGTCTATCAGCATGATGATGAAACTCTGCAGATCATTACTTTGCAAGAACATCCCTCTAGCCTGCATGGCTATACTGGACATATTAAAGACCAAATTGATCAATCCCTAGACCTAATGACCAAAAATGACCTTTGTCTGTTGAAGGACCAGACCTTGACTGTTATGGACTTTTGATTATTTGACAACAAGGACATAAGCCAGCAGGAGCCAGACATGAGGGGAAATGATTAGCATGAATTTCTCCATCAGATCATGGCATGCCCCTAGCGGAATGCAGCTGAGTGAATGGAGCGGGACACCTAAACATGAAATGCATAAAGAGTTTTGATCTCTGACGGAGGGCTGACCAGATCGACTCTAACATTGGCTCCAATGGGGGATGGTAGCTCCATGGAGGTGCCAAGAACAATAGATCTCTGGAAGAGCTAGACAGTACATTTGTCCATTGCGCTATGGAGTCATCATTTTGACAAACAACACAGGACTATGACTTATTTATGAAACTGAAATGACCAAGAAATTGACTCAAACTTGACATTGGAATAACTCAAAAACTAACTTGACAGACTAAAACCAAACTAAAATAAAAATGGTATTTACAATGGCAGTGGAAGTAGCATTAATAAATCAGTAGTGGTACCGCTTGAGCAGTCAACCATTGATCGGCCCTCCAGGACAATCTTCCCCATTCATTTCCTTCAGAAGAAAGGCATTCTTACCCCTATATGCTACAATCTTGAAAGGACCTTTCCAAAGATTTTCGAATTTTCTGTGCTTGCCTTTCTCTTCATTCCTTGCATCCCACTTCAGCACCACATCATCCAACTGAAATTTATCTGCCTTTGCTTTTCTGTCATAGATTTTCTTTATTTTCTCCTGCAATTTGGATGTGTTCTTGAAAACTTCTTCTCTTGTTTACTGCAAGTGGATCATTTGATTCAACCTTCTCTGCATGGGATCTTCTTCACTGCCGGCCTCCTGAAGAAGTCTGACTACCGGGGTAGCAAGAGAGGTGGGAAATACTGTGTCAACTCCATAAACAAGCTCAAACGGTGACATACCAATGGATTTTTTCTGACTGATCCGATCTGCCCAAAGCGCATGGACCAGCCTCTTATTCCAGCTCTTTTTATTTATTTCCAGCAGCTTCTTGATAATGTTGACCAATGATTTGTTTGAAGATTCCGCCAATCCATTGCCTTGTGGATGATAGGCAGTTGAATGACCCAAAATGATGTGATACTTATGACAAAATTCCACCATCCTTTTTTATTTGAAAGTTGCTGCATTATCGGTGATTAACTTATTTGGACAACCAAAGTGAGACAAGATGTTATTTTCAAGAAATCAAATGATTACCGTATCTGTAGCTTGTACTGTGGGAGCTGCCTCAATCCATTTTGTGAAATAGCCTGTCACTATAAGGATCCATCTATGATGTCCGGAAGAAGCGGGATGAATTTCCCCAATGAAATCCAACCCCCACTGCTGGAAAGGAGCACTCACCTCAATAGGTTTAAGTGGCAAAGGCTATAATTTTTGTTTTCCTTCGAAAATCTGACATTTATGACAGCGCTTGACCATCTTATACACATCAGCAAACAAAGTAGGTCAGTAGTACCCTCCTCTCAAAATTTTGTTCGTTGTTGACTTCCAAAAAATGTGACCACCACACTCTCCTCCGTGGAAATCCTCCATGACTTTCTTTGCCTCCTCTTCCACCAAACAATTTAACAAAATGCCACCGGGATCTTTCCAATACAGTGCAGAATTCAAAATGCAAAACTTGGCAGCCTTCAATTTGAGTGTTCTCACTTTGTTTCTAGTTATTCCGGGTGGTGGTGACAGATTTTTCAGCACATATATTATATTTGAATACCATGGGGACAAAGCAAACATTTCAGATACCTGAATTGATGTTCCTTCCTCATTCTTATCGGACATGGCAACGATCAGATTTATGTCTAAAGCATGCAGATTTGATTTGGCCATTAACTTCACCAACCCCTGTCCTTTGACCAGCTTTGTGGGCTTTATTTCCACGTCATATTCCAGCAAGGCTGCAATCCATTTGCCTCTTCTTCCTTCTGGATCGGTCTGCACTAAAACATCTTTTAGTGCAGCATTAGGAACATAGGCCAGAATGTGAGAGTGTAGAATATATACCCAGAAATCCTTCAATGCCTTCACCAATGCCAGGGCTTGCTTCTCAATGATGTTGTACTTTAAAGCTGTGTCTCTTATAGCCCTGCTGAAGAATGCTATGGGTCTTTCATGATCATCTCTTTTCTGCAATAATACCGCTGCCATAGTGTGCTCAGAAGCAAATGAAAACAATATAAAATCCTGAGTGTAATCCAGGCTGACTAGAACTGGAGCTGAAGAAAGGGCCAATTTGACCAAGTTGAAAGATTTTATAGCCTCCTCTGTCCATTTTACTTGGCTGTCCTTCTTGAGCATGTTGGTCATCTCTCTTAAGTGCTCAACGAGATTAGGCACAAAGCGACGCAGAAAATTCATCTTACCATTGAACTATTGTATCTCCTTTTTATTCTACGGCAGATCGATTTGCTGAATTTCTTGCACACGTGCTGGGTCAATACGAATTCCATCCTTTGAAATGATGTGCCCAAGTAATTTTACTTCCTCCATGGCGAACAAGCTCTTCTTAGGATTCAGCGATAGACCATATTTTCTGCACTTTTCAAAGACAATTTTTAGATGATGCATGTGCTCTTCATCAGATTTGGAAAACACCGTAAAATCATCCAGGTACACCACCAAAAACACATCCTTCTCATTCGCAAAAGCCAAGTCCATTGCACGCTGAAATGTGGCACCTTCATTCTTTAAACCGAAAGGCATTTTGGCATAATGAAAGGTTCCCCATGGAGTGGTGAATGTTGTCTTGTCTCGGTCATCCTCATGGACAGAAATTTGGTTATATCCGGAATAACCATCAAGCAGTGACATACGAGATGCCCCCACTACTCGGTGAAGTATATGGTCCATCTTGGGCAGTGGATAGTTGTCCTTCAATGAGACTTTATTTAGATTTCTGAAATCAGTGCATAGGCAGATCTCACCGGTCTTCTTTCATACGGGCACTAAGTTAGAGATCCTTCCTTTTCGATAGATGGCAGCAACTTTGGATTTATCCTTCTCAGCTTCTGTCTAAATGGTTTTTGATTGGGCTCGATAGGTATCGTGTGATGAATAATATTGGTATCATAGGTCTTTAAATCAGAATAATCCCACGCAAACACATATGCAAATGAGGCCATCAAACTGATATATTTGTCCTTGATCTTTGGCGGCAATGCTTTAGACAATTTTACCAACTTTGGATTGGTAGCTGTACTGATGTTGACCTCTTCTACACCCTTCTCTGTTGGCTGCAATGTTGTCTTGCGGGCTACATCATCCTGATCAAAAATTTCTTCTATAGGTATCAAGCCTTTAGGAATAATGTTATTCTTCAGCTGCAACATGTCCATTTCATTGATCTGCACTCCATCTGTACCATTTCCTTTGCCATCTTCATTTTCCACATCAATTGAGGTTTCTTTGAACTTGCCTTTGTTTAGCAGAAAATCCTTAATCTCCTCATCATCTTGAAACACTTGCCAATATCGTTGATTGTCTGGAATGGTTTGACGATGCTTGACATGGATTTCAAATTTATTTTTGGAGTTCATGGGGATCTTAAAACTACTTGCTACCTTGGAAAGAGCATCAGCCATACTATTTTGTATACGAGGCACACATGTCAAGGTGTATTCTGAAAATAACTTTAGGATGTCTAAAACTGCATTACGATAGGCCTGCATCCTAGGATTTTTTGCTTGATACTCACCTCTGACCTGCTTTATTACCAATTCAGAGTCGCCATATACCGAGATCCTTTTTGCATTCGGCTTTTGAAGAATTTTTAGGCCAGCAATTAGAGCTTCATACTCAGCTTCATTGTTTGAACAATCAAAAGCTAGCTTGTAAGAGCAAACCCTCACGCTGCTAGGCAGTTTGTTTGGGGTGGATAAAGGACTGCGTACCCAAATTCCAATTCCAGCGCCATCATTTCCTACTACTCCATCAAAATCCATGGTCCACAAGCCTTCTTCCTCCTCTTGTAAGTGCTGGAAATCTTTTTTTTGTGCCTTGTCTGCTTGTTGTCCATTACTTTCAGCTGATTGCCCAACATTTTGCTGCTTTTCTTGTCCTTCTTTCTTCAAACTTTCTCTGAAATTTTCTGTTATTTTTGGAATATCATCTGCTTCTACTATCTGACTATCTATATCATTTGAACTATCTGAAAACAAAACAAAAGACTCTAAATCTATATGTACATAGTTAATAGGATGATTTATAGGTTTCTCCTTGCTTGTGATCATATATTTCATTTTTTGTTCCCGATATAACTTCCTCATTTGTCCAAACACATGGATTGTTGCATAGGAGAAATCCAGCTGTAGTATCGCTTTCGATTTCACTACCGAAGACTTGGAAAGAAGCATGCCAAACCTTGGAGGAATATCTGCTACCACCACATCCATCAAAACATTTTTCATGGGAAGCTGATCCAAACTCACAAATAAGTCTTTGATGAGTCCTATACACGTTACTCTGCTGGAATCGAATTAATAGAGATCATGATATTGCCGGGTGATGTCCAGACCAAGCTTATCCATGATAGCCTTGGGCATGAGATTGTGAGAAGCTCCGGAATCGAACATAGCATTATGTAACAAAAAATCATGCAATTGTAAACTGATATAGAAGGGTGGCACATCGCTATCAGGAGACTCACCATTCGATGCTAGTCCAAAAATCATTTCAGGATGATCATCTTCTACATTTACCATGTCAGACATTGGGTCCAAATTCAACATTTTAGAAATCTGTCCTCTATAACTGCTGTTCTTCATTATTTCAGTCAAGGGGATGGATACCTTTAACTTAGAAATCTCATTCTCTAAGCTAAAAGCGAGATTCCTTTCTACCTCTTTGACTGGGATCTCTTTCTTTTCCTTTTCCTTTGATGTGGCTTGCTACTATGATTGTTCTGCTGATTTTGATTTGCTGCTCTCTGGACCAACCGCCTCTTTTCCTTTTCTTTGTGTAGCTGATGAATCATTTGATTTGCTGCTCTCTGGACCAACCGCCTCTTTTCCTTTTCTTTGTGTAGCTGATGAATCATTCTTTGTTGCTTCAACCTCATTCTTTTTCTGAATTGGTTTGGCCAGCACATCTCTATTTCTAAGTGAATATGGCTGTTGCTATGCGGATAGAGCATTCATATACCCCTTTTGATACTCCTCTGATTCTTCTTCTAGAACAGTGTCACTAACTAGAATGAAATCCGTGTCTTGGTGTGCAGCTGAATTCACTGCACATTCTTATTCTTCGGTATGTAAGTAGGCAGCTCATCTGGATTAAAGAGGTTGTTTTCTTCACCTATTACATTCCCGTCCTCATCCGACTCCGGTCCATGCACAAAATTCTCCTACAAAGGTGTTTGTACTGGCTGTTGTGCTATCTGCTCTTGATTTCGCTGATCTCTATGTCTTATTCTATATTGTGGCTGCTGCTGGCCACGGAAGTTAGGATTCCTAAATTGTGGCTCGGGGTTGTCGAGCTTCACCCTTTCAAGCATCTGCTCTACCTTTTTGAGTAGTTGATCCATTGAAGGAGACTCTTCTTTCACAGTGATCTTCTTTTCTGCTTTCACTCTAGCTCTTTTGGACAGTAGCTTTGCTTCAACGCTGACCACAATTTTCTGCATGTCTTCCATTGTGGCCGGTTCTCTCTCTCAATTGGTAGGCCATGTCAGCATCAAAACCATCTGGAAACTTCATCATAGCTAGTTCCACAGGTGGCTTTAGATGATCTAGAATTTCATTATAGATTGCATTAAATCTAACACAATAATCTTGGACCGACTCACTAGCGTTTCGTTTGATTTGTTCATATTCGGCCAGAATTTGAAGGGGATTCTTTTTCACTTGCCATCGATTTAAAAATTGTCTTTGTAGTTCAATCAAGGTAGTGATACTTGCTGCCAGTAAACCTCTGAACCATTTCCTCACATCACCTGCAAATGTCTGTACAAAGAGTCTCATTGCCACGTTCTCCGCATCGATCTCATGAAGTTCATAGAAGTCTGCCATTTTGTCTACATGTTGCTGAGCAGTAATGATGTTAGGAGTGCCATCAAAAAAAAGGATTTTACTTTGATAATCCGTTGGCATATCATCTAGAACTTGGGGCAGAACAAGGGGTGTGAAACGGGCAGCCATCGTTCTCGGTGGATTTGGCCTTGGAGGTGTTGGAGGAGTGTGAATAGTCTGTAAGGGGCTAACAATTGGAGTTTGGGGATGTGTTGTAATATAATTATCGATTGATCAGTTAGGTCTTTCTATTTCCACATCTACAAGAAATTGCGGATTGGGGAGAGTATAATCAGCAACCCTTTCGGATTTAGACTCAAACAATGATATCTCAAACTGTTCGTCAAACTCAAGCTCTTCAAGATACTCAAAAATGTCGGGACATGAATGGGATTTGAACACAGGAGTTATGGTGCTTTCTTGACGAAGGATTCTCGGGATCAAATTGGGGTTTTCGTAAATATGAGGAGGATCCGGGTCTAGATTGGCTTTGGTATATCGTCACGAAGCCAGCGTGCTATTGATAAAAATCACAGGACACAACCAACTTACTCAGCCTTTCCAATCCTAAGCTCATCATCTGAAAGCTTAGAATTATTATGAAACAAGGGGATTTGATTTCAGTTTGTCCCCAGTGGAGTCGCCACTATGTTAGCACCTAAATCTGCCTTAGGCTGAAGGAAGGAAAAAATTAGGGTAACCACAAACCACGCTCAGTCTGGTAGCTAGCCCTACCAGAGCAGGAGAGGGCTCTCTCTGAGTCACGCTCAGTGAATTGATAATCGAAAATGGTCTGAGATGACTTACAATGAAATATTTACCTTAGGCTAGTAAGTGAATAGGGATTCTGGAAACAATTTTCATGAATGATCGAGCTTCTGGGATGGTATGGGACCAACGATTAGCAAAGAACAAAGAATTTAATACAAAGGCACAGATTATTCCGTGAGGCAAGGTAGGTGGAAAATGTAACAATTTAGTTTGAGGTACCGCAACATGAATAGATTGCTGAAGAAAGTGAAAAGGGCATAGTGACATGAATCCTTTTCAACAGAAGAATAACACTGAACATGAAATTTTCCCACTGGCAGAGCAATAAAATTGAATTCTACCTAATCTCACTCATAAAATTTCACTGGAAATGAAAATGAATTGAATTATGAAACATAATGAAATACATATGAAAACATAAGAGATACATTTTCTACACTCACAACCACAAGAATCTCATGAAACAGAGCCGCTACCTTTCATTAATTCTCTGTCAGAAATGCATAGTGAAGAAACAAAGTTTCTTTCCCATAGTCTCCCAGAAGTTACAAGCCAACCAACCCTTTGCAAATAACTTGCATACACAATATAGAATGTGTAAGGAAGAGATAGAACGCCCAAGGGTTGGGGAGTTACTCAAATCATTGCAAAATGGAGATGGAGAGCCAACCATCAGCTACAGGTGCAGTGCTACAAACTTGACATTTGGCTTGGGTGACCGTTTGCCTTCCTTCACCACTTGGATAGAAGCCAATCTAGAGAAAGACACTTTAAATGCTGCCTTTGGTGACAAAAAACCGAAGTGTAGATGAGCGGGCCCACTTGGAGAAGTCGCGAACCGAAATTTTGCGAAACAGAAGCAAATTGGGCAATTTTTCCTCTGTGCATCACGCCATTTTCTCTGTGCACTGCGCTACTTTGGGGCCTTTTTGGGGCACTTTCAGATGTCCAAAATGTGCCCAAGTGGGCTTGTTGGAAATCCTGTCCTGTCTACTTTCTAACCCCACTAGAATTTTTGAATTTGGTGCTCATTTGCCCCTCCAAATCTTCATTCTCCCAAGACTGCTTCCTGTGTGTCAAAAAAGTGGCAGAGAGGCCATTTTTGGGTGTTTTTTGACCTTTTGGAGACTCATACCTTGCCAAAATTTCTTGTTCGAACACCAGTAGTCGTGATTTTCCATGTTGAACCCAAAAATGCAAGCCATTCCTCATTTGGAGCTCTATAATTTTAGCGTCGTGCCGCAGAGGGAGAAAATCCCTGTTTTTTGCCCAAAAAATTACCATGTGATAAAAAATTCCCCAAATTTCTTGAAATTTGGGCTGGAGGTTCCCTATGGAGTGTTATGATGAGACAAGGAAACCTCAGCTAAGATTCGAAGCTGATCTTGCTCTTTTACCTCTTTTTCCTTTCTTGTTGCTTTCCTCAATTTCGCTTTCAAACTCCTTATTCGGCCCTGTGCACTCATGTTTCGCACCCTGTAACGGAAAGCCATGTGTCTCAGTAGAGCAAGGTCTTGGTCAGCCTTGTCTATTAGCCTCTCCAAATTCATGTTGACCCTCTCAAGGTTGGCCTCCCGATCCTCATTGATTTCTTGCTCTAAAGATGTGAGCTCAACCCTTCTTCTTTGAGCAGCTTGGCGATGCTCACGAATGTTTTGTAGCTCCATAATCATCTATTGGTCCTCAAGCTACTTGTTTCTCTGGTCCAAGTACTTCATGTTACACTTGGCCCTCTCCAAGTCAAGGGACAAGGACTCAATCACTGATTGTTGCTCCTGGATGATCTCTGTAAGCTTTGCATTTGTTGGTTCTGCATCTGTCTCATCATCATGAAGGAGAACGAAATCAATATTTTGTTCACCTGATGGCCCTTCCTCCTGTATTGGCTCCTTACCCTTGCCATACTCCTGTGATGCTGATGTTGGAAGCGAAGCCCCTTCCACCCTGGGTGGAGATAACACTTGCTTTACTGCTGCAAATAAGGGTCTATTGCCTCTCTGATAGGTGATGTATACTGGCACAGTAGCAGTCTCATGTCGCTCATACTGATGAGATGGGCCACCTATCTCATGCTATGCCTCTGATACCACCTATGGAGCACTGAAGAAGTCATGGGAGATGAAGTCCTCCCAAGCAATACCCTGCAATCCCAACTGATGGTCCACCAAAATCCGAATAAGAGCAAAGTGATAAACACTGTTGAGTTGTTGTCGAGGGGTCTTGTGCTGCATGAAATTTTTCATCCTCTCTATGTTACCGCAAATGAAAAATGGGAGGTTCATCATTCGCACGCTGGTAAAGTTCATGAGCAACTTGATGTGACAGGCATAAAGGCGAGAAAACCTCCCCTCACAACTAAAGTACTTCATGATCAATTTCATGAGCGGAGCATACTCATCTCTCAAAAATCTGCATGGAAAAACTCTCGTGAGCTGGCTCAAACAAATGGCCTTAATGTAAGGCTCATAATGATGCCTCTCGACCTTCTTTTTATTATGCCACCGTTCTCTAATGTTTGGTATGCCTGTTGCCACTGATATGGTTTCGGGTGTCAATGTGAAAGTGACCCCAGCCAAGATAGTCTGTCCTCCATGTAGGTGAAGCACAAAAAGGTGGGCCAACTCATGATGAACTCTGACGTTTTCCACCCTCTGACAAGATTCAAAACATTCTAAGTGCTGGAAGCATGACATAGCAAGAGGGCATGCCTGCAACTCGGTAAGGGTGTTTGGCTCATCTCTAACATGTTTGCCACTCTGGTGATGTCTCCTGGGGGCCTGTTCTCCTGAAGTTGTATCACTGTGGGTCTCCACCTCATACTCTGATGAACCCTCAGAAGCCATGACTGCTATTTATAAACTATATTTAGGCTACCCCTTTGATGATTGTGAAGCTGGAGGTTGTTTTGATAATCTGCCACTAAGGGGACAATTAAACAGGGAGTATTAGGAATGGAATGATGTAATGGGAATAGGGGTTATAGGGAGAAATTTGTTAGGGACTTGGGAGGAGTTTGGGTATTGTGTTGATGGGGTAGGGTTTGGGGTTTTGTGTTGACCGAATAGGTGATGGATAGGGGAGAGGGTTTGGTAGTAATTTAGGGCAGGGGTTTTAGGAAAAATGATAAAGGGAGGATGGGAAAAATGATAGGTGAGGGGAAAAAGGTGAGTGGAGTGAAACCTTGGCACTAACAACACATTTAACAACCCTAGCCATCATTTTCTTGGTGATTTCTTATGGTTGAATTTATGCATTTTGGTGACATTAAAACATCTCTATAAACAAGATATCATTGATAAAATTTGATGAACAGGTGATGTCATAAGGCCTACCTCTTGATTTGATAGCATTCACCAAAATTTGGATGTGTTTGGGCACTGTTTTCGGTCCTTGTCTGTGTGCACCGCGTGCAAAGCCCAGTGCGCCGTGCCTTGGGTATGCGCTGCGCCCTTAGAAAAATTAAACTGTGGGCAGGGTGCGTGTGCGTTGCGCCCTCTGTGTGCACCGCGCTCCTGGGTATATGCATCGCGCCCTCTAAAACCACCTCCAACTCACTCAAATGCTCACAATTTCACACTCACACCTTTGCAACGTCTCTCCAAGGCTTGTAATAGCACAATGCCCTTGATTTGGATGAAAACATGTATATATAGCCTTGGAAGAGATGGGTTTAATTTTTGCTTCCTTGAAAACCCATTTTTCTAATGTTGTGTTTTGCACTTTTTTTCACTGACTTTAAAACACACTGATTTTCACTTTCCCTTTGAAATTTCGGCTCAAATGATGAAATTTTCGGCACTCATTACAGGGACTGTACAATAGGACATTTGGCGATGGAAACCATGACTACATCTGAAAGAATCAATTGTCGACTCTTTTTGAAAATTTTGTCACAAATGACACTATTTGACTTTTCTTCAAAACAGAGTTTTGAAGAATAGTCGAAGTCTATCAGCATGATGATGAAACTCTGCGGATCATTACTTTGCAAGAAAATCCCTCTGGCCTGCATAGCTATACTAGACATATTAGAGACCAAATTGATCAATCCCTAGACCTAATGAACAAAAATGACCTTTGTCCGTTGAAGGACCAGACCTTGACTGTTATGGACTTTTGATTATTTGACAACAAGGAAATAAGCCAACAGGAGCCAGACATGAGGGGAAATGATTAGCATGACTTTCTCCGTCAGATCATGGCATGCCCCTAGCAGAATGCAGTTGAGTGAATGGAGCAGGACAACTAAACATGAAATGCATAAAGAGTTTTGATCTCTAACGGAGGGCTGACCAGACCGACTCTAACAAGTGTAAGAAGGAAACATGCCCTCTTAGCTTAGTTGTATTGAAAACATTCAAGTTTTCTTGTATATTAGGTGGGTGAAAACAAGAGGGAGTATATGGTAAGTGGATTTAATAGTTAAAAACAAGTGTTAATTTCTTAAAAGTCCTATGACAAATTTGCAAGGAGTATGGTATTTACCCTTCTTTAGGTTAAATATATTCAAATTGTTGTGTGAATAGGGTTGTAAGACCCTATGTTTCCATATCAAGAAAACAAAGTCCTCTCCAAGTCATGCATATAGTTAAGGTCTCATAAGAAAAGTAGGTGATTTTCCTTAAGATGCGAACATTTCATTTTAAGTAGTGCGATAATGTGGTTTCAATGAGGCATTCAAAGGTGGAACGAGTATTCACATTTGGGATGCTAGTTTTATGTTCTGCTTGAGGCAGGAGTGCACGTCTAAGAAGACTCTAACAAGGGTTGAAGAGGTGGAATAGTTAGAGAGGTTGGGGGGTTGTAGTCTCACTTAGAGGTGTATACAAGCAAGTTATACTCCATGAAAAGTTGTGAAGCAAACTTAAGACATTTGATGAGTTTCACAAAGGAAACTTGGCAATGGAACTAAGTGAACATTCCTTTATCAAAGTTGATACCATCTCCTTGGCACTACCACTTTGCAAGATAAAGAAGAAACATGAAATATATGTGCAACCCACTAAAGAAGTTGGCAAGGTTGTTGCAACATACACAGGTGGTTTTTTCATGTTACAAAAGGAGGTGTTGGAACTTGGAAGGTGACAATTGGAGTATATTTTTAATGGAGTGTCAAGGAGATACAAGGATATGATAAGGAGCAAATTACACAAAACTGAAAAATAGGCTATATTGGGATAGGATATTACTGTTTTTGGACATCCAAAGTTGAAGGTAGATTTCCGGAGGTGTAGTAGAAGTGCTTAGGCGTAGGGTACATATTATGGGTATCTTGGAATTTTGATGTATGTTAGTTGTGTTAGTGTATTATTTATTATGAGCATGATCTAGAATGTGTTCCATGAAGACAAAAATCCCACAAGTTTGAGATGGCTTAACCATTTGGCATTGTAAGGTGTGTTATGCCCTAGTTTTGAGGAGACAATTAAAACCCTATTAGAGTGTGATGGGTTGTACCATGCACTTAGGTCCACTTGCATGGGTTGAGGTGTAAAGGTACCACATGAGTTTAGGAAAATTATTGCAATGTTTACCTATACAAATCGTTTATAATATAAGATTAATGAGTTTTTTTGGAGAATGGAAGAGGAATATAAAAGGAGAGGCATTGAGGTTTTTTGTAAATCAATCAAAAGGAAGGAAAAATGTCTCCTGTTAGCATGATTTTTGAAGTTTCCTCTTCAATAAGACTAAATTTTAATTGGAGCCAGGGAGTTGGCATCAAAAGTATTTATTTAGCACTCTAGAAATCTAGGACATGACATATCCAAGCTAGTCCATTAGATAGATTTGTCTTAGAAAAAGGTTGCAAAGGCTAAGGTGAAAATATCCCCCTTTTAATGTGGGTTTTAAACCTTCCATTTAAAAATGATAAAAAATTCAATTCCAATGCTTAATCCATGGTTTGATTATTTTTATTACAGTTTGGCTTTGAATGTTGAGATCTTTCTTTGGGTCTAGTTATCAGTTTGTCATTTCATTAATCTATTGAGAAGGTCTTAAAGGCCACATTTTGTTGTTGTAATATTTCCACCACAAGCCCTTCATATGAGGATGCCCTTGAAGGGAGGGTATGTAAAAGAAGTGGAAAAAAAAATATTTTATGTTGAGGCTAAGGAGGGGCATGGATTGCAGGTGTCTGTAGAGGTGTTGACAAAGGTGAGGGGGAATGGAGTTTACATCCTATTACAATGTCTACTATTCCACAATTTGAGGTTCTAGAGGGCACTAAATTTAAGGGTCGGGGGTGAAATATCATAAGGATCTTAAAAATGAGAAGGTATGTGTGGTTTAGCATATGATTGTTTCTTCAACGGTTGACTTTTTGGGTGATATTTCCTATTAAATGGACAGAATTGAAGCCCTACCACCATCATCTTTTGTCCATCTCTCCATATTTTTTCCATGAGATCCATGGCAGTTATGTTCCAGTGTTGATAACTTATGTTATGATATTGTCTTTAATTCAAGGCACATATACTTCTTCAACTATTAGTGGAGAGTCCAACCAATGAGTAAGAAAAGTTGTTCATTTACAAGGTTGGCATCAATCAAGTATTCTCCCTCTATACCCAACTCTAAGATGAGGAGTGTGCATAATGGACATATTATTGTAACAAATTGAAAATATTGGATTATCTTGAAGTTCAAGGGCCTGAAGTGTGTTATCACTCAGGTTGTTCCCCTAAAGTTGTCAGAAAGGGAATACGGCTGAGGTAACCACTAACCAATCTTTTAGATGCAGATTCTAGCCAATCTGCAGCCAGAGCGCTCTCTCTTTTTTATTTAAATTTTTTTTTGGGTATATTAGGCTAGTTATGAAGCACAAGTATTTTTTTGATTTTTGGATGGTGATTTTCAATAGAACAGGGGTGTAAATATGAGAAGTCCAGTCCATTGGGTTAATGGAGTCTATGAGGATGAACTGTTGGGTGTGGCTTCTTTGATAGAGGGAGGTACTACAAAGCAAGATAATCAACCGTGAAACAGATTGTAAGCTGGAATCAGGTGAAATGGGTTCAGGGGGTGAAGGACAGCTAAGAATCCTTCATCATGCTAACAGAGGGAAAGTGGATGAATATTACCAGGGAGAAGTTAAGAATTCCTTAGTTATATTCAATGTGTAAGAACCAGGGAAACATGAGCAATTAAGAATTCCTACTTATGCTAATTCTGAATAAAACATAAAAACAACAGAGATTGAACACAGAGTACAATTAAGGAAGTTTTGGGTTATTCTTTTTCCATGTTATTCAGAATATGGTATATAAATGATATATAAAAACACAGAAACAGTAAAGCATGAGTTAAAAAGATGTATTGATCCATGAAATAATTTTGAGAATTCTGCAACATAGTCTTCTGCCATCAATTCCACAACCAGAGAGTTCAGCAACAAAGCATTCCAGCAACCTTTTATTCAGAAGAGTTCTCAAATTTACAACGCAGTTCCAGAATGGTATTACCAACCCCTAATACTTAGCTTGGGGAGGTATTTGTACAAAAATCTTTACAAAATATCTCAAAAAGATAATATCTTGCAATAACTTATTTCACCTACTCTACAGAAGGAGTAAATGATTTTGGGAACAGAGAGAAATGAATGCAAAAGTAAGAGATGTTGTGATGGCTGTTCAGTTGGTGAGATGCATTGATTATTTGCTCAGCGAGTCAGCTGATGGATACGTTAGTGAAATTCCGTGCTGCTGGCTTTGTTGTGCTGGTGATTTTAATTGTGCTTTAATAGATTATTGCCCAACGCGATTTTTATCTGCTCCTTTCTCCACTTTATAATATTTGTTGTGTTCTGGGAAAAATAAATAAAACTTTGAAATCCACCTACAAAATTTCGAGCATACTCTGCCACCACTGGTCATCTGGTAATTGGTGTCTACACGTTTTTATTAGAATTTCATCAGCATCCGTGTACTTGAAGAAAGTAGGCTGGACTGTGAAAACATTCCTCAGTTCATGCTCAATAAAAAATAGATTTTCTAAATTGTCATACAGGTTCTGTCCAGATGGGAGTGCCTTCTTTCCTGCAGAACTTGATGATGCTGTGACTTGATTATCCACATATGTGTTCAACCTGTGTACATAGTCTTCAAGTGTCATCAGTCTATAGTCATTAGTTAATAAACTGGGCAGACCCTTTTCCTCCAAAGCTGTAAATTTCTGTGTGAAAGTGTTTATCTCCATTTGCATGTCCTGGCACTTCCTCTCTAGATTTTGTATGAAGTTCCTCATGGTCAGAACTTTTTTAATTGTTAGGATGGTGCTTGTCCTATCCCTGATATCTAGTGCTGCCAGTTGTTCCTTGGTGTGGGTGTTCAAAAAATGTATTAGCCTATTGGCCTACTCAGGCATGTGTCCCAATGAATCCCTGGCCTTTTGAATTTCTTCTTGAGCTACTATCACCAAATCAATCTGCTCATGAATTATCTGTATTGATGTCCATATATCAGTGATGGATTGGCCAATGTTGGCCCACAAAATGCCCCTGATTTCTCCCAGAGGCTTGTCTAAGGAGAGGTATTTTTCCAATGCCTTTACTTTATTCTCTAATGCTTTTACCTCCCTTGTTTTTTCTGCCACAGTCATTTTAGATTTGTCATAACTTATTTCCAACTTGGCCAACTTCTCTTTAGCATCCTTTAATTCTGATACTTGGAGTCTTAGATCCTCCATAGCCTTTATCAGTTCCTCAGTAGTCATGGTAGTGCTGCTGCCTGCTGCTGTTGTTGTTGAAGTACTTGGTGCTGTTGATGTTGGGACAGTAGGAGGGACTGCTGTTGTGACTGTAGAAGGAGCAGTTGTAACTATTGGAGCTGTTTGAGATGGCTGGGAGGCCGACTCTCCCTACTTTCCTTGTAGTTCTTTCTCCAATTCCTTCTCTGTTTCTGCCAATCTCTCATTCATTTTCATTAGCAGGTCTATTGTATCTTCCTGTTATTTTTGTTCAACAATCTCTGTAGTTTGAGGATGCATGGTAATGGGCAGCTTGATCTGCTTCCCGAGAGCTGCAATGTCTTCTTCCTTCTTTTTTATTAATTATTTGATGCCTTTGGCATCCTTGGGATCATGTCCCAGCTCTGTGATAATCTCTTCCAAGGACTTGATTATGTTATCCTTGGCTAAAGAGGAAGCCTTTTCCAACTCCAATTGGGCAGAGATATTATTTAAAGAATTCTGCAATTTGTGGGCCAACAATGCCTTATTTGCCAATGTGGAGTATACCATTTCTCCAGTTTGTTTATGCAACTCAATCTAGTCCATTGCTTTAATGTATTTGGCTAATACTTCCAGATTGGTCCTGATGTAATCAGCAGCTGACTGTGGTTGTTGCATTTTGGGCTTAAAGTGACTCAGGATCATCTTTCCTTCTTGAATGTCATATGCCGACATTAACCTTTGTTGATTTGTGGGGGCCATCTTCAGTAAGTGATTATAAAGTTGAATTCTTATTGGCTCATTGTTTGCCTTTATTTCAGTAAATGTTCTCTTAATGTCAGAGCCTTGCCTGCCTTATCGCCTGGTAGAAGAAAATTCCACACTATGTTGTCTTCCAATCTCCTGCCTGTGTGAACTGGCTGACGTTTCTATGACTGGAGATGTATCCTAGCTGACTACTCTTTCTTCCCTTAGACTGTTTGTGGTCTCCTGAATGAATTCCTCCTCTGATAGGGGGTTCAATCTCTGCCTTTTCTCCCCTGGTTGCTCTTTAGAACCGTTGATCTGTGTGTCTTCATGCCTGTCCCCTTTCTTGCCTCTTTCCTCATTTAGAGGAGTTTGTAGTGCAGGGATTTCTGGGGCCTTTGTCTGAGCTGGAGGAACCTGCCCTTGGCCTTGTTCCTTTGATGTAGCTGGTTGGTCTGTCATTATGTCCTGCAATGAACCTATTACCTCCTTGCCCTTTGCTGACCCTGTGCTAGCTTTTTGTGTGGGCTGCTGAGAAGTCCCGGCAAAAGATGTAGCACCTCCTGTGTGCTGAGGCAGCTTGAAGGATACCTATCCAAAAGAGTCCAGGTCAAGCATTTTTTCAAGCTCTTTAATGAATTTTTCCAATTTCTCTTCCTCAGTGATTTCTTCAACTAATGTGCCTTCTACCCATTCTTATTGGTTAGCATATTGTTGAATTTCAGGGATCTTGAGGTGAACATATGCTGTTATCTTATTTTTCACTTTTCTATAACTTATGAAATGATCAGGGTCATAAGGTGCCCAATAAAAACTTTGTTTCAGCTTAAGTTGCTTCCCTAAAAACTTATCCGCTTCCTCCGAGGCTGCCCCTTTATTGAAGACAAATGGGCCCAATTGATTTCTTATTTTCAGCTGTGCCTTTTTCTTGGCAGCATAGAAATGAGTCAAATCTGAGCTAATAAATTTCCTGAAGTATTCCAGGGAAAACAGTCTCATAGGCACATATTTTGGCAGCTTATAGGGGCACAACTCACAGCCATATATCCTAATCTCAGTGTGATTCTGGTAAAAGTACCAGTCACCTATACTGTAGCCCTTTGAGAGATGTAAAATTTTCTGCATTTCACCAGAGAGTCTGGCAGGAGGAGTTGTCATCAATAAAGAAGAGGCTGGATGTATGAATAGGTCAATGAATTCACAATAAGTATAAGGAGAGTTATGGACTTCATGGAATACTGAGGTCCAGAAGATTACAGACCTGCGCTCTCCTTTGAGATCCAATTTTCTAAGGGGAATTTGAAAACTATCTGGTTGATTGTACAGTAGCAGATGATATATGTATGATGTGTATTTAAACACTCTTTCTCTGTCCAGGCTCATGAATTGCTCATGGATCTTATCAGCTATGAAGGTGGCATAATCATATTTGACAGCAGGGGGTTGTCCTGGAGTAAACATGGACAACAAAACTAAGGTAGTTTCATCAACATACTCACTGGTTTTAAATCCTAAGATGTAGGAAACCATATCTACAATGAATCTCCCTGCTTCAGTGAACCAAGAATGTAGATAAGGAGGAGGTTGCTGGGGTTGGTAATTTGGTTTCATGAATAATTGAGCTATTCTGGTTATCTCTGAATTGGGCAGTTCGGCACCTTGGTCAAGCAAGAATTCCATGGAGAGAGGAGCCAGATGCTGAGTTGGCTTAAAGTGTAGCATCTCATTTATGGATTCAGGGGTAATGTAAAATAAGACAGTCCAAGATGGAGTCATAACTGCTCTTTTAGTGGGATCATAATTGGCACAGCATAAGTGGATGATATCAGGGAGCACATTTACTAAGGGGAGGTAGTACATGGGCATGTTGGACTCCCAAATTCCATAGACATCAGTATTGCTATAGTAGCTATTCCTAATTTCACAAAACGCTTGGAGGTGAGGCTTGTCACCAATTAAGTCATTAATCTGGAAATCTCTGTCAGCAAGGGGCAACCATTCCAATTCTTTGTGTGGTGCATTGAGGGGGGCAACATTCAGGGCCACTGGAGCCTCCATCAGTCAATCTTCTGTGATTTGAATTTGAAATTTGGGCTTTATGCAGCAACAGTAGGTTAAATTATAGCTTCTGGGAGTTTTCTCAGAGAATTTACAGGCCGAGACCGATTACAATTTAGTTTAGTGGGCGAATTTGCAGAGGGAGACAGAGCTTTGCTGGATTTCTTGGTAAAAAGGGTAAAAATAGAGGTTATAGTGAGCAGGTTTGAAGGTAGCACAACGTTTCTAATTCAAATTTGGTTGCTCCTAGCAATTTTACAGAGAAAACTAGAAAAATAGGGTTTAGGAGCAAGATTAAGGTAAATACCTATTTTAATGGACGCCCTTTGTGAAATGCAGGTGGCGGACCGAGCTGAGGGGCCGAGCTGTGGACTCAATCTAGCTGGGTGGCGGACTGTGTAGTCAAAATGCTGCTTTGGATGTGAAATAGCATGCAGACGTCACATAGAAGAAACAAATAAAAATGAATGAAAGACAACATTTTACGACTTTTGACAAAAATTTGATTTTGGCGGGTTTTGGCGTGCTTGGGTCGGGTGATGTCAGCATGACGTAATCTTTGTCGTGTAGCGGGGGTACAGAGGCTAACTTGGCAGATGACACGGCGGATGATGTGGAGGTGAGGTGGCAAATGACGTGGGTGATGACGTCAGTGGTGGGAAGTGGGGGGCGGTATGGGGTAGTATCCCGCACCGCTTTTGGACAAAAGCTGTTTTGGGCGGAGAGGTCGCGATAGCACCGGGCGGGCACCACGTGGTTCTTGTACGATGGAAAAACTGCCATTTTCCCGGGCGCTATTGTTCGGTCATCGGATGGGTTCTGATATCATTGTGGGTCGTCCGAGGGGAAAGCCCAGATCAGACGGTTGAGAGTGGACGGAGATGGCGGAAGGGTACGATGTGGGGACCTGCGCGATAAATCAACATTTTGTAATGTTTCACAGAGTATTTAGACCTTGGGCAAATGTTTGGGTGTGGTTATTTATTCAACCAAACGTTAAATAAAATACAATGTTTATATGCGCGCGCGGGGAGGGTTGTCCATAAGGTTTCAGATAAACCTTGGACCCCCTTAAAACATTAATATATGGCTATAAATAAGCCCGGGGTCGGGATATTTATGTTTTTCGGGGTTTTATGTAAGTTTTATATAATAGGGGCGGGGAAAACATTATATAGGAATTATATAATAGAGTTAGCATGTTAGTATGAAAGGTAGGTTTGTTCAAGACACTAAGTTTAAAAAGTAAAACTTAGGCGTTGGGAGTAAAAGGGATCCAAGTCATGAACTTGGAAAACTTAGCATAAAAAAAAAAAACATTTTTACACAAGAAATGTGGCTTTGATATCCTAAGTAGAAACAGAGTCTCACTTAGTCTTTCTCATGAAATGAAGTGAACTAGGAGCACTGAGCAGATCCCAATGTCCTTGAGGGGAGGTCAGTAAGTGTTTCTAGAGAAATGAGGAGGGAAATTAGTCATGCTCCATCTGTTGTGTAGCCACCTTGCCATAGCACTTATGATATCCATGAGATGCATCATCTTAAAAAAGACAAAATTGATCACAAACTTGCTTCTGCAACATAAAAACTGCCTACCCAGCCTAATACACCTAACATTTTTTCTTCCTTTTTGATTGGGTGCATTTGAACTAGTGAACCCTTACCCTCTTCTTTTCTTTCAGCTGCGATCCTATTTAAGTCTGCCCTTATTTCTTCTAGGGGCTCAGATTTAGCTGGTGAGCTCCCTTGCTTCTCTACTTGACTACGTATCTGCCAAGCTTGAACTGTTTGGACAGAATTCACTCTCTATCTCTAAAACAAGAATTTTGAACATGGAGAGGCCAAGATTAAGTTGTTTGGCCATCCATCAAGTGTGACAGAAGTCATTGATTGCACATTTTGGACTTCTTTGCAAAAAATAGGATAGTAGTGGCATTTTGGACTAGCACACTTTCCTGGTCTTTTCTTTGGGGTTCATTTTCTTTCTTTTTGACCAATTCATTCCTTTTGCCCTTTGATTTTTCTTTTAGGGCATACCCTCTTTTCATTTTTTTAATTTTTGATTTTTTGAAAATATGGAACCTTTGCAGCATGGAAAGGATGAACATATTTGGCATTTCATCAGTCAATCATGAAATATGACACCTATTAGTATAGTAACCTAACAAAGTGGTTGCCTCAACCTAAAAATATTTAAAGGAACTATGTGTTTTTTAATTAAACCCTTATGGTCAAGTAGTTTTAAAAGCAGAAGGCCTTATGGTTATTTTTAAGGGGTTGTAATGACCGTGGTCCTTCTTTTTTTTTTAAGTAAGACTATTCTATTGATATGAAACAAAATAAAAATACAACGAGGCACTGGTCTCTGCAGTGCTGAACAAGGTTTGTCAAAAAATATCACAACCTAAACGCGACTGCCCTGTTGAGGGGGAAACCAGTTCGTGAAACTAGATAAAAAAAACCCACGCAGGGGTAACAAATTTTGACATCAAAAACCCACACAGGGGATCTAAAATGAAAATTAGCTAATAAAACCAGAAGGAAAGTTTTCAAAAACAAAACGTAGCAAAAATCAGACAACAACATAAGAAACCTCTAGCCGGCAGAAGGGCAACACCTGGCAGCCTAGTTGTCAATCAGGATGGACCCCCTGGAGGTCGTCTGTAGCAGGCTCTTCCACAATTCGACACGCATACTTGTACCACTCCTCCTCCTCTGCTGATGTGCCATGCAGTATTCCATGAACTGGTTGAGTGCCAGCAGAGCTGCCCTCTGCTACATGCTTGCCAGACGTGTCGCCCTGGGCGACACTGGTTCCCTTCGTGTCTCGTACTCTACCTTCAGTGTCTTGCTGGTTGCCAATCAACTCCTCTCCATGCGGGGTGGTAGAATTCTCAACCATATGCTACTTTCCTGGGTCTCAGGCATTCCTGTTCCGCTGAGCAGCCCTCTGCTGCTCACTGCTGTTCCTTGGCTGAGTTTCCTACGGGTCAATTTCCTCAATGAAGGTAATGGTGACAGTGGCAGTGATGATGGGTTACTGTAGAGTGATATGGAAGCTGAATTGAGTCGTATGAGGAGCTGGGTGAGGGGGAATGGGAAAATTGGCAGTATGGATGGCTGCATTCATTCTATGGTCACCCTGGAGCTGAGCCCGCCCTCTACCACTGCGCGTGTCTGGATACCGGCGAGAGAAGGTGTGATGGGGATGAGTACTGTCTAGAAAAGAGAAGGGAGAAGAAGATTCAGGGCTGGGCGTAGCAGGAGGACGAATGCTTCTGCCACAACTGCCTCCTCTTTTGCTGCGCATGCGGTGTCAGATGCGCACCATGACTGAATTAGTCTCAGAGCTAACACTTGGGGAATCAGAGTAATTACTGGGACTGGAATGGCTGTTCAGAGGGAAAACAAAGGGGTTTTGAGCTTGAATCAACTTACAGTGCATCGTTTGGGAGAAATGATACCCATTTCCCACATCCACACAACTGAGCAACCAACATCGTCTACTAGTGACGGTGGAGAGCATGGCTCCGTAGCCTGAGGAGGGAAAGTGCTATTTATCAGAGGAGGGAAGACTGAGTTATGGTCTATGGAGGCCATTTCCTTATGCGTGTTGCAAAATTCTCGACTTGAGCACCATATTAATGGTGCCTGCAAGTCGCCATGAATTCACCTTACTTTGGCCTGGGAGGGGACGTGGGTGGCCATGTGGCCAAGCATCCCACTGTCCTTCCATCTAATCAGCATTAATGGCATTATGATCACCTGCATCCGGGTGTGCTTCTTCACTCTGTACCAATTCATTGTAATCCTTTATCTGGGATGCAGTGGAAATAGTGTTAAGCGAGCCAATATGTAGAGTCCAGCCACTGTCAACTCCTATATTAGCTAAGAGATCAGCCACTTTGTTGCCATCTCTGCGGATGTGTTTGAAGGTGACTGCTCTGTTGGTGGAGAGCCATTGTTCTATGAGCTCTAATCTTTCTGCCAATCTCCAGCTGCTGACCACTTTGTATGACGGTGTCCCCTACAGAATCTGGTTAACCATGTTAATGAGAATCTGAGAGTCGCCTTCAATTAATAGTGGGAAGAAACTGTGAAGTTGAGCTAGAAGAAGCCCCTACCATAGCCCTTCTAATTCGCCGAGTTGTTCGTATCCCAGCCAATTGAGCCTAGGAAAGTTAGAAGAGGTTTGCCTTTATGATCCCTGAATGCTCCGCCATATCCTGCTTTGCCTGGATTGCCTTTGGATGCTCCATCAAAATTGAGTTGTATCATATTATGGGGTGGAGGGAGCCATTTGTTTGGTATTTTGTAGTGTGAAGAGAATTTACTATGATTTGCTTGTACCTGGTTCAACTGAAGATTCCAGTTTGCCCATATATTCTTTTCCTGTGGAATGGAAGGAAAGTCTTCTTCATACCAAGTTTGGAGCATTAGTGTTTCCTGAAGGTTTTGGCAAACATTGTTCCATAGGACTTCTAAAGGTGTGGATTGGTCTTTGAAGATGCGACGGTTTCTTTCTTTCCATATTGTCCACATGAGAAGACCTGGGATGATTTTCCATAAAGAGTTTAACAATTTACTCTTATATGGATTGATTGCCCAACTACGTATGGTGTTGGTGATATCCTCTTTAATTCTTCCTTCTTTTTGGCATCTGAAGCTTGCTTTTTCCCAGAGTCTGTTTTCCAATGGGCAGGAGTTCATGAGATGTAGAGTAGTTTCTTCCTGTTGTTTACAGTTGGGGCAAATGGAGGGCCCATGAAAGCTTCTTTTCTGCAGATTGTCCCAAGTGAGTATTTTGTTTTGACATAGCAACTAGACGAAAGTGGAGACTATTGGCCAAATGTTGGGGGCCCAAACTTTGTTCCAAAGAGGATCCTTGACTGTGTGATTCCTTATTATTAGGTTGTATGCCTCTTGGGTGGTGAAAGTTCCTCGTGCCTTGTAACCCCATCTTATTATATCCTTCTTATCAGAAAAATGAATTTTCCTATTAAGAAGATCTTCGTTCAAATTTTTTTGAATGGACTTTGTGCCTTGCCTAATGATGTGGTTCGAGTTTATCCATTGTCTATACCCTTGTGTGAAAGTGGGCAACTAGTAATAGCTAACCTTGTCCATCTGATGCTCTTCCCATTTTTGTATTTGGTGGGGTTTGATCAGGTCCCTCAGCTTGGGTCTTTGCTGCCAAGAGTCATCCCAAAACCTTGCACTGTTGCCATCCCTTATTTCCCAGAAGCTGCGTTGTTGGATAATATCTTTGTGTTGATTAGGTGCATTCCAGATTAAGGATCCTTTGCCTACATCTGTGAGTCGGATTAAATCATCTATTGGTAGGTTATTTTCATATTTTGTTGTCCAAAGGATGGCCCAGGGAGTATGCGGCACCAAAATCCATTTCCACCAATGACGTGCCCCCATGACAGCATTACTGTGCTGAGGATTATGAAGCTGAGTGCCTCCTGATATTTTTGGAAGGTAGATCGTAGCCCATTTCACTAGTGCCCATTTTCTATTTTGCTCCGAAGTTCCCCAAATAAATGTCCTCTAAAGATTTTTGATTTTCTTGAGTACCCATTTTGGCGTTGCTAGTACTAAAAAGAGATAAAGAGGCATGGATTGCAAGATAACTTTGATTAACACTAGATGGCTGGCCATATTGAGGGCTCTATAAGTCCATGAGGAGAGGTGGGCTTCTAATTTTTCCAAGAGTAGTTGCTAGGCAAAGTTCTTTAGCGTAGAATCAGTCATAGGTGCACCCAGATATTTAGAGGGGAGAGTGGCTATCGTGAATCCAAGAATATGGGCTATGGAAGACTGAGTGATAGCAGGGGTATGGAAGAAAAATATTTGGGACTTAGCCTTATTAATGCTGGTGCCAGAGGCATCCGAGAACTCATTCAAAAGGGATTTTAATTTGAGGGCTTCCTGAACTAAGGGATGGCCAAACAACATGTTATCATCCACGAATTGTTGGTGGGTAAAAGTAGGGGTGTTGGGAAAGGAGAGGCCTCTGAGCTGCTGGGATTGAAGAGCTTCTTTAATACTTCTTCCAAGCCCTTTCGCCATTAGAACGAACAGAAAGGGGGAAAGTGGATCTCCTTGTCTGATTCCTCTAGAAGGATGGAAGGGGGTGGAAGGGATTCCATTGACTAGAATGGAGAAGAAGGTGGAAGTTATAAGACTCATAACCCATCTAACCCAGGGAGGGGAGAAGCCAAAGGCAATCAACATCTTTTGAATGTAAGTCCAGCTTAAATTATCAAAAGCTTTAGAGAGGTCAATTTTTAGAAGCATACCTACTTTTTTGAGTTGCTTCAGGGAGTGTATAATCTTTTGGGTGAGAATGATGCCATCCATGATCTTCCACGTATCCTGATTGTTCTGGCGAGATAAGTAATGGTAGCAACAACTTCAGTCGAGAGGCAATAACTTTGGAAATGATTTTGTAAGTGACATTGCAAAGTGCGATAGGCCTGAATTTGTCAGGATTCGGAGATTGAACTTCCTTGGGATGAGGGCAATAAAGGGGGAATTAAGAGATGGAAGCATCCATATATTATTCTTGGATTCCTCAATAACCTGCCATACCTCCTCTTTAATTAGATCCCAGAAGTTGTGGAAGAAATTTGATGTAAAACCATCAGGGCCAGGCGCCTTTCCTTCTTTGAGTTGTCGCATTGCATTCTCCACTTCCTGTAAAGATATTGGCCGAAGGAGGAGCTAATTGTGTTCTTCTGTTATTATTTTTGGGATGTTCTTGATGATCTTCTCTATGGCTGGCTATCTATCAACTTGTGGTTCTTGGTGCACCTGCTTGAAATAAGTAAGAAGCTCTTGTTCTACATCTTCATGTTTTTCCAATCGTTCTCCTTGCCGATTCTGAATGTGAGTGATGTTGTTGTGCATTCTTCTCTGTATAGTAGTGCGATGAAAAAAATTTGTATTTCTTTCTCCCTCCTTAAGCCATCTAACTCTTGATTTTTGTTTCCAAAGTATTTCTGCTCGCTTTGCTCTTTTTGCTATTTGTGTTTGAAGGAGTTTTTCCTACTCTGAGAGTGCTTCGGATCTCCCCTCAGTAATGATCATCTACTGTATTCTTTTCATTTCTTGATCTAGAGCGTTTTGAGCTTGGAAGATATTACCGAAGGTCAGTTGATTCCATTTCTTGATATATTTTTTAAGATTTTTGAGTTTTTGTTGGATTTGATACATTTTTGAGCCATCCAGGGGTTTGAATCTTTTCCAAACTACATTTATCAAATTGTTGAAGTTTGGAAGCATCAAACAGAACGCTTCAAAGCAGAAGGGCCACCATGTCGTGCTCCCCAGTCTTTGCCATTGGAGCGAGATTTTCCAGTGATCTGATCCTGTGAGAGGTAAGATCGAGGCCGAGAAGTCTCCTCAAGATGGATGGCATTGTCTGAAAGCAAAATCTATCTAGTTGGGAGGCAATTTTATGTGTGCCTACTCGTTTGTTATTCCATGTATAGATTCCATTATTGAATGGAATATATATGAACCAATTGTTTTGGATGAAATTTTTTAAATGAATACTTTCATTATCTAGTTTATTCCTGCATCCACTTTTTTCTTCCAGCTTAGTAATCATATTGAAGTCTCCTCCTGTAATCTAGAGTGGATGTGTTTTGTTGGAGTTGATCAAAGATAAAGTGTTCAAAATGTCTATCTTATGTATTGCCTCCTAGGGGAAGTAGACATTAGTTAGGTGACCATGCACATTGGTCCCTATAATATGAAAGGTCACTTGAATGAAGTGCTTACTCGCATGGATATTAGTAAGCGTGATAGCTTGTTCGTCCTAGACTATTGCTAGACCTCCTGAAGCTCCTAAGGCATCCATAGCTACTGCTTAACTGCCTGGCCATGCTTTTACAAGGGTTTGACCAAGTGTTGTAAAGTTACATTTAGTTTCTTGCATGAAGAAGACTTGGGGTTTCTCCTGCTAAATCATGTTTTTTATCATTCTGTATTTCCCAGGGCTATCTAGCCCTCTTATATTCCATGAAGTGAGCTTCATGATTCATTGTCGGGTAGGGGACTGTAATACTTTGTAAGCTTGGAATATCTTCCCGATTCCACCATCATTTCCCCAATGTAGATGGTTCTTTGGAGATCTATTTTCCTCCCTCTTTTTTATTATCTTTAGGAATTTTTTGCCATCCCATTGACTTCTAGGCTAAATGCATAGGGTTCTTTGTTGTTGTGCTCTTGAAAGGATGACTTCCAAGTTTTCCAACTATCTTTCTGGGATCTTGTCAAAATCTTTTGTCCTACAAGCTTGTTCTAATCCAAATATGTCCAGATCTCCTATATCTATGCTTTCAGGCTTCTCTTCCATGTGTTGGGCCTTGCTCCTTTCCTCTGCTATCTCTATTTCAACCGTGGTTTTCTTGCTGCACAATGTCTACCTCCATGCCATGAGATTTCCATATTGGTATCAGACTGTGTGAGGAGGTGGTGAGATCTATGGATTGCTTATGCTTTTGGGGTTGCTTTGAGTCGGTGGGAATGAATTGTGATGATGCCATGGGAGACTCCTCACAGTGTAAGGGGTTCTCATTGTTATTCGAATCTCGCTGGGCTAAGATCTCAAAGCTATTACTGGTGGATGGCATTGAAGTGTTGGCGGAAGGTTTTTTAGGGTTTGATGTAGTTTTTTTGTGGTTCTTTTTGTGGTTGCTAACCTTGGTGAATCCATCAGAGTCAGGTTTGTCTAAGGAGGTAGAGGTCAGGCGTTTCAGATTTAATGGGCAATCACGAAAGAGATGGCCAAGGGCATGCCATTTTTTGCATCGAAATGGGACATGTTCATAATCGATTGACTGGATCCATTCAAAATCATCATGATATAAACTTACCGCATCCAAGAGAGCTTTGCTTAGATGCATATAAATGAAAATGCAGGCCTAGGAAATGTATCTTCTGAGTTTTGTCTCCTCCACAATTTTGATGAATTAACTTAGTCCATTTCCAATATCTTGTAGTGAGTCTTCATCCCAGTACTCCAATGGAAGGGAATAGAGATGGATCCATACTGGTGCCCAGCTTAGATCTTCTTTGTTCAGGTTGAATATTTCAATCCAGTCTCTCAGGTAAAGACCAGCTGCATTAAAGAAGTATGGTCCTCCATCGAGGATCCCGTTTCAATCTTATATACAGTTGAAGATTGCCGTAAATAAGCGCTTAGGTCCCAGCTGTAGGGTAATGTGCCCTTTTGGCTTCCATTTGGCTGCGATCCATCCATGCAAAGCTTTCTTTGTAGGCCAGAAGCCTATAAATTTCTCTATTAAGGCATGATCCTTCATATACTGGATTTGGGTATTGATTCTTTGACTTGGGAACTCAATCTTAGGTCTTTCAGCTGCAACAGGCTTACATGTAGCTGATGTTGCTTTGGGAGCTGCATTTCTTTCTTTATTATTTGTCTGTGTACAAGGAATCATTCTCATTTCCTCCTAGGGCTTTTTCCCATTATCTTTTGTGTGCATTTAAATGTTTTCTTGATCATTGGCGGGAGGCATCGTGTCTTCTCCCTGGAGGATGTCCATGATTTGTGCACTATTCCTTGTCATATATTGTTGGTCGTATTGCTAGAGAATTGTTACAAAGGCGTTGTGGTTTGTGTAGGTCTGTCGTTGCAGGGTTTGACACAAACCCTAAACCTCCATCGTTTCGCTGCTCACAGTCCTCCAGTAATCACCTAAATTCTTATAATGACCGTGGTCTTGTGGTAAATATGTAGATATAATGCTAATGGTATTGTCTTAGTACATTCATGTATATAATGTAAATATTTTCTTATCACCTTGCATTGTATAAATATGATAAATATTTTGTTTTTACCATGATGTACATGTTGAAATTGGACTTACATGATTATGACCAACACTTCTCAGTTATCATTGTGTACATGGGGAATATCATAATTACAATATTCCCACAAATATAATAATGAATAGTGTATAACTGAAACCAAACCCTAACCATCAATCCAACCTCCATTAATGAGGCTTCAAGCAATGGTCCTTCCTTAATGTATCCACTTATAATTATTGATGCCACATTTTTCTAACTCACGAAACCTTGTATTAACTAGGGGGGTTAGATGGAACCTCAATGAATTCAAGGTGAGGGTAGTAACCAAAGTTCAGTACATACAACAATAACCTAGACATATTTCTTTATACCAGGGGCATGAAATAAGTATAAGGAACTCTATCAATGTTGGGGGGGGGGGGGGGGGAGGGGGCGGGGGTAAAGAGCATATAGTTCCACCCAAGGCCTAAGAAGAGACTTGCAAACACTCACGAACATCATATTTACAGGTTTTGATGTAACCAATGGGGGTGGGGAGATATTTTGCAACCTATTAGCACACGTGAATATATTTTTCTCCTCCCTCGCACCTTTTTGATTCTATAACAAACCTAGGAAAAAGGCGAATGAAAAATATGGAGAAAATTTAAGGCTAAATGGAAGGAAACGAAAAATCCAGTTAGCCAAGCCCTAATTGACCAAAAGAATGGAACGAGAAGTAGAAAAAAGAGACAAATTGGGATAAGGAGAACAGGAAGCAAAAGAGAACAGTGAGAGGAGAGTAAGGGAGAAGGAATTGAGAGTGAACAATATGGGGAAAGGGCAATTGAAGGCAAGGAAGTCACTACATAACTGCTCGAAGAGCGTTGTTGCAAGGAGGGTGTCACACTTGGACAACATGGGCTCTACACCATGAAGATAACAAAATTAATTATGATGTTAGAGGTAAGTCTCCATCATGCTATTGAATTGTACATTTGAGATTTACTGCATCAAACTACCATTTCTCTACATCTAATTAACAATTGAGTTCTCGGGTCTAGCGGAATGGAAAAATCACTACCATGACTCTCTTTTGAGCACTACAATTTCCGAAAGATATTATGCTCGTACATTTTTTGGTTAGTTTTACAATCCAAGATTCAGGAACCTTACCGTCATGCTTGTGGCTTAGCCACATTCCAACTGATGTGATAAAGACACCTAGTAATATTTTCACATTGAACACTATACAATAATCTTGACCCTAGTTTCTTAGTGAAGAAAAACTAACTATCTAGCCTGATATGGAACGGCTTTTGGATTGACTGTTGGTGAAACTCAGTGTAGTTAGGTGTGCCAATGTTTGTTAAGTGTTAGTGAGTGCTAGGGAAACAAAAGGGAGGAGTAGGTCAAAAGGCATGGAAATGAATGAATAAGAGTGTGTGAAAGGGGGTGTTAGGAAGTTCCAAGTGTGGTAAGGGGGGAGTGACATGGTATCCTAAGCAACACTAAGTCAGGCAAGCGTGCCAGAACGACATGCAACCATTATGTGTCAGGTTCCAAGTGTGCCAAAACGTGCTAGGAAGTGTCAGGGAGTGCTACGAAAACACAAGGGAGCACTAGGTGAAAATAATGCATGCAAATGAACTTAAGAGTTTGTGAAAAGAAGTGTCAGTGAATTCAAGGTCTGCTAAGGAGGGAGTGACAAGGTATTCTATGTTATGAAACCAACTCACAAAAAGAGATAGATAATAAAGATCAACACCTTAGAATTTAGCCTCTTCGAGGGGGAAACGTCATTTACATTACACAAATGAACAATTCTTGGATGTTACAAATGAAAAAACCTCCTTTCTATATATAGGAGTTTGAGGGGTCACAATATAGCCAAAGCTGACCTAACAATAATAATATAAGGGCACAAAAGTAACAATAGGGGGTTTCTATGTGGTACGATAATAACAATATGGGGACACTAGGGGCACAACAATAACAATAAGGGATACAATGGAAATAGTAATGGGGGAATCACTAGTATTATAGGGACCTAACATGCCCCTCTCCTTCAAAAAGTGTTGTCGTCAACACTTGAGTAGTTCTGAATGCTTCTGTATAAAATTCTCATTCTCTCATGTGGAATCTTCGATGGGTTAGTTCTTCCACTTGATGAGATACTCTGAAATTGATCAATTTTGTAGCTGTCGAGTTCTTGTTTCTTTGACTGCTTCAGGTTCCAATATGATTTTTCCTTCCTCATCAAGTTCTGGAAATATTGTTTGAACTGGGAGCTTGTCACCTATAACCTTCTTTAAGCATGACACATGGAAAACTGGGTGCACTTGGGAAGCTGCAGGAAGCTCCAATTTGTATGCCATAGTACCTATCTTTTACAACACCTTGTATGGACCATAATACTTTGGTGATAATTTATTATCCTTATTAGCTTTCTTGAGGGACATTTGTTTATATGGTTTTAGCCGTAAGAATACCCAATCACCTACACCAAAACTACTTTCGTTGCAATGTTGATCTGCCTGCTGTTCCATTCTATTTTGCGCCAAGGTGAGGTTATCCTTTAAGAGTTGGAGAACTTGTTGTTGATTCTTGATGTGATCTTCCATTGCTTGAACCTTAGAATTTTCTCTTAAATATGATGTGATGGATGGTGGATGATATCCATAAAGTGCCATAAATGGGGTAATTTTTGTTGCTGTATGGAAGGAAGTGTTATACCACCATTCAACCAGAGGCAACCATTTGACCCATTGTGTCTATTTATCAGATATAAAGCAACGAAGATATCCTTCCAAACATTTGTTTACTATCTCAGTTTTCTCATCAGATTGAGGATGGTAAGATGAGCTATGAGCTAACTGAGTACCAAGACAAGAAAATAATTCTGTCCAGAAATTTCCATGAAAATGGGATCTTTGTCGCTTACAATAATCTTTGGGTTTCCATGCAGTTTTTGAATTGTTTCCATAAATGCAGTAGAAACTGTACTCACTTTAAATGGATGAGATAATGCACAAAAGTGTGCATACTTTGTAAGTTTGTAAACTACCACCATAATAGGACTCTTTCCTTTAGACTTGGGTAAACCTGTGATAAAATCCATTGAAACTTCCTCCCAACGTTGGCTTGGAATGGATAAAGGTTATACCTGGGGTCTTAATTGTTTCAACTTTATTTTGTTGGAAAACCAAACATTCCACCACAAACTTTTGAATCTCTGATTTAAGGACATCCCAAAAAAATTCCTTCTTAACCTCGTGGTAAGTTTTTAGAAATCCTGAGTGCCCTCCTAAGGGAGAGGTGTGCAATTCCCTAAGAATATTTTGTTTGAGTTGGGAATTCTTACATAGGTATAACGAATCATTTTTCCAGCTAAATTTATCAGATGTAGTGAGATCTTGTTGTATTTTTTGAATGAGTGCCCACACTTCTTCGTCATTCTTCCATTCATCCCTTGCTTCATTTATCCAATCTGGTTGGATAATAGAAATGGCGCAAAGAAATTATTCCACATCATCATACTTTCTTGAGAGTGCATCTACCACAACATTTTGCTTCCCTTTTTTGTAGATGATTTCAAAGTCATAACCCAACATCTTTGTGGCCCATTTTTGCTTCTCTTCTAAAGATAATATTTGTTCTAAAAAGCATTTAAGACTATCATGATCTGTTTTTACCTTGAAGTGTCTTCCCATTAGGTAGGGTCGCCATTTCTTAAGTGCATGTAGTATTGCCAACATTCCCTTCTCATAAATAGCTTTTTGTAAATACTTTCCTTTGACTGGATGACTTTCGAAATCAATGGGTCTTTCTTCTTGCATTAAAAAACACCAATTCCATTTCCCGAGGCATCACATTCCGGAATAAAGGTTTTTCTGAAGTCTGGTGTACCTAAGACCGGTGCTTGGCACATTTCCTCTTTCAGATGTTCAAAGGCGTTCGTTTCTTCTAGAGTCCATGAAAATGCATCTTTCTTCAATAATGTTGTTATAGGTGCTACTATTCTCTCATAATTCGTAACAAACTTGCGATAATACCCTATCAACCTGAGAAATCCTCGTAGATTCTTTATGGATGTGGGGATTTTCCATTCCTTAATGGTTTTAATTTTTCTAGGGTCTACCTTAACACCTTTATGAGATATAATATGACCCAGATATTCCACCTTTTGTACTCCAAAGAAACATTTGGAGCTTTTTGCATATAGTTGTTTCTCCTCCAATAGTTTGAGCACCTTGTCAACATGTTGAACATGATCCTTCCAAGACTTGCTATAGATTAATATATCATCAAAAAATACTAACACAAATTTTATAAGGAAGGGTTTGAAAATGGAATTCATCAAACCTTGAAATGTAGAAGGTGCATTGGCAAGGTGAAAAGCCAAGACCAAAAATTCATAATGACCCTCATGAGTTCTAAATGCTATTTTTGGAATGTCTTCAGTCTCCATTCTGATTTGATGATATTCTTAATGAAGATCCAACTTGGTGAAGTAAATTGATCCATGCAATTCATCTAATAATTCATCAATGACAGGAATGGGAAAATTATATTTAATAGTGAGCTTGTTGAGCTCCCTATAATCTGGACACATGCACCATGATCCATCCTTCTTGTGAACCAATACTAATGGAGCAGAGAAAGAACTTTGACTAGGTTGAATTATACTAGCCTCTGGCATTTCTGCAACCATACGTTCAATTTCACTCATTTGGGAATAGGGATATCTGTAAGGCTTGGTGTTTGGGGGAACACTTCCTAGAATCAAATGAATAGCATGATCATGATCACGAATAGGTGGGAGGCCTTTGGGATTCTAAAATACCTTGGAATGATTGTCCAAGACCTTTTGGAGATCTGGAGAAATAGATGATTTCGATGTGAGAACCTCTAGCGAACATTATTGTGCAATTATGCCTCGTTGTTCTTTCTTTAGAAGTTTTGTCATTCTGTTAGAGTTGATCATCCTTCCCAGTTTCCCTGCGATACCCCTTAATTCAACATCCTTTCCTTATGAAGAAAATTTCATGAAAATTTCTTGAAAATTAAAAGCTATTGTACCCAAGGATTGTAACCATTGGACTCCTAGTACAACATCAGCACCGCCCATTGGAATGGAAAGCATTGGGCTATTCAATACATATTCTCCCATGGATGGCTTGATATTATGGCACTTTCCTAAGAAAGTTATGGTTCCTCCACTTGCAACCATCACTTGACACTGTGGCGCTGGATATAGGAAGCAATTCAATTCCTTGGCTATCTTACAATGAATAAAATTATGGGTACTTCCCGAATCAATCAACACTATTACCTTTTTCTTCTTGATATGCCCTTTTATCTTGATAGTTTGAGGAGTGGTAATTCTATCCAATGCATTACAAGATATGGTTGGATTCATTTCTTCTTTCTCTAGGGTTTGTTCCTGGTGTATATCCTCTTCTTTTGATGTTTCTTCTTCCTTTTCTTCCTCCTCTTCACAATCTATGTAAAATAATTTCTTCTCAGCACACTTATGACCTTTAGTGTATTTTTTATCACAACTATAACAAATCCCTTTTGCTCTTTTTTCTTCCAATTGTTGTGTTGTTGACCTTGTAGGTTGTGGATGGCTAGGGGCAATAACACTTCCATCTTTATGATTTTGAGTGGTAGGCTTCTTTGTTGCCATAATTTTGCTTTCCATTTTTCTTGCCAACCTGAATGCCTTCTCTAATGACTCAAGTTCCCAAAGGCGAACCTCATGTTGGATGTTATCCTTTAAAGTCCTTATGAACACATCAATCCTATGATCCTCTGGAATATCTTTTACCCTTATATTCAATTTTTGGAAGTCCTCGATGTGCTTCATCATTGAACCCTTTTGTTTGAGATTTATCAATTGGATAAAAAAAGTGTTGCTTTTTGTATCCTCATAATGTGATATCATTTCAATCGTAAAAATAGCCTAAGTGAAAATTTGTTTACGAGAGAAAAGCCACTGATATCATACAAATTGATTTGGCTCCAAATATAAAGTTGCAGTGCATACCTTTTGTGTGATTTGGATATTATGGAGATCGAAAAAATTGCTCCATCTGTAGTATCCATGTTGTGGGATCCTTTCCATCAAACTTCCTCATATCGATATTTGGAACATGGTCATTCTTCAATCCAACGTTAGAGTCTATGAAATCATGATTAACACTTATTTTGTTCTCATCATGTGTTTCCTTTACTACCCTTTTGCCATTAGTATGCATTTCTTGTAGAAGTTTTGTCAAATCTTCCATCTTAGCTTACACGCCTTTCTTTAAATCATCCATCTTAGCTTCCACGCCTTTATTTAAATCATCCATCATAGCTTCCACTCCATCCATCTTAGCTTCCATGTCATTCATCTTAGCTTCTATGCCTTTCTTTAAACCATCCATATTAGCTTCCACGCCATGCATCTTAGCTTCTACGTCTTTCTTTAAACCATCCATCTTAGCTTCTGTTACTTTTTGTGCAAGTGAAATTTATTGCACTTGGTCTCATAATTTTGATATATCATGTTGCATTTCTTCCTCTTCTTCATGAGTCATGCTAGAGCTTCCAGGTTTCTTACTAGGTGTTTCCATTTTCTTTCTTCAGGGCATCAATTACTGATAATAATTCTTCACTATGCCATTTGAATTCCTTCAAACTAATTTTTCAAACCAAACTTATACAAAAAAAACTACACACCATTTTTCACTTTGTAGGAGTTCGATATTGAAACCACTGTAACTCTATAATTTCGAATCTCCAAGGTCTGAAATTGCAACCTACAGTATCCCTCCGTTCCCCCTCTCCAATGGCACTAGTTTGATCGAAATTGGGTTCTCAAAGAAAGCATTACTCCCCACCTCCCAAGATGACCCTCTTATATACTGTTTCAGTAGAGAAGACTTGTATGAAGTGTCACGTGCTACTGTTTCAACGTTCGAACCTAAAAACAATACACACAAAATAACAGTGCATCCTATTTCTGTAGCTTCTTACGAAATTGCAATCTGATGCTCAGAGAGAAAGTTATGATGATTTTCTGAAGGTCACCTGTTTAGAATGTAATTCGGGAGTTTGAAAAAACCCTAACTTCCTCAGATTATATCTCCTAACATATAGCGAAAAAATTTCTGAAATTTGGACCCTAGCTTCACCACGATTTCAGCTTAAATGGGTTTTAATTTCAAAGTCTGAACCTTCATAGAAAACAACTTATAGCGAAACTTCCACAATAAACTTTTTGAGATGAAATTCTGGAGCTTTCAAAAACCCTAATTCATCAGATCATAGCTCTAAAAATATAGCGAGACAAGATCTAAAATTCGGACCTGAGGTTCAAACCGATTTCATCTCAAATGGGTTTTTTTTTAGCTTCTGAAACATCGTAGCAAAACGTTATGGAAAAAATTCCACAATGACCTATTTGGAGCAACGAAACCATAGAATCCAAAGCTTTGATACCAAATGTTATGAAACCAACTGACAAAAAGATAGAAAAGAAAGATCAACGCCTTAGAATTCAGCCTCTTCAAGGGGGAAACCTACTTTACATTACACAAATGAACAATTCTTGGATGTTACAAATGAAAAAACCTCATTTCTATATATATGAGTCTGAGGGGTCACAATATAGCCAAAGCCGACCTAACAATAATAATATAAGGGCACAAAAATAACAATAGTGGGCTTCTATGGGGCACAATAATAACAATATGGGGACACTAGGGGCACAACAATAACAATAAGGGATACAATGATAATAATAATGGGGGAATCACTA
This sequence comes from Pinus tabuliformis, assembly GCA_031772625.1. Classification (NCBI taxonomy): domain Eukaryota; kingdom Viridiplantae; phylum Streptophyta; class Pinopsida; order Pinales; family Pinaceae; genus Pinus; species Pinus tabuliformis. The sequence goes on from CM062819.1 coordinate 1,115,698,487, forward strand.
GTATTATAGGGACCTAACATTCTAGGTAGTGCTAACACATGCTAGAGGCTAGTGAAACATGCCAATATGTGCCAGGTGTTAGGGTGTGTCAATTCACGCTAGGGAGACTTATGGAGTGTTAGGGAGAACTAATTTAAAATGCATTGAAATAAATGAATAAGAGTGTGTGACAAGGATTGATATTAAATTATAGGTGTGATAAGGAGGGAGTGACAAGGTATTCTAGGTAGTGCCAAGGAATGCTAGAGTGCCAGGGCGCCATGCCAAGGTGTGCCAAGTCCTAGGGTGTGCCAATTTCTGTAAGGGAGTGTTAGGGAGTATTACGTGAACACAAGGGAGAACTAGTTAAAAATGCATGGAAATGAACATACAAGAGTGTGTGATTGGGAGTGTTAGCAAGTTCCAATTGTGCTAAGGAGGGAGTGACAAGGTTATATGCTAGGCAATGCCAAGGCATTCTAGAGTTCCAGGGCATGTTAGGGAGTTGTATAGTGTGCTAGGGAGTGCCAAAGCATGCCAAGGAATATAGGGGATGCTAGTACCTGAAAAGGGATTGTTAGATGTGCCAAATGTTATGGCATGTGAAGATGCAATAAAGAAATCCCTCTCTTTCTTCAAAGGTTAGTTATCTTTCCTTGTGGCTTTGGAATGGAAAATAAGGCTCTATTACTTCTTGTTTCATCTGAGAGAGATACTTTACCTCTACATGCACATGAGAATAAGTTGATTTTCCAAGGTTATATTTATAAAATCTCCTTAAGGTGAATGGGTGTTGATCCCATATTTGATCTACATGGCTATGGCAATTTTAGAGTCATTATCAAGGAGATTACATAAAATCATGATTACATGTATAAAGATCATATAAGTCACTAACATACCTTTAGGTAAATGGTTTGTTAGTATAAGGCTTAGAAGGTAAGGTTCTCCTTATTTCATCACCCCCCCCCCATACTTAAAATGTTAGACCAAATAAGAAAGCATTGACATGCTTATTCTTGTGAGAATGAGAAGAATTAGGACTTGACTAGATTGACCTCCCATCCTTACATCAGGGAGCACTAGTTTCGAATGCATGGAAATGGAGTGTTAGTGAGTTACAAGTATGCTAACGAGGGAGTGAAAAGGTATGTTAGGAAGTGCCAAGGCATGCCAATGCATGCTAAGGTGTTTAGGGAGTGTCAGGGAAATATAAGGGAGCACTAGGTCAAAATGCATGGAAATGGATGAATAAGAGTGTGTGGCAGGGTGTGTCAGCAAGTTCCAGGTGTGCTATGGAGGGAGTGACATGGTATGCTAGGAAACACTAAGCCAAGCTATAGTGTTAGGGTGGCATGCATCCAAGATGTGTCAAGTGATAGGGCATGCCAACATGTGCTAGAAAGTCTTAGGGAGTGCCAAGGAAATACAAGGGAGAACTAAGTCAAAATGCGTGGAAGTGAATGAATAAGAGTGTGTGACAGGGAGTGTCAACAAGTTGTAGGTGTGCTAAGGAGGGAGCGACATGGTATTCTAGGTAGTGTTGAGTCATGTTAAAATTTTAGGATGACATGTGACCAAGATCTGTGAGGTTCTAGGGTTTGCCAACATCTGCTAGGAAATGTTAGGGAGTGTCAGAGAAACATAAGCAAGCACTAGATATAATTAATGCATGCAAATGAATGAATAAGAGTTTTTGACTGGAAGTGTCAGTGAGTTCCATGTGTGCTAATGAGGGAGTGAAAATGTCTGTTAGGAAGTCTCAAGGCATGCTAGAGGCTAGAGAAACATGTGAAGATGTGACTTCTACTAGGGTGTGCCAATACATGCGAGGGAGTGTTATAGAGTGCCAGGGAAACAAAAAGAAGAGATAGTTTCAAATTAATGGAAATGAATGAATAAGAGTGTGTGACAAGGAGTGTTAGTGAGTTATAGGTGTTCTAAGGGAGGAGTGACAAGGGATGCTAGGTAGTTCCAAGGAATGCTAGAGTGGGCGACATGTCAAGATGTGTCAGGTGCCAGGGTGTGCCAGTGCGATAAGGAGTGTCAGGGAGTTCCATGGAAACAGAAGGGAGAATTAGTTCAAAATGCATGGAAATGAATAGATAAGAGTGTGTGATAGGGAGTGGTAGTGAGTTCCAAGTGTGTTAAGGAGGGAGTTACAAGGCTATATGTTAGGTAGTCCCAAAGAATACTAGAGTGCCAGGGCATGTCAGGGAGTGATAGGGTGTGAAATGGAGTGCCAAAGCATTCCAAGGAATGCAAGGGATGCTAACACATGCCACATACTTCAAAGGGATTGTTGGACATGCCAGGTGTTATGGCATGTCAAGATGTAAACTATGTTTCTTAGCTATTTTATGGCCATAGTTGGACGTGAGCCTTGACTTGGTAACTAGTTAAGTGGGATGCATTGAGATTGTTGGCATTATGATATAGGTATTGTCCTTGATGTCAACTCACTCAGATGAAATACCACAGTATAGCAGGTAAAAAACAAAGAATTACAGATCAGTCTTCATAGAATGAAGAAAGAGAGGTATATGCAGGTTCACCATTGACCAAGATGCGTATACATGCCGGTTCATTGTGTACAAGTTGGGTATACATACACACACACACACTTTCACATAAGGAAAAGCACGTATACCTTGGAAAACTAATTTTTTGATCCGAAGTGTTTGGTCCATGGTATTTTGATCCATGGTATTGGGCTAAGGTATCTGGTCCGAGGTACTAACCCTAGGTATTTGCTCCATGGTATTGGCCCTAAGTGGTTTTGGTCCATGGTATTGAGAAAGGCCTAAAACTATAAAAGGAGGAGAAGATCATTAGGCCAAGGTGTGCAAGTATCAAATATCTGATGAAGTGTGAGATCTAGTATGCAGGTTATTGGGTTATGGTGCATTGCTAGATCTGAACCAAGGATGAACCTTAGCTGATGAGGAGGGATTAGATCTATTGATGGATCGGGATCTTAAGGTGTAAAATGAACTATCATTATGTGTTTTTGCTCATGTATATTCTAGATCTAAATAATGATGCATATATTATTCTATAAATGATATGATATGGGTATAACTAAAGTCTAGAATAGCTACAGAATTCTAAATTTATATTTACAGATATGCTAGTTGGCTTTGAGAAAAGCGCGTATACACGCAGGTTCGACACATGGAAGTAGTGTATACCTTATAAAATATGTTTTAGTTGCTTGTATTTGTTGTTGCAGAGTTTTGGGTTCTGGCTTGGATTCTGGTTAGTGTATTTTGGTGACAGTATTCTAAATGATTAGATTGATGGGTTTTCAATTGATTGATTCGGTTGTCGTTGGTTCGAAAGGTGATTGGTTAATGCAGATATATTTGATGATTGAATTATAGTTATGATGTTGTTGATGGATCTAGTCTGAAAATTTATGAAACATGGTCCTTGGAGGAAGAGAGAAGGTCATAGCGTTTTGTAGGTCGGTCCCTATGTACTAGCAAACATATCGGCTCGTACAAGAGCTAGGGGGTTGTTGCTCCCTTCCAGTAGTAGCTGGAAAACGAGAGAAGGTTGCAGCCTTTTGCAGGTAGAAGCATGCATACTGGTATAAGGCTGCACCAGTACAAAATTGTAAAAAATATTTTTCTTATTATTAAAAGAAGATAGAGACGACAACAACAGGTGCTTTTTACCAACATTGGGTTTCCACCTTATATCTTGGTGTTCATGTGTGATGCTTAGGCTTTATTCTGCTTTTACTGCACTGTCTAATTAATATCTGACATACTGGTTAAAGTTCAATACATGATAAATTGGAAGTTCTTTGCATATATGTTGGTTTCTTTAATAACAGTCGCATGTACATGCTGGTTCACTTAGCTAAAGTAGCGTATACAAATCTGCCTATGGAAATGAAAAATTATTGAGTTACTAATACTGATTCACCCACCTTCTCAGTATTATTTCCAGCAATTGGTATCAGATCAGGTCCTTCAGAAGAAGCTTGATCGATTGAAGGAAGATCCATCATCATGAGTAATTAAGAAAGCGGGGGATCCATCAGACTGCCAATATTTGATGGGAGCAACTTTGTTTATTGGAAGATAAGAACCATAGCCTACCTTCAATCACTTGGAATAGATGTATGGGAAATCATGGAATAAGGATACACACTTCCATAAGCAATTCCTACAGATACGGAAGGTAAAAAGCAATATGAAACCAATGCCAGGGCTGTGAATAAATTATTGGGAAGTCTGTCACAATCAGAGTTTGTCAAAGTTATGCAGCTCAAATTAGCCAAAGAAATATGGGACAAAATCGTTCTAAGATACGAAGCAGACTCTCAGGTAAAGCGTGCTAAACTGCAAACTCTCAGAATTCAATATGAAACTCTTGAGATGCACAATGATGAAAGTATTGCTAGTTACTTCTTACGTATAGATGAGGTTGTTAATTGCATGAAAAATTTGGGTGAAGAGATAAAGGAAGTTACCTTAGTTGAGAAAGTTTTAAGATCCTTGTCTGCTAAATTTGAATCAAACGTATATGCCATAGAAGAAAAATAGGATCCACAGACTATTACTATGACACAACTTCACGAAATCTTAACTGCCTTTGAGATGAGAAAAAGAGGCCCATCAAATATGAGAGAAGTTGCATTTAAGGTTTCTGCAAAAGGAAAATAAGAACTAAATGAATCCGGACATATTTCAGAAGAAGAAAATGAAGTAATCTTTGTCAAGAAGCTTCAACGGGGTTGTTGTGGGGAAACATGCCTATGCAGGACGATCCTATCCACCTAAGGTGTGACAGTGCCTTAGCAACAAACAGAAACAGCTATTCTAGTATTCTTCCTTTATGAATTAAGAATGAAGAGAGATGGATGGACTAACCGGTGTCTTCCGTTTGTCCCTCGATCCGGTTTCTCTTCTCTTTGAGAGTTCCCAGCTACTTGCCTTCTCGCTCGCCCAGCTTCAACAGGTTTCTGCAAGATCATAAGAAGAGAACACTACACAAAGACATAGATTCATATTCATAACTAGTTCAGGATTAGAAATAAACTAAACATACTAATGCAATCATACATCAAAGATACATCAGTATATAGGAGAAACCAAGATAGCTTTATTGATGAATAACAAGGTTCAGGAAGAGATACAACCCAGAGGGCTCCAATCTAGCATCTCCTTCCCAGCAAATGAAATTCCTATCTTCACCTTCCTTCAAAGCATTAAGCACCCAATGATTCCAATCTCAAACCAACAACAATTCTTTGCAATCACAAAATTCCAGCCTCTAGATCTCATGGAGGAGAGATCCATATATAGATGTTTGGAGAGAGGATGAGTCAGCTTGAGATCTGACTAGTGTCCTCTCCCTCTGTCAGTTCTTGCTTCCACTTAGAGACTAAGAGCCTATTACTCATCACTAGTCGAATTCCTTGAGGCAAGTGTCATTGGAGAAGATTCTGGAAGCTTCCAGGGTCTTTCCACCTCGTTGAATGAACTTGCCATTTGTCACTTCTCGCTCAGCGCACCCTGGTAGTGCTTCTACCTGCGTTGCAGTGCACCTAGCCAGTGCAATCTCTGCATTTCAGCGCAGACAGCTAGTGGAGCCTCTGAATTGATCCTGAATTGACTTGTTTTTGAGCAGTTTCTGGTGGAGAACTTCTGTGAATTGCTGTGGTTTGTTAGCCTTGTTCCTCTAGGGGTAGGAACAACATGTTTAGGGACTTTGGATCCCTTAGATTATGGACATTTCATGCTCAATGCTGTACGAAACAAAAATGTCTATAACAGTTGCCCCCTAAAGTATGAGGTCGTTTATCGGGTGAAATGCTTTATTAGGAGGATCCAAAGTTCATTCAATGCTGGGAGGAGACCTGTAATAAGATACAATACAATACATTATTTTTCATACTGCTTTCATGATCTAGCTGAGGCAGGCATTCCCATGCTCAGCTTTATAAATTCATTTTTCTGTACATAGAACAGACAATCGTCTGATGGTAGACTGATAATTTTGATGAAATTATCATCCTTTGTGTAGGATGATTATCTGCTGCAATGATGTACATGTCAATGTCTTTATCTTTCCTGAATATATATCACAGCCTGGATGGATGAAACTAGATCCGAGGTCTTCAAACTCGTTCGATCTTCACTCTAAGTACAAGTCGATCCATGTGAGAAATGTTCTGAAGTCGAACATGGAAAGACATCGCTTGATTACCGGTCAATGAGGTAAACCGTTAACAAGCGCGAGAGGAATCACCAATAATAAAAATGACCCTCAAGGTACTGCAATACAATTCACGTGGTGTGAATAAAGGACTTGGCGTCGAACACCACGCAAAATCTTTCGGTCGAAGGTCATTGATGTATACCTGTCACCGGAAGTGAGAAACTTGCCATTGAGGCATGCAAGCTTCAAAGTACTGAAGGGGTTGTTCCTAGATCAACTTCTTGGATAAGGAGCTGATGTCGACAAGAAGTGATCCGTCAAAGGAGGGCCTTAATGTATCCCACATCAGTGACACGGAGGGGAGCAAATGATTTTGATGGAGGTGAAAACGATCTGATGACATATGATTCAGGGTGGCGGTCATGAAAGGATGAACGATAATGTATGGCAGTGGATGGGACACGGTTGACTTCTCTGAACGACTTCTCTTGAACATATGGCGACACTTATGCGATGGATCGGTAGCATTACCCCAAATATGGATGGTATGGCGAGACCATGGTGATGTGACCGGTGAATGAAACAACCCAACCCGATTGTGGTACGGAGGAAAAGTGTCATGTTCAAGAGCGACTTGCTACCATCAAAGTTTCTTGAGTTTCTCCCAATTTTTCCCCAGTCATTGCTGGCCAGTACCTCTTTATTTTTGTCAAGCTTGAGGAGGATAACATATGCTTGTTCTATAACTTGCCCTTCGGGCAAGCCCATCGCTATGTTTTAACGAGCCTAGCGATAGTGAAACTCGTTCTCGTCTAAAGACAAGTTTGTCGCTATTTAATGCTTTTAACGAGTCTAACGACAAAGATAACTCGGTCCTTTTCATTTTTAGAGAGTCTGAAAAGGTACGTAAAGTCAACTCCAAAAGTCCTTTTTCGTCATCTAATCCCTTAAGTCTGAAAAAGTATAAAACAATACAGAAGGGATGAGTTTTCGATAGTTTTAACGAGCCGAACAAAACAAGCGCTCGATCTTTTTGTGCAATAATCCCTCAGGTCCAAAAAGATTAAAATCTAGAGGAGGGATAGCACTTCCGGTCGCTTTAACGAGCTGGAAGGCCAAAACTCAACAATCTTTTCATATTTTACGAGTCAGATGAAAAGAGCTTAAAGAAGACTCGTCTTTTGAGGAACGAGTGATAAAACGGGTTAGCAGCTGATTCCAGGTACAGGTTGGAATTTTCCAATCACGGTAGTGTCACAAGGATGGCTAGTGAAATCACTCTTCGCAGCTGTTCCTCAAAATGGGTAAACAATCATATGGAGGTGAATGATCGGCCAATGGAAAAGTGGAGGTGACGGTGCAAACACGACCAAGGCTTTAATGGCTGATGATATTACATTCACGGTGGTTATTTACCGGGATAGTTCATTTTTTAACAAGCTTGAACGCGGAAAAACACTGCTCAATCTTATGTTTATTTTTTAACGAGCATGAACTATGCGCTAAAACTGCTCGGATCTTGCGTTTATTTTTTAACGAGCATGAACTATGTGCTAAAACTGCTCGATTAATCCAGTCATATGATAAGAATGTCTCATTAAGATTCTATTTTTTATGGAGCTTCATCTCACAAAGCTTTGCTCCGGATCCTTTCGTTATGCAAGTTCGGAAACGACTAATCCTACGAGTTTAAAGGGTTAGACCTACAGGTTTAAAGGGAGGACCTAAAAATTTAAAAAATAAATAGCCACCCCTTGCTTGCACTCCAAAAGGTTTGCATGCCCCCAGGCATAAAGTACGATTTCAAGGTTACCCCTTCTTAGTCCAATAAAACATTTGTTTTACCGGGAGAGGCCTACCTCTTTCAGGTTACCCAAAGATTGTCTCGTTAATCTTTCAAACAAAACACTTCTTCGGCGATGTCTACCAAGATAGACAAAGGTGAATGACCTCAGTGCCAACTCACATAACTTTGACAAAAGAATCTTATTCTAGAATAACCCTCTTCCAGCATGGGCGAGGTACAGACTAGTCATATTCTCCCGCGGAAACCTACCTTATACCCAAAGTTTTCCTGCCGAAGCAGACCAGGACGCATGCCCCCTAGGTTCCAGTCATATCCTCCCGGATTACTCGTGCTCATCAGGAGGACGGACCGTGGGTTGAGACATTTCTTGCGTGAAGAGACCATTTAGGGATGGTATATGACTATTTGCGATGCGTGATCCGGGAAATGAAAGCTGGTCTACGAGCTTGACTACTCTTCCTTCGTGCGGAAAACACATTACTCTAAAGAGTGAGGAGACGATGGCTCCCATGCAATATATATAGTCTCGTCCAAGGAGTAGGTTATAATCCAAGGGTCCTTGAACGACCATCACGTTCATTTGAACGGTCTTCCCTTTCAATGTGATGGGCACATTGGGGAGGATCCCTGAAGGTCGACTGGTTCCTTTATCAAAGCCTGTTAGATTTCTCATTTCAGGCAAAAGCGCTGGCGAACCAAGCGCTTTCCAAGCAATAGAGGAAAGGATACTCACAGATGCCCCCTCATGAATGATGGTGCCAGCCATTACCATTCTGTATATTTGAACGATAATCCTGAATGGTATGCTTGCTGGCAAACGGGGTCTGCCTAGTTGGTTCCAGTCGAACGAGACAACTAGGTTGCTTGGTGGTGGGACCGAATAGACGGCCGGGCATCACTCTGACGAACTTCCTTCCTACGATAAAGGAATGGGGGTAGTGCCCCCTTGTTCGTCGGAGTCTATGTTGATGAAGAGAATTTGGACGGTATCGTCTTTATTCTCCTCTGTGATGGTATCATTCGAAGATAGAGCCTCTGAAGGCAAAACTGGGTCAACTGCCGCCTCAACCTTTTGACTTTCGTCAGGTATGGATTCAGACGGTTCATCCTCAATGATAGGTGCTTCGGCTGACCACCTAAGCGGGCCAGCCGGGTTCTCAACTAATGAAGGACTTGGCAGGAGTTTTTGATATCCAGGAGGATGTTGCGCCCGTAGAATCGGGCGATCTTCCAAAACTCTTTTAGCCTCGTCTAAGAAGGGACAACGGTGGATGGCATGGTTGCCTTCACACAGTCTACAGGGAGATCTAGCTCTCCCTTTTTTTGCAAGGACTTCACTCTCGCTAGTTGACGGTATGCATTCAACATGGCTGTCAGAGGTTGATGCTACCGAATTGTGCAAACGGGGAGACCAGTCCCTTAGTATCCGAGGGATGCAGGGACAATCTCTGTGGAAGTGGTCTCCCTTGCATATGACACATGGAGATTTAGGCCTAGTTAGTGCGGTGTGTGGATTTTTGTCAGACGACACTTGTTTGCCCCCAGTCGCTTTTGGCTCCTTCTTCTTTTTCTCTTTCTTCTTCTTTTCCTTCTTCTCCTTAGGAACTTGGTTTTTTGTTTTACCAGTTCCGTCAAGTGAAGAGGAAGGAGGAGAGGAAGAATTAGACAAAGTAGAAGGCTGGTGGGTAACTCTGGTCTGGTCTAACTATTGATTCGACTTTTAAGGAATAGTGGTGTTCTGAACGACATTGGTTGAGAAGAGCCAGATCGGCAAGCTAATTGTCAGTCCTGGAAGCGACAATGTGGCCATATGGGGCGCACCAACATCTCCCCAAGAGGAGAAGGGACTAGGATTTCCACCAAGGGGAATTCCTTGGTTGGTGTGCTCCATTTTCTCAACCTAAAGATCAACGCAGGAAGAAGGGGTGATTGTTCCGTTTAAAATAAATTTTAACGACGCTTTAGACACAACTTGCTTTTTCAATTTTAAAGAGTCGAGAAAAAGCTAAAGATGACTCTAGTCTCCTTCAATGTTTTAACGAGCCTGAAGTGACAAATGCTCGGATGGACTTTTTCCGTTATAGAGTCTGAAAAAGGCCAAAAGGAACTGCTCTGGAGTTCTAGGTAGAGGGTGTGGCAAACTTTTTGCAAAACCGCATAATACTTTTTAAGGTACGGGCGGTCGATCTTCCTGAATGCTGTGTTCAGTGCATTGCGATTAGTAGAGTGGCCGACACGGCTTCCTAAGGATAAAGGTTTTATGCCTATAGGGGTCTCCCAATATATACTCGATGGTACGTGGGAGCACAATCCGTACTGGCGCTATCGTCCCTCAGGATGAATCACCCACCATCAGCGAGATCGACAGTCACCAGGCTTTACGACGCCGGAACACGTCTCTAGCCTAGACCTCTATGTTGTGCGTTAAGTTACAAAGCGTTGTTAAGTTCATTCAATTTATTTTAGGTTGATCTTTTTAGAAGTTTTCCTTTTGAGGTTCACCACGAGATGTATGATACAATTCCTAAATGCAGTCTAAAGATGATAAGCAAGCTTTTCTATCTTTTCAGCAATGAAAATCCTAGCTACAAAGGGAAAAGAAAGACACCATCTTTTCTCAAAGAACAATCAGCACACTCTAATGCACTTTTCCTAAATCAAGCATGCAAACCATCAAGATGCAAATGCACAATGCAGGTGTTTGTTTTCCGCTTTCTTAATATTGATGCCTAAAAAGAAAGCTTTTTGTACAACTTTGAATTTGCTTTTAAATGACAAATACAAACAAGTTTACTTTTTCGAAATCAGAAAGGGTAGAAGAGATTACAACACTTAACGATTTTCGGAATGAATACTTGTTTTGACACTCAAAAGAGACAAACTCAAACCAAAAGCAAAAGTAAATGTATAATCAACTGTAAACAGCCAATGAACTCTCTCCTAAGATCACACTCAACAGATCTGAATCAAGGGCTACAGGATGACTATTTCACTCTTGCAAAGGAAAACTGTAAATGACGCCACAAACACATAAAAACACTCACAGTCTTTTTGTACAAAAGGAGGCGGAATTTAAGCAGAGAAAAGGAGTTATCAGACAGGTACCTATGCTAGTTACAGGCTGCAAAAATCAGAGATCAAAACAGGGAAAAACAGAGCAGAGAACCCCAGCTGCACAAGGTCTAACTGGATCAACGCACCCCTAACACAGAGGTTTTGACATTCAGCGTAGGTAGCCTTCACGGGACCTGCGTAGAAATGCAGAACCTCTTCACAGGAACTGCGTTGAAGGAGAAACGAGAGTTCCTCACTGGGTTCTGGGTCACAGTTTGCTATTTAATCTATAGTTTCAGGCCAAATCAAAGCAACAAGCAAGGTAAAATCAAAGGGATGCTTTGAGGGAGGGCTAAGATCTATCACAAAGGATCATCAAATCATTTTTGAGTCCATTGTTCAGATCATAGACAAATCCAGTGATTGGATCAAAGCGGCAGCTGTCTACTTTGCATCTGAGAATAGCAGATGCAGTTCGATTGCTTCTCTTGAGTCTATGAAACAAACAATGATAGAGACACAAATAAAATGACTAAACAGACCTCCCCAGTGGAGTCGCCAATTTGTTGTGGGGAAAAATGCCTATGCAGGACGATCCTATCCACCTAAGGTGTGACAGTGCCTTAGCAACAAACAGAAACAGCTATTCTAGTATTCTTCCTTTATGAATTAAGAATGAAGAGAGATGGATGGACTAACCGGTGTCTTCCGTTTGTCCCTCGATCCGGTTTCTCTTCTCTTTGAGAGTTCCCAGCTACTTGCCTTCTCGCTCGCCTAGCTTCAACAGGTTTCTGCAAGATCACAAGAAGAGAACACTACACAAAGACATAGATTCATATTCATAACTAGTTCAGGATTAGAAATAAACTAAACATACTAATGCAATCATACATCAAAGATACATTAGTATATAGGAGAAACCAAGATAGCTTTATTGATGAATAACAAAGTTCAGGAAGAGATACAACCCAGAGGGCTCCAATCCAGCATCTCCTTCCCAGCAAATGAAATTCCTATATTCACCTTCCTTCAAAGCATTAAGCACCCAATGATTCCAATCTCAAACCAACAACAATTCTTTGCAATCACAAAATTCCAGCCTCTAGATCTCATGGGGGAGAGATCCATATATAGATGTTTGGAGAGAGGATGAGTCAGCTTGAGATCTAACTAGTGTCCTCTCCCTCTGTCAGTTCTTGCTTCCACTTGGAGACTAAGAGCCTCTTACTCATCACTAGTCGAATTGCTTGAGGTAAGTGTCATTGGAGAAGATTCTGGAAGCTTCCAGGGTCTTTCCACCTCGTTGAATGAACTTGCCATTTGTCACTTCTCGCTCAACGCACCCTGGTAGTGCTTCTACCTGCGTTGCAGTGCACCTAGCCAGTGCAATCTCTGCATTTTAGCGCAGACGGCTAGTGAAGCCTCTCAATTGATCCTGAATTGACTTGTTTTTGAGCAGTTTCTGGTGGAGAACTTCTGTGAATTGTTGTGGTTTGTTAGCCTTGTTCCTCTAGGGGTAGGAACAACATGTTTAGGGACTTTGGATCCCTTAGATTATGGACATTTCATGCTCAATGTTGTAAGGCACAAAAATGTCTATAGCAGGGGTTCTGGAAGATTTAGAGGTAAACTACCTTTCAAATGTTTTGCCTGTGGTAGAGTCAGTAATTATGCTACCAAATGTCCTCATAAAGATAAATATTGTAAAGGGAAGGAATCTACAAAATGGAATAGCAAACAAAGTGTAAGTAAAAAGAGCTACTATAATCATGAAGATAGCAATGGATTATCAAATAGTGATGAAGATGAAAATAGTAATGACTATAGAATTCTAATGGATTATGAATATGGTAAATTTTTGGATGCTTTAGAAGAAGATGAACTTCATGAAGAAATATCTAAACTCAAAATCTATTTAGAAGAAAAAAAAATGATTATAGATACCTTGACATATCAACTTGTTGAAAGAGAAAAACATAATGAAAAACTAGAATGTGAAATTGTGGGTCTAAGAAAGGATCTTGAGAAAACAAAATCTCTCAATCTTAGATTTGCTAAAGGATCAAAAACCTTAAATGAAATTATCAAAGTGCGGCGTTCTCCTCTGATAAAGATAGGTCTTGGATGTACTGAAGAAGCACCTCGATCACAGAAATCGTCAACCTACACTAAAAGCTATCTTGATGCAACAAAGAACAGTGAACAGTATGACAATCGTTAGCAAAGGCATAAAGCAGATCACCAAGTAAATCAGGCTCAGTTTGCTCCAAGGATGAAAAAAAGTCACAACAAACCTCAGGTAAATAATACTCAATTTGTTTCAAAGATGAATAGAAACTACAATCACCAGATCAATAGATTCGATAATGGCAGGAACTTCTTCAATGGTCAATGTTTCTCATGTCATAATTTTTGACACAAATATGCTCAATGTGTTTCTTACAAAACAATCATGACTAGAGAAGCACGAAAACAAAGAAATGTGATAGGGATCAAGAAGAGTTCCTATAATAACTTTTCTCTTCTTGAAAATGAAATAGAATGCTCAATTTGTAACAACTTTGGGCATGAAGAATCTAAATGCAGGAGTAAATTTTGGCAAATATCTCAAAAGGAGCAAACTCCATTAAATCCCAAAATATGGAGGAAATAAAGAACCACAAACAGAAAGATGTGGTATATCCTTGTATGCAGAAGGACAAGAAAACCAGTGGTACATCGACAGTGGATGCTCAAAACACATGACAGATAACAAAGAGAAACTACACTCATATAATGCCTTAGAAAAGGAAAAGAATGTCTCATTTGGAAACGACACTCCTGTTGTCATAAAAGGTAAAGGTTCTTTTTTCTTGAAAGAAAAAGTTAAAGCTGGGAATGTTATGTATGTTTATGGTCTAAAGCATAACCTGTTGAGTGTGAGTCAAATATGTGATCAAGGAAATCAAGTGGTGTTTCGATCAAGCGGATGTGTTGTTCGTGAGCTTGATAAAGGATATACCATGATCAAAGCTACAAGAACTCCAAACAACTTATACATACTCAAGGGAAGAAAACAACGGTGCTATCTAAGAAGAAATGATGAAAACTGGCTATGGCACAGAAGATGGGAGATCTAATATTTTCTCAAATAAGGAAAGCATGCATATTCCAGGTTGTTTGTGATCTTCCAGATATTAGCATTCCTGAAAATACTATATGCAAACCATGTCAATTCAGTAAGAAAACCAGATCTCACTTCATAGAAAAGGAAGGGTCAACTAGTAAGCCTCTTGAACTTGTTCATACTGATTTATGTGGATCATCAAGGAAAAAGTCACCTCGTGGAGAAGAATACTTTATATTGTTCGTTGATTATTTTTCTAGAATGTGTTGGATAGGTTTTCTAAAGCATAAAGATGAAGCACTTGAAAAGTTCAAAGCCTTCAAAGATTTGGTTGAAAATGAATCAGGTCACAAAAAATGCCTTAGATTTGATCAAGGAGGGGAATTTACCTTGGATGAATTCTTTGACTTTTGTGAACAACATGGAATAAAAAGGTAGTTCTCCATAGCAAGGACTCCTAAGCAAAATGGAGTGGTAGAAAGGATGAACAGAACTATTCAACAAATGGCTCGAGCTATGGTAGATGAATCTGGAACTCCTGCAACCTTCTAGGGTGAAGCTGCATTCGCCGCCGTCACTATTATCAACCAAGCAAATGTTCGGGTAAACAACACTCAAACCCCACATGAAATTTGGTATGGTAAGACTCTTACTATAAAATACTTCAAAGTTTTTAGAAGCAAAAGTTACATCAAAACGATTGATGAAAAACTTGGTAAGTTTGAACCCAGAGCAAATGAAGGTATTCTTCTTGGCTACTCTTACCGAAGTAAAGGATATAAATGTTATAATAAAAGACTTGGGAAAATTATTGAAAGTATTGATGTTGTGGTTGATGAAGCATGAAAAAATATAAAATAGATAAAAACAGAAGATTATGACAATGAACAAGATGAGGATCATTTTCCCACATCAAATCACACTGATTCTGAAGAAGAAACCAATAAAGCACCAGAAGAAGAGATAACGGTAGAAGAAAAGACTCCATCGAGGTATGTTCAGAAATATCATCTAGAAACTCAAATTTTAGGGGAAAAAGGGGCAGTTGTGTAGACAAGAAGAACTATTACAGAAGCCTCAAGCTATCTAGCATTACTATCTTCCATTGAACCTCAAAATGTAAATGAAGCATGCAAAGATGAATGTTGGGTCAAGGTTTTGAATGAAGAACTTGAGCAAATTGAAAAGAATAATACTTGGGAATTAGTTCCTAGACCTCATGTTAAGAATATCATAGGAAGCAAATGGATATTCAAAAACAAGTTGAACAAAAATGGAGAAGTTATTAGAAACAAGGCCAGACTTGTTTGTAAAGGATATGCTCAACAAGAAGGTGTAGATTTTGAAGAAACTTTTGCACATGTTGGTAGACTTGAAGCCATAAGAATGTTTCTTGCGCTTTCTAGTTTTCAGAAATTCAAAGTATACCAAATGGATGTAAAATTTGCCTTTCTTAATGGAGACTTAGAAGAAGAAGTCTATATTGAACAACCAGAAGGATTCATTCTTGGAAATGATGAAAAACTTGTATGCAGACTCAGAAAGGATCTCTATGGTATAAAATAGGCTCCAAGGGCCTGGTATTACCGTCTTGACAAATATCTCCCCCAACAAGGTTTTTCAAAGGGGTCAGCAGATAGCAATCTATATACAAGTATTGACACTGATAAATTGCTAATAATTGTTGTTTATGTTGATGATATCATTTTTGGTAGCAATGAAGAATCCATGAGTAAAAATTTTGCTTCAGTAATGCAGCAAGAATTTTAAATGTCCTTGCTTAGTGAGCTTACCTATTTTCTTGGTCTACAAGTTCAACAAAATAAAGATGGTATTTTTCTCTCACAAACCAAATATCTCAAACAGATCTTGAAAAAGTACGGCATGGAATATTCTAAACTAGTATGTACCCCAATGGTAACATGATGCAATCTCAGCTCAAATGATGAATCAGCAGCAGTACATCAACCAAATTACAGATCCATGATTGGCAGTATGCTTTATTTAACAAGTACCCGACTTGACATCATGCATGCAGTATGAATAGTTGGAAGATTCCAAGCAAATCCAAAGGAATCACACCTTCAGGCATTCAAAAGGATTTTCAAATATCTTCAAGGAACAAAGAACTTTGGTTTATGGTATCCTAGAGATACAGATTTTCCACTTCATGCATATATCGATGCAGATTAGGCAAGAAGTGTTGATGATAGAAAAAGCACTAGTGGTGGTGCATTCTATATGGGTTCTAGGTTAGTGTCTTGGTTCAGCAAGAAACAAAGTTCAATTGAATTATCTATAGCTGAAGCAGAATATGTGGCTGCTGCATCTTACTGCACACAACTACTTTGGATGATGCAAACCTTGCAAGATATTCAGATCACATCTACTCCACCCATCTCCATTCCATGTGATAAGACAAGTGCCATCAGTATTTCAAAGAGTCCAGTCATGCACTCCAAGACCAAGTACATACCATTCAAATATCATTTTCTACGTGAACAAGTGCTTGAAAAAAAGGTCAAATTGGAGTATGTTCCCTCCAAAGAACCAGTTGTTGATATATTCACTAAACCACTACCCAGAGAGACATTTGAATATCTCAGACAAAAGCTGGGAGTAGTTGCTGCATCATCCTACTGGTACATATGTGGGTTTCTGTGGGCATAGTTTTGTATATGTTGGTTTGAAGAAAAGCACTGGGCCAGACTAAAAAAAAGGGGGTCTACTATGGTTCTGTCTATTATCTGCTCTATTTGATGATGATTACAATCTACTGATAACATGTGGAAATATATTGGTCCTCATAAAGTTGTTGATAACTTGATGTATATCTGATTGATGATGATGCTTTGATATCTCTTACTGACATATTCAATGCTTAGATCTGACAGTGAACCGGTGGAACAGGTTCAGGGGGACAACATGGTATGCTTCTAATAAAGCATTGTTGGCATTATGACTAGAAGTCCTTGGTACCTAATGAGTTCTTACTTTGTGATGATAAGTTGATACTCACATATGTTGATTATCATGGTTGATGATGTGGGATGTTCCCTTGTGATGATATAATGAAGGTTCTTGTGGAAAGATCATGCAGTTCTTGATAAAGATGTCTATGGTGTTTTCACATACATATGATATGATTTTGTGCTACCACTTGGAGATATGACATATGCTTAGTTGATTCATGGAAGGTTATGATAAGGGAACAAAGCAAGTTGATCTTGATGACATCAAGAGGATGAGTTGATATATGCCGACATACTTTGTCATAGGTTGATGATATTTTGGGAACTAATGATGGACATATACAGGTTGTTGGTCTGGATGTTGTTGACAGATGTTGTTGATGGTGCATATCATATGATAGTTGTTGATGACTATCATGGTCTTGTTTAAGATATTTGGTCTCTGTTACATATATCATGTATATCATTTAATGTAAAGGTCATGAAAAAACCTAATTTGTAACCCCACTATGCATGGGATGGATGATGTAATGTTTCTTGTTTTTGTCATGTATAAATAATTGGTATATCCCCACTTGGTTGGGAGATGGATGTATTTATGAGTCACTGGTGATAGGAAGGTCATTGGTGATGTATGTATAGTTATTTTAGAACATCTTTTTGTAGACTTTTCTTGTGCTTAGGGGGAGCATGGACTCGATCATGGGAGTTCAATCAACACACTTCAGCATATCTGAGAATTCAACATGTACTTAGGGGGAGCATGACCCTTTGCCCTTGATGTCAAAGGGGTGGAGTGACTTGGTGTGGTTGTTGCCATCAAGTACAAAGGGGGAGATTGTTGGCATTATGATACAGGTATTGTCCTTGATGGAAACTCACTCAGATGAAAGATCACAGTATAGCAGATAAACAACAAAGAATTACAGATCAGTCTTCACATAAGGAAGAAAGAGAGGTATGCGTAGGTTCACCATTGACCAAGCTGCGTATACATGACGGTTCGTTATATACAAGTTGCGTATACGTACACATGCACTTTCACAGAATGAAAAGCATGTATACCTTGGAAAACTAAGTTTATGGTCCAAAGTATTTGGTCCATTGTATTTTGATCCATGGTATTGGTCCAAGGTATCTAGTCCGAGGTATTGACCCTAGGTATTTGGTCCAAGGTATTGGTCCTAAGTGGTTTTGGTCCATGGTATTGAGAAAGGCCTAAAACTATAAAAGGAGGAGAAGATCATTAGGCCAAGGTGTGCAAGTATCGAATATCTGATGAAGTGTGAGATCTAGTATGTAGGTTATTGGGGTTATGGTGAATTTCTAGATCTGAACCAAGGATGAACCTTAGCGGATGATGAGGGATTAGATCTATTGATGGATTGGGATCTTAAGGCGTAAAATGAACTATCATTATGTGTTTTTGCTCATGTATATTCTAGATCCGAATACTGACACATATATTATTTTGTAAATGATATGATCTGTGTATAACTAAAGTCTAGAATAACTGTAGAACTCTGAATTTATATTTACAGATGTATACGTCGGTTGGCTTTGAGAAAAGTGTGTATACATGCAGGTTCAACACATGGAAGTAGCGTATTCCTTATAAAATATGTTTTAGTTGCTTCTATTTTTTGTTGCAGAGTTTTTGGTTCTGGCTTGGGTTCTGGTTACTGTATTCTGGTGATAGTATTCTGAATGATCAGATTGATGGGTTGTCAAATTGATTGATTGATTCGGTTGTGGTTGGTTCAAAAGGTGATTGGTTGATGCAGATATATTTGATGATTGAATTACAATTATGATGATGTTTATGGATCCAATCTAAATATTTATGAAACGTGGTCCCTAGAGGAAGAGAGAAGGGCATCACCTTCTATAGGTCAGCGCCTACATACCAACAAACATATCGGCTAGTACAAGAGCTAGGGGGTTGTAGCTCCCTTCCAGTAGTAGCTGGAAAATGAGAGAAGGTTGTAGCCTTCTGCAAGTAGAAGCCTGCGTACTGGTATAAGTCTTCACCAGTACAAAATTGTAAAGAAAATTTTCTTATTATTAAAAGAAGACAGAAACGACATTAGCAGGTGGTTTTTACCCACATAGGGTTTCCACCTTATATCTTGGTGTTCATGTGTGATGCTTATGCTTTATTCTGCTTTTACTACACTGTCTAATTAATATTTGACATACTGGTTAAAGTTCAATACATGAAAAATTGGAAGTTCTCTGCATATACGCTGGTTTCTTTAATAACAGTCACGTGTACATGTTGGTTCACTTAGCTAAAGTAGCATATACAAATCTGCCTATGGAAATGAAAAGTTATTGAGTTACTAATACTAATTCAGCCCCCCTCTCAGTATTATTTCCAACAGAGATTGGACATGAGTAGCCTAAGATGATTTATAGGAAGTAATTAGGTGAAAAATGCATAGTCTAGTTGTAGTAACTATAAATTAGTCAAGTTGTTGTAGTTGAGGCAGGACTCAATTAGGTTCCCAAGTCTAAAAAAAAGTAAGGGTAGTTGTGAGGGCATGATAACTAAGGACTGCAAGAGCATGCCAAGGAATGAAAAGGTGTGCTAACATATGTCAAACAATGTGAATACATGTTGAGGAGTGTTAGGGAGTGCTAGGGGAACACAAGGGAGAAATACGTCAAAATGATTGGAAATGAATGAGTAATAGTATGTGCCAAGGGCTGTCAGTGAAATCCAGGTGTCCCAAGGATGAAGTGTTTTAGGAGAAGTTCATAATAGGACTTGTAGGAAGAAAGCCTATGGTTATGATAAAGTGGGGACAAATTAGTTTCAAAGAAAGGGAAACGTTTGGTTGGGCACAAATTTATTTTTCCAATGACCAAATTGGGTTCCCAAATCACAAAAAAAGGCTATATATGAGGGCTTGACAACTATGGAGTGCCAACGTGTTCTAGGGAATGCCACGAAGTACTAACACATGCTAGAAAGTTCCAAGGAAATTTAGGCATCCCAAGACATTCCAAGTGATAAGGCATGCCAAGATGTGCCAAGTGCTAGGGTGTGGCATCGACTCATTCTAGGGCATGTTACGACAAAGTGTTAAGGAAAACAAATGGCCCTTATATGAATGCATACTCCAGCCAAAGGCACGTGCACAAAATAGGGAATTAGCCCTAGCTTTTATGGGGTTTAATGAAACCAAGTTCCAGTTTGTTTGGGGTCGAATGACAGGGGTGGGCAGTTAGCCCCAGCCCCTGGGCATGTGGCCCCTAGAGGACCCAAATTTTCGAAAATTGGGGGACACTGGGTATTTAAACCATCTAAAAAATTGCACTGTCAGGTGAGATTGTAGGGAAATTTCTTCATCAGTTCCAGGTTTTGGTTGCTGAGCCAAGTTTGGTGTGAATTGTAGGACAATTAGCTCTGAAAAACTTGGAAAACTGGGAGAAGCATAACATTCTCAGTTTTTGGCCAAATGAGGTGCAGAAAGAACCTATATGGAAGTTTTTTACTATTCTAGAGCCATTGGAGACATAGTTTTTACATTCTGAGCAATGTAGAGCCATGTAAACACAAATTTGAGCACTTAATGAAATATTCCAAATATTGGAACCTAGAACAGGAGATGTAGCCTAAGAGAGGGGTGAACTCCTTTATCATTTTATTTATTATGTGTTTATGATGTGGTATATTGTATTTGTTATTACTGTTAACTGAGTTTAAAAATCATTATTTTATGTGTTTTGTAAACTGATCCATTACCCAAAATACATAAAATTTCAATTGCAATTTGTTCATCACCTTCAAGTTTGCATTACAGATCATTTTGGTATCAGAGCTCAAGGTTATTATGAAGGTTTGATTTTGTTTGCAAGTGTTTTCAGATGTTTACAAGGTTGAAGCTTAAAAGAGGTGAAGGATAACTTGTGGAGCCAATGCCTCACATTGTTTCAAGGGGAGCCTACACACCTCAAGCTTCAATAGTCATGGCACATGAAGAAGGTCCTGAAGGGATGTTTGAAGATGAAAGAACTTAAAAAAAAACTTCTTTGAGATGTCTAAAATGGTAAACGTTATTTATGAGGAGAGGAACTCAAGGTTGTACTGAGAGAGATCAAAACCTCCAAAAGGATCACAACCATGGGATTTAAAGGTAAGGACTCTATAGCAAGTACGAGTTATTCAAGTATCCTCAATGAAACTCAACATGAAAAAGAAAAATATATATTTTCCACATTAGAGTCATTACAAAACATACCAAGATAGATACATTATTTGATAGTGGATCACAACCAAACCTTATTTCATAAGACATTGTTAAGAAATTGAATTTGGAAAGCACTCCACATCCTAAACCTTATCCTTTAGGTTGGATATGTGACAATGCAAAATTGCATGTGACAAAAAGATGTAAATTGAGATTTTCTATCACTTCAAACATTATAGATAAGGTAGAGCTTGATGTTATTCCAGTTGACATTTGTGGTATTGTTTTGGGAAGCACATATATATATGATAGGAGAGCCATATTCGCCATGAGAATAAATATCACTTGTTTGAAGATGGGATTGAGTACATTGTTAGAGCACATAGCAAGAAGTTTAATTTATCACTTGTGAATGCTATACAAACGAAGATTATTTTTAATGCTAGCAAGAACTTTGTACTCTTGATGATCAAACCAAAAGAGAATTTTGAAAATGAAGCCTTCCAAGGATGTGATAAAAATTTAAAATCTGATTTATATGAGGTTGTTAACACCTATGATGAGATGTTTCAGGAGCCTAAAGGATTGCCTCCTAAAAGAGGAATA
This sequence comes from Pinus tabuliformis, assembly GCA_031772625.1. Lineage (NCBI taxonomy): Eukaryota > Viridiplantae > Streptophyta > Pinopsida > Pinales > Pinaceae > Pinus > Pinus tabuliformis. The sequence continues at coordinate 1,115,720,381 of CM062819.1, forward strand.
CAATATGAGATCCAATTGTAGCAAGATTGTCCTCTTCCAAACATTGGCATGTATAGGATGTTAGTTATGGAGAATGAAAAAATCGAGAAATAAATCCAAGAGTTGTTGTATAAAGGAGTCATCAGACCAAGCACATCGCCATGCGGGTCACCAATTGTTTTAGTACCAAAGAACGATGGCACATGCCACACGTGTGTGGATTTTAGAGCCTTGAACAAGATTACGGTAAAGAATCATCACCCTGTTCCTCAAACTAATGATTGGCTTGATCAATTGAAATATGATATGTATGTCACTAAGTTAGACTTGGGAAGTGGCTATCATCAAATTAGGATTGGTGAAGGAGACATATGGAAGACATCCTTCAAAACAAATCAAGGTTTGTTTGAATGGTTAGTTATGCCTTTCGGTATTTGTAATGATTGTGTAACATTCATGAGAGTTGTGAATGATGTCTTAAGGCCTTTTCTTGATGATTTTGTCATTGTCTACTTAGATGACATATTGATATTCAGTAAAACCTGTGAAGAACATGTCAGGCAGGCTATGAACATCTTAGATGTCTTGAAGAAAGAAAAGTTGTTTTTAAATATGTCTAAATGTGAGTTTGGAAAGACCTCATTAGTGTATTTGGGACATATTGTTGGAGAAGGTGAATTGAAGATAGATCCCTCAAAGGTCAAATTCGTTGTAGATTGGCCCAAGCCCAATAATGTAATTGATGCTAGAATATTTTTGGGAGCAACCCAATATTCGATAAAGTTTATTCCTAACTTTTCTTCGATTGCATACCCATAACATGCCTTGACAAGTGTAAATAAGACTTTTTAGTGGGGAGGCAAGCACAATAAAGCCTTCGATGCATTGAACAAAAGAATCAACACAGGTCCAGTTCTTTCACTTCCTGATTTAAGACAATCATTTGAGATCAAAATAGATTGCAAGTGAATATGCCATGGGAGAGGTCTTGATGCAACATGGTAAACCCATATATTACCATTCCGAAACTTTTAATGGTGTCGTAGTTAACTAGCCCACGTATGGAAAGGAACTGTCTGCATTGATGCAAAGTGTGAAAAAGTGGAAACACTATTTGATGGGAAAGGAAACCATCATTCACACTAGTCATCAACCATTGCAATAATTGCAATTGAAAACTAAGATACAATAAGCTAGGAATTTCATATGGATGGGTTTGTTATAGCAATTCCACTTGGTGATAAGGCATAAGAAAGGTATCTATAACACAGTTTTTAACATGATTTCTAGACCAATTGTTAGTGCTTTAGTTATTATTAAGCATAATTCTATAATGCATGAGAGCTATGTTGAAAAAAATTCTTTAGATGATGACTTTAAAGATGTATATGAAACTTTTTGTCAAGGCAACCAAGTAGAGGAATTGGATTACCATGTGCATGAAAAAATTGTGTATCATCTTGGCAAGCTATGCCTTCCACAGGGTGAAAGAGACATCATCATAAGGAAAGCACATACTTCTCTTATTGCTGGAAATTTTGGTGTAGGAAAGACGGTGGCACAAGTACAAAGGTATTGTTACTGGCGTAGAAGGAATGAAAGTGTGTCAGGATATGTAAGACGATGTTATTTATGTGCTACAAGTAAGACTAGCAATAGAAATTTAGGATTATATACTCGCCTTCCAGTCCCTTCCCATCTTTGGGAAAAAATTTCTATGGAATTTGTAGGAGAACTGCCTACGTCTAAAAATAATCATGATTATATTTATGTTGTGGTGGATCATTTCAACAAGATCTGTATTTTGATGCCTTGTAAGAAGCAGGTTGTAGTTGAACATACTGCACAAATCTTATTTCAACATGTATGGGTACATTTTGGGTTTCCCAAATGCATTATTTCTGATCGTGATTCTTGATTTGTCAGGAACTTGTGGTCTATCTTATGGGTATTCATGGAAACCAAGTTGAAAAAGAGTACAACATTCCATCCACAAACTCATGGTCAGACATAAGTGGTGAACAAAATGGTAGTACATATTTTTTGTGGTTATTACAACAAACATCCTAATATTTGGGATGAACACTTACACTACATTCAACATTCTTATAATCGGGAAAAGCATTCATCGAATCAAACATCTCCATTTGAGGCATGCTTTGGCTACTCACCAAAATCTCCTTTAGATGGAAATATTTTATTATTGATGGTCATAATGACATTGATAAGGCCAAGAGATTCATTGAACAATTTCAATTTGTGCATTAGATGGTTCAAGAACAGTTGGAAAAGAGAGAAGCCAAGTACAAGACAAGAGATGATAAACATTGACCACATTTTTCAGGTTGGAGATGAAGATTGGATTTACATTAGCAAGGAGAGGCTTAAAGGAGAAGGTAAAAAACTGAAACCAATAAGGTAAGGACCTTTTAAGATTTTAGAAAAGATTGATAATAATCACTTCTGGTTCTATTTTCCTCCATATATGAAAATGTATGCAATTGCTAATGTTGATAATTTGAGATTATATGAGCCTCCTTTGATTGTTGATAAAAGAGATCATGTTCAAATTCCTTCAATCGAATATTTCTCTCTAGAATTCCTTGAATAATTGCAACATGATAGTATCCTTGATAGAAGAAAAATAACTTCAAAACGAGGGAATGTGGAATACCTTCGTGTGGAACTCAAAGGCACAAATCCATGAAAATCCAAATGGATTGAGATTGGAAGTGTGAACTATACCCTCATTTATTTGTTGACTAAAAGTAGTCCCTTGGAGATCCAAAACCTTCAAGTGCAGAGGAGTGATCCAAGGGATCAGTAAAGTGCTCAAAATTTGAAGTGTTTAAAAGTTCTTGAGACCTATACAAGTGATTATATATAACGACCTGAATCCAATGCAACTTGGATCGCTCAAAACCGATATTGTATGCTCCCGATATCGTGTTCTGATCATTTTCCCAAACAGGTAAAAAATTTGCAGGTTTGAGAGGCATATTGTACATTTTAGGCCAATGGTAGGCTGCCATTAGGCCTCTCTAGATTGGTTAAAAAAAATCTTGAATTCGATTGGTTTGATTTTTTATTATTATTATAATGGTCAAATTGGATTTTTTTGGAACCAATGAATTGAGGCCACGTGAGCCAATACAGGGCTGCCACGTGGACTCCCAAATATGCATTAAAATATTGTTTATGGGCCGAATGGGCCTTCGGGAGAGTTGAACACAAGACCTCCAACCAAACAGTGCAAATCCCTACTGCCACACTGCACCATGCCACTTAACCCTTATAACTCCCATATTGTATTTAACATTGGCACAAACATGCCCACAGAACCATGTGGTGGGACCAAGGGCCAGGGCTTAGCCCCAGCCCTAGGTTTCAAGCCTCGACCATGGAAACTTGACGAAGGCTACGAGAAGGGGCCAACCCCTAGGCACCCAGAAAGGGGGCCAGCCCAAGGCCACATGGCCCTTGCATGATCACATATTGCAGCCAAAGGTGCACGCACAAAATAAGGCATCAACCCCTTGTTTCATGGATTTTAATGTGACCAGGTGCCAATTAGTTGGGGGATGGCCAATAGGGGTGGCCGGTTATCCCCATCCCCTAGGCATGTGGCCCCCATACCACCTAAAGTTTTAGAAATCAAGGGTCAGTGGGAATTTAAACCTTTTGACAAATTTTACCATCAAGAAGGATTATAGCCGGACTTTCTGCGTTGGTTTTGGGTTTTGGGTGCTGAGCCAATTTTGTTGTGAATTATAGGACAATTAGCTGTGAAAAACTTGGAAAACTGAGGAGAAGCATACATTTTTTAGTTTTTGGCCAAATGAGGTGCAGAAAGAGCCCAGATGGGGATTTTTTAATGTTCTCAATCCATTGGAGACATATTTTTTACATTTTTAGCATTGTAAAGCCATGTAAACACAAATTTGAATAGTTAATGAAAGAGGTCCAACATTGGAAGTTGAACTAGGAGATGTAGCCCAAGAGAGGGGTCAAATCCTTTATCATTTTTGATGTTTTGTGTTTTTGATATGGTATATTGTCTTTGTTATTGTTGTTAACTGAGTTTAAAAATAATTATTTTATGTATTTTGTAAAGTGATCCATTACCCAAAATACATAACATTTGACTTGTAATTTGTTCATTGCCTTCAAGTTTGCATTACAAATTGGTGGGCTCCAGTATTGCAACAATAATGCTACAACTCCTAGGACTCCCTTCTTTATTTTTATCAACTTGGTAGTTCGTAACAAACTTGGAAGCGACGGTGCTGTAGGCACAAGCACTAGCTCTTGCCGCAGCTGTCACTTGGTCAGCTGGCACAAGTCCGCTAGGAGCTTAAGCCAACTTCTATGAGCTCTTAGAAGAAGCTTTTTAATTTATGGATGAAAGCTAACTCGAAGGAAGCTAATCTATTTGCGAAAAGAGATTGAAAAACTGAAGGAAAACGCAAACCCTAACAAACCCTAATTCTACTAGCTAGTCCTACTGATGCAAAGGAGAGAATGCAAACTATTGAAAGAGATGCCATTACTTCTATGAAGGTAAAATACATGTGTCTAGACTACCTCTATCTGAAGAAAGCATCTTTTTTTATTTTTGATTAAGTCGTCAGTTTCATCATGCATATGCTTTCTCTGTTCTTTGACTGTGCATGGGTAGATCAAGGAGGAGAAATGCTTGGAAGAGGTTGGGAAGGTTCAGAGAGGGTCTAAGGAGTCCCTAACACCCTTCCAGAGAGTTTCATAAAGTTTGGCTATCAAGAAACCTCATTTGTGAGCTTCTATAGGAAGTCTGCAGGGGTTCTACAGGATGTTCAGGAATTTCTACAGGATGTTCAGAAATTTCTACAGGATGTTTAAAAATCAGATTTTGGAGGATGGGTGAGTGAGGGAAGATGCATGAATGGATATGGAGGTAGGATAGGGGTCTGAAGTGGCCCAGGGATTGGTGGATGGAGTGGTGAGGAGGTGTAGATGGCTAAATTGGCTCAAAGAAGGTTGAAACAATGATTGCACAAAAAGGTAGGGTTACGTGGGCAAGAGGACAGATGTGAGACGAGGAACCTAGCTAGGAGATGGAGCAGATGGTTCTAATGAAGCTTAGGTGGATGAAAGAGTGGTAGAGATGCTCTGCACTGTATACATTCAACTGAATCAACAAAGTTTTGCGAGTAATCAAAGTCCTAGCTAATCTAATCTAACTAACAATAAAGTGAATGAACAACAACTTTATTTGAAAGAGAACCATGTATATCAACTATGCAATGAAACATTTCAGAGATCTGAACACATAACCAACTTCTGCAAATGAAAATATTACACTAAGGATTGCATGGTAAAGCAAACTAGTGTTTTTGTTTGGGACAACACGGTTACTTCAATTCCAGCCCTTGATCCAATAAGGAAGAGGTGAAACCAAAAGTGTTTGTTGACCCTTTTTTGGAGCCTTTTTCCTGTTATTATTCTACCAATCTATTCTAAAAATCTGAAGCATTCTATTCATAAACAGTGACCTAGTTAATCCACACAACTCAATCTGCCTAACAGAAATACGTTTGCAAATGCACAAAAGGAAAACAACGATGCCTAAAGGAAAGATAACAATACATAAAGGAGGCCCTAGGCTCTTAGGTTGGGCCCAACCCTGAGAGCTACGGCTCCTATAGAAAACTCAGAGTTGATATGAAATAGGACTGCTTATCATTATCAAAAAATAGTCATCAGTCAAGAGTTATGCCAAAATGGCTACAAGAAAACGAGCTAAAGCTGACAGCACTGTAGTGAAAAAATATGCAATGGTTTCAAAAAAATCCCTTACGAAGGTTGAGGCCTTATCATTTATACACCATGAGGGCCCTAGCAGGCCTCCTAAATCTGGGGGACTTGGCTGTCCAACTGTTAGTAGACAGTCCCTTTTCCAAAATCTGCTTGGCTGCCTTCAAGATCCGGTTTTGGTGGCCTGTGAGCTCGGAGTTTGGGGGTGAAGATCCCGAGGAAGGGCTATTTAATGTCATAGACAACCCCCCTAAGAATCCTCACCTCAAGCTTGGTTGTCTTCTAGCCCATGATTGCTCGGTTTTGCTCCAACATGTGTCAAAAAACCTGAAATTAGCACGCGTTAGCCACCTAGGAAGAGTGACCACCCTTATTCATACAAATGACATAAAAATACTAAAAATTAACGCATAAGCTATGAAACATGGAGGATTGAACAAGGACTGAACAAGGATAATTAGGCAAAATGAGCCCAATAGGTTACCCAATTTGGGGACTCATCACAGATCACATGCTAAGGCATGCCAATATGTGCCAAGTGGTAGGGTGTGGTGCCAACACATGCTAGGGAGTGTTAGTGAGTGTCAGGGAAACACAAGAGAGCACTAGTTTCAATTGAATGGAAATGAATGAATAAGAGTGTGTGGTATGGAATGTTAGCGAGTTTTATGTGTGTTAAGGAGGGAGTTACAAGGTATGCTAAGTAGGGCCAAGGCATGCTAGAGTGCTAGGGAATCATGCCAAGATGTACCAAGTGACAAGGTGGGGACAATGCATGCTAAAGAGTGTTAGCGAATTCTAGGGAAGATCAATGGAGAACTAGGTCAAAATGTAGGGAACTTAATGAATAAGATTATGTGTTAGGGAGTGTTATCGAGTTCGAGGTGTGCTAAGGATGAAGTGAAATGCTATGCAAGGTAGTGCTAAGGCATGCTAGATTTCCAGGGTAGCATGTGGCCAATATTTTACAGGTACCAGGGTGTGCCAACGTGTGCTAAGAAGTGTCAGGGAGTGTAAGGGAAACACAAGAGAGAACTAAGTCAAATTAATGCATGCAAATGAATGAATAAGAGTTTGTGACATGAAGTGTCAATGAGTTTTGGGTGTGATAAGGAGGGAGTGACAAGCTATGCTAGGAAGTGCTAAGGTATGCTAGAGGTCAAGGAAACATGTCAATATGTGCCAGGTTCTAGGGTGTGCCAATGCATGTTAGGGAGTGTTTGGGAGTGTCAGGGAAACGCAAGGGAGCATTGGTTGAAAATGCATGGAAATGAATGAATAAGAGTGTGTGAAAGGGAGTTTTAGCGGGTTTTAGGTGTGCTAATAAGGGAGTGACAATATATTCTTGGTAGTTCCAAGGAATGCTATAGTGTCAGGATGACATGCCAATATGTGCCAAGTGCCAGAGTGTGTCAATGTGTGACAAGGAGTGTTAGGGAGTGCCATGGAAAAAGAAGAGGGAACTAGTTCAAAATGCATGGAAGTGAATGAATAAGAATGTGTGATAGGAAGTGTCAGTGAGTTTTACGTGTGCCAAGGAAGGAGTGACAATTAGTTTCAGTTGTTCTAACGAGGGAGTGACATGGTTATATGTTAGGCAATGCCAAGGCATGTTAGAGTTCCACGACATGTCAAGGAGTGGTAGTGTGTGTTAGGAAGTGCCAAATCATGCCAAGGAATGTAGGGGTGGCTAACATGTGGCACATAGTTCCAAGGCATCCTATGATGTGCTAGATGATATGGCATGTTAGGATGTAAACTATGTTGCTTAGTTGTTTTACTGCCACGGTTGGATGTGAGCCTTGTCTTGGTAACTTGTTAAGTGGGATGAGTTTAGATTGGACATGTGTACCCTAAGATGAGTTTTAGGTATTTCCTATGTGAACAAGGCATATGTTGAGTTTCCACGACACATGAGAACCTGTTTTTGGTATTAGAATATTTGATGCAAACAAACTCAACTGCCACACCACATCTACTTTAATGCACAAAAACATTATGCATATCAAGGAATCAACTAGTGCAAATGACAATTTTTAACTTTTTCAAACCCTTCTTCATTATATTACAAACTATAATACAACAAGATAGAGCTCCCGTAATAGGGATCATGGCCCTTTACAATCATAATGATACAAGGAATACAACTAGGGTTTGGTGTTATTCCTTTTACAAACAATCTATCCTTAACAAGAAAAAACTTAACCTACTTGTTGATGGTGGCCACATACAATGCTTTTAGTCCATGTGTCCTGAAGACATCTTGCATGTCATCTTTCCTCCCATTATGTAACCCCTCAATATATCTCTATCAATGAGCTCAACTTCTTTAGGTTACTAAACTCGGATAAAAAACTCCGCCCTCTAGCTACCTCCTTTGTCCTTCAAGGTTTCAACACTTATGGTCTTCAATCAACTATTCACAAGTCAATTTGTGAAAATCTCTTTCTTTTTCCCACTTTTTCCATACTACTGCTCCAAAGTAAGAAGTATAGGTATATGGAGGATGCCCTTCTTCTAACTGAATCAATCCTATGCAATATAATGAACTAGGGCTATTTGGATAACCCACTTGACTACTACTTTAGTCGTTAGAAGTTTGCACATCCTTAGGCCCAATACACCTGCCCTTCTACCACTCTTGTTGTCCTTCACAAGTTTGGGAAGTATGGATCTTCTTTGAAAGTCACCTAACAACCCTCCAACTATACTTGTACTCCCATCAATCCGTTGAACCACAGTCAATTATTTTACTGATCTAGGGCCCACAACACTGCCCTCATCCAGGGTTCTTCAAATCTACCACGTAACAATTATTTGAGTCCTCTCAATATCATTGTTCTTGTGTTCCAATTTCTTTGTTTTCCAATCTATGAATGGATTTGAACTACTACTTTTATCATCCTTCTAAAAATCTATAGATGACTGAATTAGGGTCACAAATTGGCCACTAATATTCCATTTAATAATTATTTATAGGTTTCTTCAGATCTCTGTCAAAAACTCTATGGACAATCCACCAAAATCAACTCCTCTTAATGTCAATCCATTATTCATATGGAACATTTATTCTACTCAAGTTCCACCCTCCTTTGGATCTTCTATTTCCATACATACTTCTACAAACCATATTTTAGATTTTTGGTCCATATTGCAGAGATAAACCTTGCTATAAGGGTCACAACCCCTCTTCTTCTAGATAGATTTTTCATAGTCTTAAGGGCATACCATATGGAATAAATATGCTACGAAATCTCCCTAATTACAGCATTATACTTCTATTCTAATTTATTTAGAACAAACCCTATCCACCCATAGTAAAAACAACAACTCTTGACTCCATAAGAGACTCAACCTAGCTCATATGGATCCATAGATTCTGGGTATTTCTTTGATTGAATCTTGACTTGAGATTTAGATATTTACAATCCTCAAACTAGGGTTACGTTAGTCAATATTACACATGCGGCTACTTCCGTTTTGGCCCTAAATTCTAGTGCAGTCTCTCCTCCATTTTTGTTGGTCTTTATCACATACCTTGCGACATACTAACCACCAGAAGGTAGGGTCTCAACCTTCTCTACTATTTCAAAATTCGATTTGGACTTCACACGGAGATGCCACTGAAATCACATGCCCAAATTCTCATGAGAAACCTCTCTTGATCTCGATCCATCAGAAGAGAACCAACAATATGCCTTCCTACTTCCTAGCTAAAACCCATTAAGGTATGTGACATTATTTTGAACCCTCACGTGATGATCTTGCTCTTGGTGGATGATCATGGCCTTGTTGTAGCAGCCCTTACTCAACCCTCTAATGCTTCCTACTTTAGTACTACATCTCTCTTGTCCTCCTTGATGAAATGAGCTCCTTCTCTCTCGATGTTCTTTCCTTCATCCTAGGTGCCAATACGTGGCAAGTGTAAAGTCTTAGTGCATTCTAAGTACAAAATATTCCTTTGTTGCTTCTCATCTACTTTCCAATAATTCATCTCAAATAAATTTAATAATAAACCATGCCAAAACATACCAAGTCATCTTAGCACATGCCAAACATGATAACACTTGCCAAGAGCCAACACGTGTCAAGTGCTCATGTTCTTAGGGAGTGTTATGCATTCTATTAAGTGGCAGGGCATGTCGAAGAGTGCTAAGGTGTGCTAGAGAGTGTCAATGCATGCTGAGGGGTGTATGGAGTACTATGACAACAAAAGGGAGCAATAGGTAAAAATGCATGGAAGTGAATGAATATGAGCATGTGATAGGGAGTGTCAATGACTGTTATCTTTCATGCCAAGGATGGAGTGACAAGGTATGCTAAGGACCAGTAAGGCATGCTAGGGAATATTAGGGAATTCCAAAAAGTGCCAGAGTGTGCTAGGGAGTTCTAGGGTGTCCTAACATGTGTGAAATAGTGCTAAGGCATGCCAAGACATGTTGGGTGCTAAGGCATTCTAGGTTGTGAAAGGTGTTAGGGTATGCTAATGTGTGTCAAGGAGGTTCAAAGCAAAAAAATGAAGAACCAAACTAAAATGCAAGGAAATGAACACATAATATGGTTAATAAGTCAGGACTTTATCTTTTACGAAAAGGGCGTGCTAGGCACACTAATAATAGGTTCCAATACATGTGAAGTGCCAATGTGTGCCAAGTTCTAATGTATGTCAATGCATGCTAAGGTGTTCCAGGGCATGCTAGGGACTACAGGGCATGCCAACACATGCTAGGAGAGTGCTATGTTGTGTTAGGGCATGCCAAAATGTGCTTGGGCGTCCTAGTCATGGAAAGATGTTCTAGGTACAAAGATGTTCCAAGACATGTGAGGTGCCAAGGAATGTTAGTGTGTGCCAAAGCATGTTAAGGTGTGCCAAGACTATTGAGGGATGCTAGGTATCTCTCATTAATAGAATTGGCATATATTGGTTATGCATTAAAACATATAGTTCCTACACACACTAGTGGAACTTTATCGAAAGGGAATTTTCTAGATAATATACCTAATAGAGATGAATCATGTGTTGACTCATAAGAAAAGTATATTCTCATTACTTGAGGGAAATGATACACACTAATTACTTCTTAACAAATTGACTGACTCTAATCACTATGGCCTTGGAAACATAATGAAAAAGACTCCACAACAATGGTATTAAATTGTAATCTTTTGACAAAAATATAGTAAAAGCATATAATGTAATCAAAAACTCATTGGAATGATCAATGATGACGAAATTTTTTTGACTGTCACCAAAGTAACCAAAAAGAGCATTGGTGAGGGTCAATAAATTATCGTCACTAGAAGTTTCACCAAAGAGATAATTAGTGAGGGGCCTTTAAGGACCCTCACCAAAAGTGTCATTGAAAATGACTTTGGTGACAAACCTTAAAGGGCCATCACTATATACACTTACAACAACGCTTTTTTAAGGACTGTCACATGCATGACCCTCACCAATGACATTTTTTGTTGTAGTGTCATTTAATTTAATAAATGTTACTTAAATATGCAATATGAATTCTTGAAAATAAATTGTTTGTAATTTTGTTAATAAAAAACAATTACTATATAACAAATTGAATTGAGCTAATTTATTATTTTTATTACTTCTTTAATTTAGATGATATTATTATTATTATTATTATTATTATTTAAGTTTACCCTTCACCTACAAAGCTCTGATACAACATTCCCAATATTGGGTTGTAGAACTCCATAATTTCTTCTTCAATATTTCATTCAATCACCACCCTCTACCCCTTCTCATATTTGAGGATGGGGATAGAGGGAAGGATTGGAGAAGATGTAGCAATAAAATGAAAGATGATTATATTTATACACAAATAAATAGAATTCTCTAAATGCTTATTCCTTAGAATTGACACGCATTTGGAGTCAACAATCTAATTTGTTATGACAATATGCTTTCCCTTCAAAATGAGACCCGAAATGCCTAAATTATAAGATTCAATATTGGAATATAGTATGAATAGTTACATCTTTGATCAAGTTATTAAAGTTATTTTCAATAATAAAACAATTATTCCCATTAATAAGGGAGGTCAAATATTCAATCCTACAAATTTTAGCTTTCCTTTTTTGTTTGTTTATAAATGCACCAAGAACAGTGAGATGCTCTATATTGAAATATGATGGAGGTATTGGAAATTAAAAATTAAATTAAATAAAAAATAAATAACTACATATCGACTTAACAACAACTAAAAATTTAATATGGATGTATGCTGGTAATAAATCGTTGGTGTACTTCTTATAGTTACAACATTATTTTATTTCTTGTTATATGGTTATATGTAGATAGGATTTTTACCCCAAAAATATTTGGTATTTTACTTTAGAATTAAATTATTATTATTATTAAAATGATTATGTCTTCTCATCTCTGTATGGGGCAACCAAGTGGTTGGAAAAATGGGAAGTTATCCCATCCTATCGGGGGGCATATTTGGACCATTTTGTTAAGGCTCAAGGAGTAGTCTCCCCCACCCTCATGGATTTTGGACTCTTGCTATGTCCTAAATTAATTTTATTTCTATCTTACGGTTCCTTGATGACCAAGTGGTTGGCACAATTGGAAACCAAGAGAGGCATACTTGCCTAGATTACTGGAACGAGTTATGGAGTTATGGATTCACCATGATAAACTAACAATAATAAAAATAAATATTAATTCCCTTGATGACCAAGTGGTTGGAACAATTGGAAACCAAAAGAGGCATACCCCTTCCATGGAAACTAATTATGGGAAACCAAGAGAGGCATACTTGTCTAGATTACTTGAACAAGTTATGGAGTTATGGATTCACCATGATAAAATAATAATAATAATAAAATATTAAGTCCCTTGATGACCAAGTGGTTGGCACAATGGGAAACCAAGAGAGGCATACCCCTTCCATGGAAACTGATTATGAGGATGGAAATGTCTAATTATGTAATTGATGTTTATAAAATATGTATTTTCTTTTTCTCATGCAAACTAGTGAGCAACTTGAAAATGAAAGGAAATATAAAAAAATGTTTTGTTATTTCCATGCAAACTATTTTTTAATCCAGTTAATAAGTATGTTTATTGCTTATAAAAGGTGACCTCTCCCCATAATCGAATGGTTTCTTGCTATTTATTTCTCTATTATTTCATTGTGTCATGTATGATTAATAATTTCCATATCTACATGGATATCAATTAGTATCAGAGTAGAAAATCTCAACATGTTACTGCTCAACATCACAGACTATATGGGAATCCATCCATCTACTAAAAGAAATTATTTTCATAGACTCGTTGCTCGAAAGTCACACAAACTTAGCTTTTCAATACCATTACTAGTGCACCTTACTCAAGGAAATTGGAACTATCTCATCACTTATATTTACATTTCGATCCATTTGGGTGGATGAAAATCATGCCACCTCGTAAAGAAACCACATTTGGAGACTCAACCAAAGACTCACCAAGCTAGCATTTTGCCATGGCTCTCCATAAGCTAATAAATATAAAACAATATAGACACCCTCTAAGGCACATGTGATCGAATACAAACTTTCAATTGCCCAAAATTTTGGACTAAATGAATGGAGAGGCTATCGATTCTTGGATCCACAGTCTCTCCACCTATTTCAAAACATGTCCCAAGATGGAAACAACCACCAACTAGATAGGAGGATGCATGTATACACAATTTACTATGACTTCTTCATGTCCGATGGCCACTTCTCACAGATGTACATTGTTCACATCCTCTACAATCTTCTCAATCATATGGACTGCAAATCCAACTAGGAACCATCGGCAACTCCACTCCAGTCCAGGGGCATCCTCTATGGTCTCTTTGTGAATGATTCCAAAGCAAGAATGTCATTCTTGGGAGTACTTCCTTTAACAAATATAAGTAGACATCTGTGAGATTAACCATCCTGCAATTTTTCTCTATCACAATTCAATATCCCTTCAATAGTTTTGTAGAAGGGGATCAATCTGTACATTTTTTTTTTTTGTGATCATCACATTAGAGAAGTTTTGAGGTCTAAAATGGCCCTCCTAAGAAAAATTGTCAACCAAAATAAACTTTATAAGAACCAATAGGATTCAAGATGATGATGTCAACCATGGGGGATGATTCACCATTTTTGGGGCAAAAAGGTAAGAAGATTAAAAAATAATAAAATAATAAAACTAGTTTTTCAACTTATCTACGTAAGGTTTTACTCAAATTTCAAGCAGGAGTACTCGTTGGATGCAAAATTTATTTCCTCATCCAAGGAGTACCCATGTTGCATACTTTCGATGGACCGTGCTATGCGAAAAATGAGAAATATATGAGAAAATGTGATTCCAATCATGTTTTTCATGTATTTCTCATTTTTCATGTACTAGGGTCCATCAAAAGTATCCAACATGGCTACTCCTTAGATGAGGAATCAAATTGTGCATTCAATGAGTGTTCCCTCTCAAAATTTGATTAAACCCATAGGGAGATAAGTTGAAAAAGTAGTTTTTATTTTTTCCCTCTAAAATTTGATGATGTAAGCTAATATTATTTTATTATCTCCACTATTATTTTATAATTTCCTTAGGAGGTCCATTTTATACCTCAAGATTCCCCTAATTTTTAATTCTTTTGTGTGTTCTATTTGTATGATTTCCCGTTTATGAATTTTTTTATACAAAATTACATACGCTGCTCATTCAATTTTCTTGTGACTATTGTTAGTACTATGATTTTCTCAGAAATATATTAGAGTTTGGAATTTCAAAAATACATAAAGGAAAACTGTTTATGACCTATTAACTAGAAAAAAAAAACTATTGTCGACTAGAAATCGACAAACATCAACTAGAATGACTAACTTCTATAGACTCAATTAGACTTATACAGACTCCATAATTAGCTTGAAAATTTGTACGTAGAAATATTTTCCCTCAACTACAAGTGAACTAAATCTTCTTTTAGTGGAAGTTTAAGTTTGTTCCTTGTTGTGTCTAAGTTGAAACTACTCCTTGTTGAGTTTTAACCATAGTCAATATGCACTTTTCAATGATCCATCCAATGCTATATGCATATTTTGAAGTGTATTCAATTCATGTGACAATTTTCCTTTCCAATAGTGAATGCCAAGAGTTTATCTACGTAATTAATTTGTTCATCACAAAAATTTGCAATGCAAGTGGCTTTTTTGGAGAAATGATTTTACACAGAGTAAGTATAGGCGACCAAAATCTTAGTTTCAATTAGGATTCCATTATATATTGATGAAGTCGATATTATACATTATGCTGCGAAAGTCGGTTTTGTAAACAAAATGGGAAGGTATTCCAAATTTGAATTGGTTATGATTCTCTAAAGTGTCCAAGAAAAAGAAAATAAAGAAGAGCATCATAGGGTGAACAAGTCAATTATTGAGGAAGTTGATGACTGACATTTGTTATTCTCACCATAATTGTTGCTCGATGCATTTACTTAAACTAGTTCCGATAGTATTTGTCGAAGAGAATACAATGGTGGTGCATACCTCCGGCGTTACCCCTACCACCTGGATGCTTCAAATGCTTTCTGATATGCCCATCGCCTACATTCACATGCCCTCTCTTCTTCCTGTTCTTCTTCAGTTTGGTCATCATCTTGCTTGAGATCTCCTTCCTCTTCGTCATACAACAGTTCACTATATACTTTGACATCACTCCTATTGTTAAACCAAAATCATCTTACATCTCCAACATTTAAGAATATGCAGAACATCGATGGAGGCCTCTCAGAAAGGAAACAATAGTCGACTAAATAATTTTCATTTATAACTTGACTGCTCCATACATCAATTTGACTTTTATTATTGACCAAACATTCAGAAGTAGTAGCACAACAAGCTGAACAATTTATGCTCTTTGTTCGACTAGGCTAGTTGCAAAGGTCAATTTGGTTGACCAAGCCAACTAATATAAGGCTCCTACATGCTGTTAAAAGGAATTCAATGTCTACATATTGTGCTCTTAAGGGATGGATTACCGACTTTTTGAAGTGCATCGGGACTTCCTAGTGGCTCAAGTTCTCGACAAAGAAATGCCTTGAAATAATTATTAGGTAGGGATGATGGAATAGTGGCAAAATCTTCTATTAACTATACTTCTAACATTAATTTCACACCTCATCTTTTAGTCTCCATCATTTTAATGAACTATCCCCATCATTTCAACGAAATTTATAATCTTAGAGATTGTTGCTTGAATGGTTTCAAAAGTCCATTGGTCAAGTCAATCAACAACGTATTTCCATCAACCCAAGTCAGTCAACCTCTGTAGCAAGTTGATAATAATGGAGTTTTTATGAAATATCCAGATGACTTCCATCAAATGAGTTGACTTGACTCTCCATTAAACAACGAGGTTCGACCAAGTCCACACATTTCACATGCTTACCAACAATTGACCAAAATAGAATATTGATTAAGGGATCATGTAATCAAGAGAAGTTAGATATGCTTCTCATCACTCTTGATCTCTCCCACAATATTCAAATATATATAAATTCTTATCCATTTTAATACCTTATTCCAAAATCATCATTTTTTTTTCAACAGCTCCATTCATTGCTCCTCTAGCAAGTCTGTTCAATTCTATGGCTTTACTAGTATTAATATAAATAATTCCATCACCAAGCTTACTTCCATTTAATTGTGAAGTATTCCTATTCAAACAATGTTCTTGTAAAAGCACTCACTTTCACTCTGTTGAATTAGTGCAGTAGGTTCTCTAACAAACAAAGGTAGCAAATCAACAACATTATGAAGAGGTTGCAACTTTTCCTTCATCTTTAAAATATATGCATGAGATTTTCCCATATGTAAAATTTTTGAGTACCATCCACAACCTATATAAAGAGTTGCATGTTTCAACTCTTGAAACCGATAAAATAGATTCTCATTTTGATCACGTCGACCAATCCTCTTTTGCATACTTTTATTTTACGTGTATTTCTAGCATCTCTTCCTATCTATATTTTATTTTGCATATCTTAGGTTTCACTGATACAGATCTTAAATTGCAATGTTGGAAGACATCAACTTACATATTTTCAAAATTTTATGTTGCATATTTTTTATTTAATATCATCTTATTGATCTTATTCTCTTCAGGTTCGGCCCACTCCTTGATTTTGTTGTGGTTTTCACCTAGCCAAATGAAGGAGGTAACGACGCCAGCTGTTGTAGGCATACAACAGGAATAACCAAGAACATGCTACATTATAACAAAATATTAAGAACACACATACACACGAAGAACGAGAGAATATTAGGAAAGGAATTCCAATCTAGGTTTGCATTGATCTTAGTGTATATTTTTGCATGATATCTGTGGTTGGAGCGGTTGTACCGACTCTCAACCACCTCTTTACTTTACCTTACATATTACCCAATATTACTACCATTTACCAAGTATAAGACATATGATGATAAAATAGGTCTAAAGACCCTCTACAACTTGTTCCTTCCCCTCTAGAACACCAAATTATGATTTATTTTTGTATCAGATTGTCTTATAGGCAAAGTTTTCAAAACAAATTAGGGAATCTCATTTCAATATTCTTTATTTATGTATATATAGGCTTTATGTCTGAAAAATTAGGCTTTACTTTCGTATAATTAATATTTTCCTCCAACAAAGGGTCTTATATGGAAAGTTTTTTAAAAAATATAGGGAAATTTTTTATAAAACTTTTTTTGCTATAATTTCATAATTTAAAAATAAAAGAAAAAAAGAGTTATTTTCTCTTCTTTTTTTTTCGAACTATATTTTAAAGCTTTGGAAAATATGTTTTGTGAACTGAAAATACCTCTATTTATTGTTGTCCTCTAGCATGAGAGTGTTTTATGAAATTTTCTTTACTTCTTCCTTTAAATCTTTTGTGAATGGTCCTTATGTAAAAAAAATTATGTTTTATTTTTGTATGTGTATTAGAGGGGCAAAAAAAAAAGGAATCCTATTTCATTGATTTTGATTCATGTATTTATCTGAAAATTTATTTCTGTGTAATTAATTATCTTTACAAAAAATAAATTTCTTAGACCAAAAATACCTCTTCAATATATATATATATATATATATATATATATGAGACCAAAAATACCTCCATTTATTATTGTCCTCCAACATGATTGATGAAAATGTCTTAACTTCATTTAAAGGTTTTTGCAAATGGTCCTTATGTACAAAAAATGGGCTTTATTTTTGTATAATTATTGTTTTCCTCCAGCATGAGAGGGTCTTATAACATTTTTGTTTTTGTTTTTGTAAGTCAAATATTTCTATTAATTCATGTCAGAGTTACATTGTGAGGATCCCCAAAGCAAAATACTATTGGTCGCAATCCTACTAGATTTGTTGGACCAAAGATAGAAATGAAACCACATTAAAAATGACCAAATTGTACTAGATAATCATAAACGGATAACCCAAAAAGACAAAAAAATGCTTAGAACTTGAAAACAACCTATTTTCATCCTTGGTCCTCAAGAAGAGATGGAATCAGAATAGCCTACTTATTTCCTTGAGACCGAGGGAGAAACATATCATGGACACGAGCTTCCATATCCTTGATATTTCCTTCCAACCTTACCATCCATTCGTCTATCCTTCTTTTTCCATGTTAGAAAGAAGCCATCTTGTCTAGTATTCGCCATTGATTTTGCTGAACGTCGCTTAAAAAATTGACCAATTTGTTTTTTTCATCATGTCATATCTATATGAGTTGGTCCATGACCACTAAAATATTTTGAAGCCTTCCATCTAACAAGTTTAAGGGAGGAGGCATCTCCACCCCGCCTAGAAACTACGCCTATAGAGGAACAAATTCTTCTCCTAAGTCCCAAACATCTCCTTAATGAACTACCCCTTGCCCACGAGGTCTCAATCATCGTCACGTGTGACCTCTCTCATGAGGCATTAGGTCAAGGTAAACCATGATGCCCTAGCTAAAAACTTAATGTTTCCTCACCATATCTTCTAGGCTACTCCACCAGCCCCTCTCCTTGCACTATCGAAGCTGAGCACATAGAGACTATAGTCACTACTTTGACAATTATCGTCAACCCCTGAAAACCAACTACCTACCCCACAAGAGCCTTCACTACTCTATACCTTAGGAAATACCAACAAACCAAAATTTTGACACTACCAAGGCACACACAGGGACTTGCCTATGGTGCAACCCTGATTCTATTTAACTCGGTAAATTCTTGTAAAATTCTAGCACTTATCACCAGACCACCTAGGAAAAAAACATACCATTGGAAAGAAACATACAGACACTACAAAGTCTACAGAGGAAACAAGGCTTACTCAAGGCTAGGAGCTTAAAATGTCTTCTATCTCTTCATGTATATCCTCCTTCCTCTGCCATTTCCTTACCATTTGTTCTTGTGCTACACTCGAAGATGAAGAGGGTTGATATATTGAACCCGAATCTCACACTCATACCCATTGAAATTCATTGTTGGCATTCAATATAATTTTTCCCCTCTCTTCACTATTGCACCTCGCAGCTTGGTTCACATGGAATGGCACTACTAAGGTGCCATCCTACAACTAGAAGTGCCCAAATTCCTCAAGCACCAACAGTATCATAACTTCCCACCAACCATAATGGCCAAACTGAAATTATTGAGCAAATTTAAGGCTCATTGATTCTGAAGGCTTCGTCATCCATTTTCCAAGTGAGGCTTTTCCGACACAGTTTATTTAAGCTTGATGTCAAGTGTGAAAGGGTGACAAGGACCTCCTCATAACCTCTTCGTCGCCATCTATATGCCCCATTGGGGAAAGCCTATCACACTCCAATATGTTTAAAAGTTGATCTAGGTCCTCCGACTTGATTGGCGGAAGCCACTTAGAAGTGATGTCTATATTGGACTCCTTATTTCCCCAATTATAACCCTTCCCGCACTTTATTTTTGGACCACCTAGTGTGGGGAGTGATGAGGTAGGGAAATGAAAATAATAAATCTCTAATGCATGAAACCAAGAGCTCCAAGCACCAACTGTTAGAAAATTTCGAGACAAAGAGAGTCATTGATGAGTCTTTGAACTATAAATATCACCAATTGGGAATATCTAGTTATTTAGATGTTCGCTACACATTTTCTTTGAGCTATATCAAGACTTTTCTCAAGTGCCATTAATTTTGCTACATTATTGGTATAAGTTTTGTAGGATCCTACCTTTATAGAAAAATGTTTAAAAAATTTAGGGAAATTTTTTATAAATTTTTTTCATTATAATTTCATAATTTAAAAAAAACATGAGTAATTTTCTCTTTAATTTTTTTTTTTTTATAATTATATTTCAAATCTTTTTTAATTGTTTTCTTAAATAAAAGAAAATTATTAGACCAAGAATACCTCTATTTATTATTGTCCTTGGGCAAGGAAGTGTCTTAACTTCTTCCTTTAATTGTTTTTCTGAATGGTCTTTATGTCTGAAAAATGAGGCTTTATTTTTGGATGATTATTGTTGACCTCTATTATAAGAGTATTTTATAGGCGAAGGTTTGAAAATATGGCAAAAGTAGTAGGTGCGACTATGAGAAAAAAGAAGAAGAGAGATTAATATTGATCACGATGAAAACTATTTGCATTTATCCACCTTTCAAAATTGTAAATTTGTATATATATATATATATATATATATATATATATATATATATATATATATATCGTGTAGATCCATCTTAAATCTCGATCTCTCAATCGCTGAGAGGGATCAAATCTTTTGAGGTGCAAAATTTTCCTCATGTTTTGCACTCAAAAAAGAGGTTCAAAGATTGAACTTGAGGAAAGGTTTGTAGCTTGACAGATTTGATCCCTCTCATCACCTGATAGATTCAGAGTTAAGATGGATCGAGGCTGATATACAAAATTTTAAATGTATAAAGAAGAATAATATTTATTTTTGAATCTTAAATAAAAATGATTTTTTATTTTATTTTTATTTTAAGTGTATAACTTATTATGCAGATAGTGCATCGATTTCTTCCAAAAATTTAATTTAATTGTCAAGAATTATTAGATGGATGATAGGGACTTAACCTCCATGAACTATTTTAGAATATTTTTATTAGTATGCACAAATCAGTGTTCGAGATTTATCTCCTAAGTAGTTATGCACTTTTTTTCTTTTTAATTAAATAAAGTGTCATGTGAAATGAGTCATGGTTTCTTTTGGGCATGTGGTATTGGCCCATGGTATTGTAACAAGGCCTATTTGTAGATAGAGAATGCATATCAATGTTTAGGAATTTTGTTATATCATTTTTTAAATATATATATATTTAACTTATATATTAATTATTTTTAATAATAATAATTTAGTTAATGTTTATATTTTTAAAATTTAGCAACGTGAAATGCATTATCATCGATGGATGTCTATTTTAGGTTTATTTACCGTTTAAACTATATGAGCTATACTAATAAATATAACATCAAATTCAACACTATTCATTTTCACTCAAAAACTTATGAGTTTAATAATTTTCTCTTCATACTCTAAACTAAATCAAAACTAAACTCATATGTTTATGAATGGAAAACTCTTTAGAAGGATTCTCGCAAAAACTTCACATGAAGGATTTTTTATCCCATCCCATTGAGGTAACAAAAATAACATGTTTATCGAAAAAATCTCATAGAAGGATTTTGGCAACAAAATTCATATATTTGTCTTCATACTATTTTTTCCATTTTGCGACATCAAGTTAAAGGTGTAGCCATGTCCATTTATTGATTTCTCTCCATTCATTACGATTTTAAGTTATATCAGTAAATATTATGTACAATACATAGTTGACGGAACGAGTAGGTGTAGGGAGAGTGAGTGATTGCAATATTAATGTTGGTTCCTTTTCAATAAATTTATTTTCAATCAAGTGGAGGGACATGAAGAAGTAAAAATAAAATGCATTATTTACTCATAATAATAGAGATATATCTTAACTCTCGATTTATTAAGCATCTTAACTCTAGATTTACTAAGCATCAAATGATCAAATCAATTAAAATGATTTTTTTTTAATGCAAAAGCTCAGGAAAGATTTAGACCTTATAAGATTTTATCCCTCTTCAAAGTTAAGATAGATCTATGTTGATTCTTTATAATATTATTTATATTATATATAAATTTCACATTTCTTTATATGAAAGTATTTTTATATCTAATTTTATTAATACATATAGTTAGAGACATATGCATGGTAGTTTTCTTTGACATGTTAATGCAATATGTATAGCATAGATTATATAGATAAATAGATGGATTAGAAAAAATGTTTATTGTAAGACTTGTGAGGGTAAACATCAGTCGATGAAAGAGTCAAAGTTGTTAGGTCTATAGTGGTGGTTTTGGCACATGTTTTTGGTGGTTTGTTGTATTATAGCCCATGGATTACATATGATAAAGCCTTTAAAAGGTTTTGGGATTCTTCATTATAATGTTCTGAGGTTGAGAAAAGGGCTCACTTTGTCAAGCTAGGATGTTGGTGAGCTTGTCTACTTGTACAAAACATGGTTTATTTTAAGCCATAAGATAATAATAGATATATTATCAGGTTTCTTTTTCCTAGTTGGGGTTTTCCAAGGTAAAAAATTGTGATTTCTACATAGGAACAATCTCTTGTATGTATGTGATTAATATCATTATTTCTCCTGTATTATTTTTAATCTCTAACAATGGCATCAAAGCTAAGGGATCAAGTTCTAGAGGACAAGGAGATAATAATCACAAATGGCATCATTGAGGTTGAAACTAAGAGAGAAACCCTAAGAAAAAGGCCAATTTGGAGTTTAGCATGAAGTACACAAAATGACCAACATGCATGGATTTAATGTTTCTTGTAGATGGGAGAACATGCATATAATATAGAAGCCCTAAAAATTAGGCCAATTTGAAATTGAGCATGAATTGTACAAAATGACCAACATAGGTGGATATATTGTGACTTTCTTGTTGATGAAAGAGTATGAATGGAGATTGTAGTGTAAGTATCCTGAGAGGAAACAAAGGTCCAACAAGGTGAGATATGGCCATAAAAGTGAGAACTAGAATGGAGAGCACCTTACGTGAAGAGGTGTGCTGATGTGAGAGAATGAAAAAATAGGTTCCAAACAACAATAACTCCCTAAAACAAACTAATCTGGAGATGAAATTTGTGAATTACATGTATATAGGAATACAATTGTAAGGCTTGGTAGGCATGCATGACCCTACAAGTAAGGTCTTAAAATAGACCTATGTGATAGGGGACAAGAGCATGTAGATTTCCCTAGTCAATTTTAAATGGGGGAATGCTAGGCTGAACTTGACTCACTGTCATAGTTGTTTGAATCAAGGTATGTCTATTTTTAAGCTATAAAATAATAATAGTTTTAATAGTTGGTTTATATGAGTTTTGGGATTTCCTAGATAAATTTCTTAATGAGCGAAATGATCTTTCTTGGAAGAAATGTACATTACAATGGAGTCTTCACACTTTTAAATAAACTACATTACATACGAATACAACGGGAAAAATCATGGGTTATAAAAGAAATAGCTAATAGATCTATTATTATCTTATGGGAAAAATGATTTAAAGGATTATTCTTGGCACAAAGGAAACTTATAGTGGAGTGTCCATGCCATTATATACAATGCACTACGTAATAATACCATGGAAAAACCTTGTGTTATCAAAACCTAGAGCTCAAGAACTGCCAATTGTAAATTGAATCGATTATGACCAAATCAAGTTTACTCTAACTAACCAACAAGTATTGTTTTACATATTTACTAACTAAATGTAAATATGAGGTTATGGAATATCATGTTTTGAATCATTATTTTAATTTGTACAATAATATATATATATATATATATATATATATATAATTTAATTTTGTTATTATTATTAAAATATGCATTATGAATTTTTCTAAGGAAATAATTTGTAATTCCATTAATAAAAGCAAAATTACTAGATAAATTATTGAATTGCAATGATTTATTACTTTTATTATTTTTTTAATTGAGTTGGCATTATGTTTTATAATCTTTTTTTTTTTTTTTAACCCTTCACTTCAAAAATCCACTGCAACAACTCCCCCATATCGAGATATCTACCATCCTAGATCCATATTAACTATCGATCTATCAAAGTGCAATGGAGTACTTGATCCTATCAAGCTAATTTTGATTAGAGTTTAATTAGCCTGAAAATATTGACTTACAATTATTAAGTAATATTGTTATATATCTACATTTGTGAATCTATATTTTTATTTTACTAATATGACTTTTTATTATTTGTTATTATTTAATTATTAATCAATTCCTAAAGTTTTCCAAGTTGTCTTCTCCAATTTATTTCTTAATAAATATTCATATTTCAATTCATAAGGTGCTTTCTCAAATTTATTTTTGGATAAGATACGGTCTTGTCCATTTTATTTCTTCTCCATTTTATTTTTGAATTAAATATCCATATTTCAATTCCCAACGTATATTCTCAAATTTACTTTTGGATTAGATATGGTCTTCTCCAAATTATTTTTGAATTAAATATCAATATTTGAATTGCCAAGGTTTTCCAAGTTGTCTTTTACAATTTAATTATGAATTAAATATTAATAATTCCATTCCGAAGGTGTCTTCTTAAATTTATTTTGGGATAAGATATGGAAAGGAAAGTCAAGGTCATTAAATTAAAAGGATGGGGGAGGGGGTGGGGGTATTCATGGAATTAATGGTAGGTGGTTGAGGTGGATGAGAGGAAGAGACATAAATGGAAGGAGGATGAGAGGAGAAGGGGGAGATCCTTGTTCTATATTTTCGCATTGGAGGATTTTATTTAGAGAATGAATATGAAGAAGGAGAAGGGAGATAATGGAGAGAAAAATGATAGAATTCAAAATTGGATCTACTAGAGAGTGTTGGTTTTAACTTGGACACACTAGAACTAGTTGGAGTTGGGTTTGGAGGGTTAGGGAATCTATAGAGGTTCCCTATGTTAGGAAATCATTCCTTGTGGATGGGAGGTAAATTGGAGGTAAATTCAGCCGGGTAGCCCAACAAGGACATCCCAAACAGAGTGAGGAGCATCCTAAACAAGAAATTGGGACATGCATTCTTGCATTTGTTGTTTTATTTATGTAAATTGATCCAAATGAAATTTTTTACATGTTTAATATGTTGTAAATCAAAATTTACTTGTATGTTATTATCAAATAAATATTGAGTTATTAACATGTTATTTCCTTCTTATTGGGATTAAATTAAATGATATATTTATTTTATTTAAAAGACCTAAGATAGGTCGTCACATGTGGTATCAGAACCCAAATTCAAAATCTAGACCTTGAAACACACCTACTAGCACCATCTATAAGAAAAACACCTTAACAAAAAAAATTAAATAAAGCTATAAGAAAAACACCTTGACAAAAAAAAATTAAATAAAGCTAAAAAAAAATCATTTAGACCAGTATTAACAAATGAGAGAAAAAAGAAAAATAATTAGAGACTCTCGACTATTAAAAGATAAAATCTTAATCTACATATATAAGAAACACCTGTGGAAATATGATAACAATGTGCTTTCAGGAGGACTGGACACATACTTAGCATTCACGGAAGTTCTACTGTACTTGTGCCTGGAATTAGAAAATATTACTTTGGATTAGTGGGGAGAAAACCTGGACGGATGCTCCTTGACATCGTGCCCCACTACTAAAGGCTTTGTTGGGATGGGTGCCCTATTTTTTTTCCTGATAAACCCATGAGCCATGGAAATCATGGAATTGACTTTCGATATTGAAGTTAGCCATGGTAGTAGCACAATAGTTCTCATCGTTCTCCATAATTTCTGGTTTTCTTCAACCCTAATCGAATAATTAAGTTGTGTGTATGATGTTACTCACTGACACAATAACTGTATTCAGATAGGGAGTCAAAGATGATGTTTTTGATGCTACATTATCCCCACACAACCAGAACATGGTCCAGAGGAGATGACATGATTGTGCAAATCAGGATGATATATATGCAATTTTCAATAACATTTTCATAGTAAAGTGATAAGAAAAAGAAAATTCTTAGATCTTTGTAGATAGGAATTTGATTAGTTTTTGTCAAGTTGCAATTTCGTATTCAAATTGGACTATATTTCTTTAAAAAAAACAAAACAAAAAAATTAATTTTTCTCGAAAAGATGCCTCCTAATCCCGCATTTTTTTTGTAAACTGGAGAGAATCTAACAAGGAGATCAAGCCAATCTAGGAATATGAGGATTTAAAGTATATGAAATAATGAGCACCTCTGCTCTCTTAATGCGTGATGAAATCGAGGTTAACTCCATGAGAAATTTGTTTTCCCTTTAACAACATTTTATATGTGTGTGTTCGTTAGACATTTAATTTCGTCTCCTCTGGCCAATTCTTTGAGGAGAATTATAAGCATGATCTAGACTTGCGTTGTTCTATATTTTTATAGGATGTGAACAACCTTGAGGTTGATCCGATATAGGTTATTATCCTTGCACATGTTTTAACCATTCTTCTACTACTCTGAGCAATGTCATCAAAATTACTGCTCTATTGTTTAAGATTAAGATGCACTGGAAAAATAAAGAACGAAAAGGATAACAAATAGTATAAATACAATAAAAAAGAGTAGAAATGACAAAATAAGGAAGAAAAGTAGATAATAAGTATATAGAAAAGGAATTATTAATAGAGGGAAAAAATAAAAAGTAGAAATAAACCAAAAAAAATAGCAATAGCAATTAAAAAAGTAAATAACAATTAAAAATAAAGAAATGCATAAAGGAAAAAAAAATACAATGAAAAGGAATTATTAATAGCGGGAAAAAATAAAAAGTAGAAGAAAAAATGTTCAGCATAATAATAAATAAACCAAAAAAATAGCAATAACAATTACAAAAGTAAATAACAATTAAAAATAAAGAAATGCATAAAGAAAAAAAAATAGATAAAAAAATACAATGATATAAGGAAAAAAAACTTAAAAATTTAAATAGGAATAAATACTAGAAAGGAAGCAAAATAAAATGTAAAAATGTTAATTTAGATGATAATAAAGAAAAAAGAAATAAAAATGAGAAATCATAAAGAAAACAGTAAGTAAATAAGGGCAATAAACAGTGAGAAGAATAAAGGAAAAAAAATATAATTATACATCCTTCACCAAAATGACACAACCTTGTTACATGACGGTGGAAACCAATATCATAATTTGCGTGGTTTTGAATTTATAAATTTTAAATTCGCTAACTAAAACCAAGAGTATACCCCAGCCAAAGCAATTGTTTTTTTTTTTTTTTTCTGGGTAAAGGCTACTTCTATATTAAGTAAGAAAAATATTTACATAGTTTACATCATCCAAGGGGGACGAGGCCACCCTCTAACAGAGACAACTGGGACAGACTTTCAGACCTCTGAGAAGAATTTCGCTGCCCTGGAGGCTATCGGAAGCAGGGGAGGACCATGAGGGATTAACTGGAGGCGCTTCTGAAAGATACACAGAGAAATTGACAATTACATCCGACTGAAGGATCCTTCTGGGAATTCGGAGGCGGAATGTCTGGTAGGAATCCGGCAAAAACAGAAATTCCTCCTCAGAGCTGGATGACGAGGGGGGTATGGCTGCCATGGGAGCTATTGGGTGCGGCTCCTCCCCTTCAATCACATTGCGAACCCCTGAACGACCGCCTCGACGAGGCACTCCTCTTCGACGCATCACGGCTTCCAACTTGAGCGTCTTGAGACTTTGCTCAGTTTCCTTGAGACAATACTGCAGATCAATATCTTGCCCACCGCCCGCGTCAAACAACATTCCCTGAACATTGCAGGTCTGAGCGGTGTTGTTATATAACCAGGACTTCGCCATCACCATATGCCGCGTACAAGACTCCATTACACCAGAGCTCCTCGAGACCGGAGCAGGCTCGCTCGGCTTGAATGCAACCTCTACCGTGCTCTGCCTTTCCTTAATTCCGTTTGCCTGTAGCATTAAATAATTTCTTGTCTTCATCGCTGTCTCGTACCTGCTTGCTGCCTCGGCCTTGACACAGGTGTTGAGGCGCGGGAATGCCTTAATGGCACGTCAGGACACCCGCATCCGGGTGCGTTTTCTTCATTTGAGCTATGTCCTGAGAGATTACCTCTCTTAGCTGATTCCTTTGTGCTCTGGAAGGTAAGTTGTCTAGTGTTCCTTCGAAGTGATTGCTCTTTGCCTCCACTCCAAAGTTGGCAAGTAGATCCGCCAGCCTATTCCCTTCTCTTTTGGTGTGCTTAAACGTAATGGCTTGGTTCTGAGAGAGCCAGTGATTAAGTGACTCTAATCTGTGAGCCATCCTCCAGCTGCTACTTACTTTGTGGACTGGAGAACCATTTTGAAGTTTTATGGCTATTCTTATCAAGATCTGCGAGTCTCCTTCAATGATGAGGGGGAAGAGTTTATTCCTGTGTGCAAGAATGAGTCCTCTCCAGAGCCCTTCCAGTTCCGCTGAATTATTAGTGTCCCAGCCTATTGATCCCATAAAAATAGCAATAGGATTACCATCATGATCCCTGAAAGCTCCTCCGTAGCCTGCTTGTCCTGGGTTTCCTTTGGAGGCCCCATCGAAGTTTAGTTTAACCATGTCGATAGAAGGAGGGGTCCATGTTCTTACTTCCTGATTGAGGCAAAGAGGTCTGCTGCTGATGTTTGAATTGAAGTTTATCCTCATTTGCCAGTTGTCCCAGACCGCTTTTTCGTTTGGTAGGGAGGGAAAGTCTTCAGGATGCCAGTCTTTGAGAGAAAGGGTTTCCATTAAGTTTTGATGTAAAGTAGCCCACAGTTTGTCTGGCGGCATTGATTTGTCTTTGAAAATTCTCCGATTGCGTTCTTTCCAGATATTCCACATCAAAAGCCCTGGAATGAGTTGCCATAATGCTGTGAGAATAGAGCTTTGGTAAGGGGTTTGGCCTCCTTTGTTGATGGTTCCTTTGAGATCGTTCTGTTCTCTTCTTTCATTTTGGCAACGGAATGCAATTTTTTCCCACATAATTTTGCCTACTGAACAGTTTTGCATGAGATGAAGAGCTGTCTCTTCCTCCTGTCTACACATGTGACATATGGATGGCCCTGCAAAACTTCTTTTTCTTAGGTTGTCCCATGTTAAGATTCTGTTGTGACAGAGTAGCCAAAGAAAAGTTGAAACTTTTGGCCAGTTTGTTTTGTGCCATACTTTATCCCATAAGCTATTTTTATTTATTTGATCTTGAATGATGATATGATAGGCTTCTTTGGTGGTAAAAATGCCTTTTTCTCCATAGCCCCACCGTAATATGTCCACTTCCTCTGAAATCTTTATTTGCCTCTTTTGTAATTCAGCTTCTAAGTGTTGCTGAGCCGGTTCCGAACTATGCGGTAGGAGCTGGTTGGCTTCTTTCCATTTACGATGGTGCTGTCCCGTTGCCTCTGCCCAGAAGTCTCTTACTTTTGCCTGTTGTCTTATCTCCCTATCCTCAGGTGAGAAATCCTGAAGGATATCTTTCATTTTTGGCAGCTGCTGCCAGGAATCGCTCCAAAACCGAGCTGTTCTTCCGTTCTTTATCTCCCAGAAGCAGTGATCTTGAATGAGAGATCTGTGTTGAATGGCTGCGTTCCAGATTGCCGATCCAGCACTTGTTTCAGTCATGCGCAGTCTTTCTTCCACTGGGTAATTGCTAGCATATTTGGTTGTCCAGAGGGATGCCCATGGGGTGCTGGGAAAGGCTAGCCATCGCCACCAAATTTTGGCTCCCATTGCTTTATTACTGTGTTCAGGATCTCTGAGGCCTATGCCACCTGTATGTTTGGGTAGGCAAACTTTCTCCCATTTAAGTAGCGCCCATTTTCGATTTTGTCCAGAGCCTCCCCACAGAAAGCTTCTTTGGAGGTTCTTGATTTCTTTGAGGACCCATTTGGGTGCAGCAAGAATGGAAAAAAGATAAAGCGGCATGGAATTGAGGACAGCTTTGATGAGAACTATTCTACTTGCCATATTCAGCGAACGATGAGTCCATAGGAGAAGACGAGCTTCTAATTTTTCTAAAAGCAATTTCCAGGAGGAGTGTTTAAGAGCGGAACTCATGAGAGGGGCTCCTAAGTATTTGGAAGGCAAGGAGGCTGAAGTAAAACCAAGAATACGTTCAATGGCTCTTTGAGTGGTCACAGGGGTATTGAAAAAGAAAATCTGAGATTTGACTCGGTTTATAAGAGCACCAGAAGCTTCAGAGAAAGTGTTTAGAATGGATTTGACATTACGGGCTTCTTGGACTGAAGGGTGGGCAAATAACATATTGTCATCGACAAATTGCTGGTGGGTGTGGGTCGGGGAATTGTGAAAGGAGAGCCCTTTTAGTCTTCCACCTAGCTTGGCAGCAGTGATACTTCTACCCAGACCTTCAGCCATGATAACAAAAAGAAAGGGAGATAAAGGATCTCCCTGCCTTATGCCTCTTGTGGGTCTAAAAGTAGCTGAGGGGGAGCCATTAATTAGCACAGAGAAAAAAACTGATGATATTAGACTTAAAATCCATCTTACCCAAGTATGTGCAAAGCCAAAAGCTATTAGAATTTTTTGGATATAGACCCAGCTAAGACTGTCAAAAGCTTTTGAAAGGTCTAGCTTGAGGAGCATACCTGGCTTTTTGGTCAGCTTTAGGGAGTGAATTAATTCATGCGTAAGAATAATTCCATCCGTGATTTGACGCCCTTCGACATAACCTGATTGTTCAGGCGAGATGATGAGAGGAAGGACCTTTTTGAGCCTAGTAGCAATGACTTTAGAAACTATCTTGTATATCATGTTACATAGGGCGATGGGTCTGTATTTGTCCGGGGTACTAGCGTCTTCTCCTTTAGGCACAAGGGCAATAAAAGTGGCATTTAGACCCGGGTACATCCATCTGAGCTCTCTTGACTCTTCTACAACCTGCCATACCTCGCTTTTTATCAAGTCCCAGAATTTGTGGAAGAAATTTGCGGTAAATCCATCCGGCCCTGGCGCTTTTCCTTCCTTCATGTGCTGCACTGCCTCTTCCACTTCCTGTAAACTGATAGGTTTGATTAATAGACTATTGTGCTCTTCCGTTATGACTTTGGGTATGTTTTGGACAATTTGCTGGATTGCAGGTATTCTGTCAACATCAGGCTCCTGGTGGGCATTTTTAAAGTAATTTATAAATTCTTTTTCTATACCTTCATGCGTTTCAATCTTCTCTCCCTGCTCATTATGAACATGAGTGATTTGGTTTATCATTCTTCGCTGAACAGTAGATTTATGAAAAAATTTCGTATTCCTCTCCCCGCTTTTCAGCCAACGAATTCTGGACTTCTGTTGCCAGAGAATCTCCTCCTGCCTGGCTCTTTCTAATAATTTGGATTCGATGTCTTGTTCTTTCTTGGACAGGTCCTCTGTTCGCTCGCCATTAATGAGGGCTTGCTGTACCTTTTTCATTTCCGCATTGAGTCGAGCCTGATCATCAAAGATATTGCCAAAAACCTTGTGATTCCATTGTTTGATGGCCTTTTTGAGATTTTTGAGTTTCTGTTGAAATCTGGCCATTCTTGAGCCCTCCGTTACATTATAAGATGTCCAGGTTGTTCTGATGAATTGATCGAATTCTGGGTGGGTTAACCAAAATTCTTCAAAGCGGAATGGGCGTCTGAGATTGTTACCTGGCCGATTCCATTGCAGTTCTATAGGCCAATGATCGGATCCTGAGCAAGGGATGATAGAGGCTGTGAATTCTCCACCAACACTGGTAGCGTTGTCAGAAATTAGGAAGCGATCCAGGCGGGAGGCGATATGGTGCGTTCCCACTCTTTTGTTTGTCCATGTAGTTATGCCGTTGCTAGTGGGGATATCCATTAACCAGTTGCTGTTGATGAAGTTTTTTAGAAGGCCATCATCACTGTTCGTGTTGAGTCTGCCTCCCCTTTTCTCATCCATGCTAGCTATCATGTTATAATCTCCTCCAGATATCCACAGGGGAAGAGTTCTATTTCTGTTGAGATCTGACAGAGTATTGAGGAGAATGCTTTTTTGGGCTGTTTCCTGAGGAAAATACACGTTTGTTAACAGTCCATGTGTATTCGTTCCTGAGAGGTGGAAAGTGGCCTGGATGAAATTTTTGTTTGCTAGAATATTGCTAAGATTGATGATCCGGGCGTCCCAAAGAATTGCTAGGCCGCCCGAGGCACCTTGTGCATCTACTGCAGTGACTAGTCCGCCTGGCCATGCCGCAGTAGCTATTTTTTCTAATACTGTGGAGCTACACTTCGTCTCCTGTAGGAAGAGGATGCTGGGTTTTTCTTGATTCAACATATTTTTTAAGATTTTTCTTTTCCTAGGGCCATTTAGCCCTCTGATATTCCAAGAGATAAGCTTCATTGAGAAGGGTGGGGGGTTGTGTTGTAATATTTAGATAGCTTGGCATATTGCCCTGACTCAACCAGTATTTCTCCTATTTTGATTGTTCTCTCTAGGGTTGTTTTTCTTCCCCTCTTCTTACTATCCTTAGTGATAAACTTTCCATCCCAGTGACTGCCGATCTGGACCCCTAGAGAGTATTTTTTCTAAGCTCTGCCTAATACTTCTACTAAGTTGTCCAGCTGTTGTTCTGGGATTCGTTCAAAATTCTTCGTGCGGCAAGCCTCTTCCAACCCTAGGATATCCAGTTCCCCTATATCCAGGGGCACCGGGTCTTCCTCCATGATTTGGGGCTGTTGAAGTATGTCTTCAGTTGCACTCAAGGCCTTTCCACTTTGCTTAGGGAACTCCATATCCATTTTTTCAACTTGTTTTGACATTGTTTTACCTGGATCTGTCCTGTTATCAGAGTGTGTTCCTTTTTGTCCCCCTTGCTTTGACGTTTCACCTTGTTGCTGCGGTAGAGCTGCATCTTCGTTTTCCTGGTCCTTTTCTGAGTCCCCCTGATCTGTGTTGTTTAGTGGGGCGTATCTGTTGCTTGTGTTTACCTTGTTGTTCGGATTTGCCTTGGGAGTACTGGTATTTTTTTTATTTCCTCTTCTCCTGTTGACCACTTTGGTGAATCCATCCGTGGAAGGAGTATTGGGTATCTTATTTAGAGGGCAGTCTCTGTATAAATGTCCAATGTCATGACATTTCCTACATCTGAATGGCACCTGCTCATAATCTATGACTTGAATCCATTCAGTGTCTTCGTGAAAGAAACTTACCGTGTCTGGCAAGGGTTGCTTTAGATCCATGTAGACACAGATCCGAGCGTATGAGGTGTGCAGGCAGAGTCTTGTTTCCTCTGCTATCCTTACAAACTCTCCTATAGAGTTGCCTATTTCCTTCAGTGATTTTTCTTCCCAGTATTCCAAAGGCAAGGAGTAAAGCCTTATCCACACTGGCGCATAACTCAGATCTATTTTGTCTGGGTTGAATCTTTCTACCCAGCCTGTTAGGAATAGGCCTGCTGAGTTAAAAAAGTAAGGGCCGCCTTCAAGGATCCTGATGCGATCTTCCAGGCAAGTGAAATCGGCTGTGAAGAAGCCCTTTGCTCCCAAATGCAGGGTAATCTCTCCTTTTGGACGCCATACGGTATTGATCCAGGCTCTGAGAGCACGCTCTGTTGGCCAGATCCCTATGAACTTTCCTATCAATGCATGATCACGCATGTATTGTATTCGAGCATTGATTCTTTCACTTGGAAAGAAAACCTTTGGTCTATTAGCAGCTACAGGTTTGCAAGTTGAGGAACTTACTGGTTTTCTGTTCTCTGCCTCAGATTCCTGATTGTTCTGCTGGTCGTTGTCCAGGTTGCCTCCGCCATCGTCATTCGTATTGTCCCTTTCTGCTGCTCGCCGCGCGTTGTCATTCGGTGAAGGGGGAGGCTCAGGGCCCTCCCCCTGGGTGGGCATCATTATGTCTGCCCGAATGCTGCCGTCCGTCTGCACTCTGCCGCTCTGCGGCTGCTCTTGGTTATGTCCTTGGCAGACCTGCTACCTGCAGTTTCTGTCAAAACCCTAGTGCCACTCTTACTGCTCCGTTCGCCATCGCCCTTTGTCTTCTCCAACCAATTCATAAATCTCCGTGTAGAATATTCAGCCAAAGCAATTGTTATGACTAATAAGGAATTTTTTTAGACTACTCATTAAGAAAACAACTATGTTTTTGAATTCCTGTTTGTCTCTATTAATTGCAATATGACTTCTATATCACTGTAAATTTAGACACTCTCTTCCTTCAGGTGTCAGTTTTCTCAGCTGGTCTTCCAATAGCTACCATCTACATCTGTAACACGTGCATGATATATATTGTTGTTCTCCAGGTTCAAAAGAGAATTCTATTATTATTAATTTTTGTAAAGAATAAACGTATTTTTATGAAAAAGAACATTTAGGAAATTCCGTTATACCTTCTCAAGTTCATGGTGTGAACTAGTATGTTCTCGTGTCAATGATGACTCCTTTTTGAAACTTTCAGTCGTCTGATAATCACTATGTATGATGTATATTAGAAATAGGACTCAATGCTTCATTTCAATGTGGTGTGAATGCCAAAATATATTTGTGTAATTGTTGCTTAATTATTTTTTTTCCAAACCCAAAATACAACAACAAATCAAGGCGAAGAAAGTTTGATCAATGGCCCTTCAAAAGAAGCTGCGTTCCTTATTTAGAAATAGAGATGCATGGGATCATCATAACTTAATGAAGAGAAATTTTGCTAAACAAATATAGAAAAAATAAACATAAAACAAAATCATACAATTAATAATTATATTTATTAAAAAAATAAAATAAAACAAAATCACACCATTAATAATTATATGTATTAATAAAAAATAATTTTATTTAAACATTTTGACATGTTGAAAAATAAAATAAAGAGTTTACAAAAGATTCTTCGGCGAAGATCACATGAAACATCATTTGTCGATGCGTTTCGAACCAACCAGTGTGGTTCATCATCAGAACAAGTTGAAGAAACAAATCCAACTTAGCAAGTTAAATAGATAGAGCTCATTTGTCGATGTGTTTCGAACCAACCAGTGTGGTTCATCATCAGAACAAGTTGAAGAAACAAATCCAGCTTAGCAAGTTAAATAGATAGAGCAAAGCCTCAACCGGCTAAGGAGACCAAGAGCTACTTTTGACTAGGTACCTAGGTCAAAACCCTTTTTAATAATTAAAGGGAAAAAAGTACCCTAGGGGAACCAAAAAATATATTATGATAATAGTTAGTTAAAAATATTAATAAATAATTAAAATATTAAGTAAAAAAAATTTTAATTCATGATACTAGTTAGTTAAAATAAATAATTAAATAATTTTATATTTTAAATTTAATTTTAAATTTTATATTATAATTAGCTAACTATTATTATTAAATTATTTCTATTAATTTATTTTTGGTCCCCCTAGCGTATTTTCCTTAAATATAATTTTTTTAACTATTTATTTTAGCTAACTCTTATCATGGATTATTAATATTTTAACAAACTATTATCTTTAAATTATTTTATTTAATTTAGTTTAAGGGATTGTTCCCCCTAGGAAATTTCTTTTCCTTAAATATAAAAATTTTTAATTATTTATTTTAACTAACTAGTATCATGAATTAAAATTTTTTTACTTAATATTTTAATTATTTATTAATATTTTTAACTAACTATTATCATAATATTATTTTTTGGTTCCCCTGGGGTTCTTTTTTCCCTTTAATTATTAAAAAGGGTTTTGACCTAGGTACCTAGTCAAAAGTAGTTGTTGGTCTCCTTAGCCGGTTGAGGCTCTGCTCTGTCTATTTAACTTGCTAAGCTGGATCTGTTTCTTCAACTTGTCCTGACGATGAACCACATTGGTTGGTTCGAAACACGTCGACAAATGATGTTTCATGTGATCTTCGTCGAAGAATCTTTTGTAAACTTGATATGGATCACAGAAGCCTAAACTCTACTAAAATAAAGAGTTTTAAAAATAACTCTATAACGGAAAAAAAATAACTTTGAACTAAAATACTATGCTAACTTCACTTGGTAAAGTTACTGGTGGTTTTTCAACTCTATGTTTATGAGAACTCATGGTATTGACCCTTGGTATTGATGGGTCATATCAGTTGAATAGTATGTTTGAAATTTTATAATTGGTTTTGAAATGATAAGAGATAATAGACATTATTTTTTTGGTGATCCATATTCAATTATGACATAAATTTATGATGATATGAGATGATCATTTGTGAAATCAGTATTACAATAAACATAAATTGTTTCAATCAGATATCATCTAGATAATTTTAGTAAGAATATGATTAATAATATTTATTTTTATTTGTTTTCGTGTGTGTGTGTGTGTGTGTGTATATATATATATATATAATCATCATTTAGGAATTACTTGATTTGAAAGGGTGACTGAGTTATAGTATTATAATTCGAAACGGCCCCTTGGTGTTGATCTATGATGTTAATTGATGTATAAAAATACAACATGCACTCATGGTGTTTTGCTAAACCTCACATCTAGGACACTGCCTTTTCAAGAGGGGAGACCAATTGTGTATATGTCCTCATGGAGATCCCAAGATTCATAAGATGGACATAAATGATTTTAAAACATATTATAAAGGTTGGGAAGGAGCACCTAATGCCCATAAAAAGAAGGCATGACTAAAATGGTGTTATTTTCATTAGTATCTAATTTAATTATTTGAATATGTTAAACGTTTCATTAATTAACTCTAATATTAATTATATAATTATCTTTTATAATAATAATTAAGGTTACTAAAGAGAGTAATTTGGTGTTAATAAAACATCAAAGCATGACTGACAGGTACATTGCACTAGTAACCTAGCTAGTATCAAGAGAAAATTTGTAGGTTATGTGGCGCTCACACATGAGAGGATTTAGTAGATCTTTGGGGATCTGCTTAATATTAGTAACATTTTTTTACGAGCATAGTGAAAGAAAAACTTATTCCTATCATTTTATATATGTGTGTGAGTCAAATGAGAGCAGACAAATCCTAAGTTACATCAATAAGTCTAGTGTGTCATACAGATAATTGAACAATTCAAAATGGTGAAGATGCGAGGAAATTGAGGTTGAGGAGGATCATCAAAAGGACCTCCTACAAATAACCCATTGCCATCGCCAGAGATCACTCTCATCTTGTGCTCCATGGAAGAAATTAATGAAACTTTAAGAGGGTGTCAAACAACTGAGGTGGAAGTGGAGCACCCTCCATCAAGGTTGGGCAATCTCAAGGGATAAAGAGACTCTGATAAAGGACCTCCAATAAGGGACATTACTAGGGATCTCTACAAGATTAAGCTCCCAAATTTTTCAAGAGGTCATTTCATTGAATGAGCAAAAGAATAGTTACAGGGAATAAGAAGGTGTTTTTGTCATTATAATGCATGTGTTGTCCTTGATGGCAACTCACTTGTATCGAAATTCATAGGTCAGTTTAGAGATGACAAAATGAATACAACAGAATACCATAATGAATACAGATGTGACAAAATGTATGACGGTTCAGAAGATTCAGTTCAGAGGAATGATAAAGTTGGAAGTTCAAGAACTAAACGTGAGTTCTGTTAATCCAAGTCGCGTATGTACACGAGTTCAATGAAGAAAAGTAGTGTATGGCTTTTTCACCATGGTTATCTAAATACCAATTGTCCTTGCCATGGTATTGGTCCATAGTAATCAGTGCGACAACGAATATTGATTCTGTCAAAGTTTGCTATTGGCACTTGTGTAGTTTTGACCCGTAGTATTGGATAAGGGCTAAACTATATAAAGAGGTGAAGATGAAAGTGCTAAGTGTGCAAGTGAAAGGGTTTTTGATGAATACTTCAATCTAAAGATATTGGAATTGTAAGGACCATAATTATCACATTGATATGAAATAATTATGCACCAATGAACACAATGATGGATCAGCATCATGAGACCTAAAATGATTTTCCATTGTATGATTTGCTCATGGATTGATTAGACCTAAGTACTGACACATGTTTTTATCTCTGAATATTATGATCTGGTCTTTCTGAAGTTCTGAAGAACTATGCAATCTTAGGTTAAAATTTGTAGATCTATACATTCGTTGGTTTCAAGAAAAGTGTGTATACACGCGGTTTCACTTCTGTAAATTCACATATATTATGTAAGGGGTTTCTGTTCATGACTAATCAACCTGATTAGTTCCACTGTTTCTCTACTTTCTTTCAATGATGTCCTCATGTTGATCTGGGTTGAGTGATAATGTCTGAATTAGAACTGATTGAATGACGAAGTTGAATTTGGTTATTAATTAATTGAAGAATGTTAAGATTACTTGCTGATTGTGATTGAAGATCAGAGACAGTTATGTGATTGGTTCCGAATGTTGTAGTACATATGAGTATGATTCTATGTTCCTTTTTAGAATTGAAGTAGTCAAGTTTTCATTTTTCAGTATATTAAGATATGTATGTGGGTTTCTCTACAGAAAATCACGTATACATGCCGGTTG
Source organism: Pinus tabuliformis (assembly GCA_031772625.1). Classification (NCBI taxonomy): domain Eukaryota; kingdom Viridiplantae; phylum Streptophyta; class Pinopsida; order Pinales; family Pinaceae; genus Pinus; species Pinus tabuliformis. The sequence goes on from CM062819.1 coordinate 1,115,758,741, forward strand.
CCTTAAGTGAAGTAGCGTATACATTTCAGCAAATGAATGATCTGGGTTGTAGTTAATTCTGTGTTTTGATGCAGTATTCTAAGTTCAGTCCTGTGTACTGGTTACAATGATCTGATTGTTCCAGCTGATTGGTTAAGTTCTGATTAAGTATTAGTTGTTTGGGTTTTAATGATTGGTTGATTCTATGTCTCAGATATTGATGATTGTATTATAGTGATGATTAAGCGTAAGTGTTGATATTGGATCCATTCTGAAAATTTGATGAAATGTGGTCCATGGATGTTGCTGAGGATTGGAGCCTTCAGTGAGGAAGTTGAAGCTTCCTGCCAACAGTAGTTGGTGATCTAATCACGGGGTTGGAGGTCCATTCCAATAGGAGATGGAGAGGTTGTAGCCTTGAGCAGGTGGGTTCATGCGCACTAGTATGAATCTACACCAGTACAAGAATGTAAGAAGTTTTTGATAGTAATCAATTTTGAAGACTAAGACGACAATAGCGGTGGTTTTCTCGCACATTGGGTTTCCACGTTAAATACTGGTGTTCATGCATGTTTACTTATGTGTGATACTTTATTCTATTCTTACTGCACCTGTTTACTACTTATCAAATTTCTGATAAATCTCTTACATTCTAGTTCAAAGTTTAAAAGATAAAGAATTAGTTGTTTTACAAGTTCCCTGAGTATACGCTAGTTTATTTTACAACAATCGTGTATATAATCTAGCTGGGTTTAGTCAAGTCACATATACATTTCAGAAAATAAAATTATTATTGTGATTTTTTAAAATACTGATTCACCCCCCCCCCCCCCCAAGTATTTTTCCCAACAACTGGAATCAGAGCAGGTCCTTCAAAAGAAGCTTGATCACTTGAAAGAAGATCTCCCAAGATGAGTAATCAAGATAGATCAACATCTATTAGACCACCACTCTTCAATGGAAATAATTTTATATATTGGAAGACAAGAACCAGATCCTATATTCAGTCTCTTTGAGTAGATGTTTGGGCAATTGTGGAAGGAGGTTAGCAATATCGATTTGTTGTTCCCACAAATGCAGTAGAAAAGAAGACGTATGAAACCAATGCGAAAGTTGTCAATGCTTTATTGGGAAGTCTGACATAATCCAAATTTCTCAAAGTTATTCAGCTAAACATAGCAAAAGAAATATGGGATAGAATCATTTAAAGCTATGAAGGTGATACCAAGTTAAAAAGTGCTAAATTCCAAACTCTAAAAATTCAATATGAAACTCTTAGAATGCATAATGATGAAAGTATTTCTAGTTTCTTTTTAGGTATAGATGAGATTGTAAATCGCATGAAAAATCTGGTTGAATAAATAAAGGACACTACTTTAGTAGAGAAAATCTTATGATCTTTAACTCCTAAATTCGAGTTAAAAGTGTCTACCATTGAAGAGAAGAAGGATCTGCACACTCTTACTGTCAGGGAAAATTTTAAGAACCCCCCCTAAATTTTTAAATATAATAAATGGGCGAATCTCCATGGTATATAGGAAAAATGGAAGGCGATTTTATCAATAATATAATATGTATATATAATTTTTTTGCGAATCTCTCACCAGGCATGGCGAATATTTTACTCAATTATAAAATCTTGTAAGATCTTCGCGAGTCTTTCACTAAATAATAAAACTTTGTAAAGTCCTATTGAATCTTAGCATAGGCTACATGCTGGTTTAATTCCCCCATTTAAATAGGCTACATTCCAGGTGAATACCATGGGTCAATACCATGTGCCATTTTGGTGAATACCATGGGTCAATACCATGTGCCATTTTTATTTTTATTAATTCTAATATTAGGGTTAATAATGGTTTTTTACATGGTATTAATAACAATCTAGTCCATGGTATTTGTTCCATAGTATTTTGGCCATAGGTTTCACCTAAATAGAACCCATTTTTTGAGTGTTCGTAAATATAAGGTGACTTATGGAGTAAATACAAAAAAATGTTTTATTTGTTTACCATACCTCTCGTTTATTTATATTTTTATTAATTTACCATACCTCTTTTACAAATATGGTATTTGGCCCATAGGATTCACTTAAATAAAACCTCTTTCTTGAGCCTTCATAAATAGAACGAGGGTTATGGACTAAATATAAAAAATGTTTTATTTATTTACGATACATCTAGTTTATTTATATTTTTATTTATTTACCATACCTTTTGAGTAAGTATAAAAAGACGTTTTATTTATTTACCATACCTCCACTTTACTTATATTTTTATTTGTTTACACCCTTACATGTATATAACGTGACTTATGGAGTAAATATAAAAATGTTTTATTTATTTACCATACCTCTCATTTATTTATATTTTTATTAATTTACCATACCTCTTTTATAAATATGGTATTTGGCCCATAGGATTCACTTAAATAAAACCTATTCTTGAAAATGGGCGAATGGAAGGTTGTAAGTCCTAATTTCAAGGGCTAAATTTACCTTTTTTACCCTCTCCCTTAAAATAAGGTGGGCTATTTGAGGTGATTTCTAAAAATGTACTATGATACAAAATATTCGCCCACTAAAAATTTAAAACCCCTTAATTTCGCCAAAGGGCGAACATTCGCCCCTAAAATTATCCTTGCTTACTGTTGTTCAACTTCATGGGATCCTGATTGCTTTTGAAACGAAGAAAGGAGGTCCCTTAGAAGTCAGGGAAGCCGCATTTAAAGCATCTGTAGAAGGAAAAGAAAAGGAAGAACACAAGGAATCAGGATACATATCAAAAGAAGATGAGGTGAACTTTGTAAATAAACTTCAACTAGGCACCGGAAGGTTTAGAGGTAAGCTTCCCTTCAAATTTTTTTCTTGTGGTATAGTTGGTCATTATGTTGCTAAATGTCCTCGTAAAGACAACCATGAAAAAATGAAGTATTATGCAAAAGGTAATAAGAGATGGTTTGACAGTAGAAGAATTTATTATTTTCATGAAGATAGTGATGTCTTGTCAAATAGTGAAGAAGGTGAATTTCATCAAGATCTAAAATTACTCATGGATTTTGAGAAAAATACTAATGAGTCTAATGATAAATTTGTGGATGCATTAGAAGAAAAATATTTCTTTGAAGAAATTACTCAACCCAAAATTTGCTTGGAAGCAAATAAAGTAGCCATAGATACTTTGAAGCATAAACTCATAGAAAGGGAAAATCATAACAAGAAGTTAGAATGTGAAGTAGTAAGTCTAAGAAAGGAGCTTGAGAAAATAAACACTCTGAATCTTAGATTTTCTAAAGAATTTGAAACCTTAGGTGAAATTATCAAGGTACAATGTTGTCCTCTTATGCAGACAGGTAGACTTAGATACACTGGAGAAACATCTCAAACAAAAAAGTCTTCAACCACCACAAGAAGCTATCTAAATGCAGCAAAAACTAGTCAACAAAGCTTTAGTAATGCAACAAAAACCAGTCAACAAAGCTTCAATAATTCAGCAAAACCCAGTTATCAAATCTTCAGTCGTCAGCAAAAGAATAAAGGCATTGCATAGGTAAATCATGTTCACTCCAATCTAAGGATGAAAAACAACAGAAGAACTAGTCAAAAGGTAAACAACACCAGAAGATTCTATTAAAAAAAAAAAAAAAATCTTCTTTAATGGATAATGTTTCTCATGTCATAATTTTGGTCATAAGGCTGCTCAATATGTTGCATACAAAACTATCATGACTAGAGAACCAATAAAACAAAGTAATGAGACAAGAGTCAAGAAGAAATATAATAATATCTTCTCACCTCTTATAGATGAAATTGAATGCTCATTTTGCAATAACTTTGGACATGAAGAATCTGAATGCAGGAGCAAATTATAGCCAACATCTCAAAAGGAGAAAATATCAACAAATTCTAAGGTATGGAAAAGGAAGGAGTTTCAGTCTGAAAGCTATGACATAAGATTATTTGCATAAGGACAAGAAAATAAATGGTACATTGATAGTGGATGCTCAAAACACATGATAGATGATAAAGATAAACTTATTTCATACAATGCTTTAGAGAAAGAAAATAATGTCACTTTGGGAAGTGACTCACCTACTGTCATTAATGGTAAATATTATATTTTTCTAAAAGAAAAAGTTAAAGCTAGTAATCTTATGTATATTGATGGATTAAATCATAACTTGTTTAGTGTTATCCAAATGCGTGATCAAGGAAATGAGGTGATATTCCAATCACAAGAATGTGTGGTTCATGAACTTGTCACAGGAAAGACTATAATAAAGGGAATAAGAACTCCGAGAAATCTATATATATTGAAAGGTGGCCAAGAACAATGTTACCTAGGCAAGGCAGAAAAAAATAGGTTATGGAACACAAGGTTGGGACATCTAAGATTCTCTCAAATAAGAAAATCAAGTAGGCTCAAATTTGTTTGTGATCTACCCTACATCACCACACCCAAAAGTACCATATGTAAGTCATGTTAATTCAGTAATAAAACCAAAGTTCAATTCAATTACAAAGAAGGATCAGAAAGAATCCTCTTTAACTTATACATACTAATTTGTGTGGACCTATAAGGAAAACGTCGCCTCGTGGAGAAAAATACTATATCTTATTCATTGATGACTTTTCTAGAATGTGTTGGATCGGTCCATTGAAACACAAAGATGAAGAATTTGATAAATTTAATGTCATAAGGGCATTAGTTGAAAATGAATTAAATCTAAAAATAAAATGTATCAGATTTGACTGAGGAGGAGAGTACATATCACATGAATTCTTTTATTTTTGTGAATAACATGACATAAAAAGACAATTTCCTGTAGCTAAAACTCCTCAACAGAATGGCATGGAAGAAAGAATTAATAGAACTGTTCAACAAATGGCTCATGTTATGATTTATGGATCTGGAACTCCTGACACTTTCTCGGGTGAAGCTGCACATATTGCAATAAATATTCTAAAAAAGGCTCAAGTTCGTGTGAATAGCGATAAAACTATGTATGAACTTTGGTATGGTAAGTCTCCCACTGTAAAGAATTTTAGAGTTTTTGGAAGAAAATATTTCATCAAAAATAATGATGAAAAACTTGGTAAGTTTGAAGCTAGAGTAGATGAAGGAATACTTCTTGGTTACTCATCTAGAAGCAAAGTATACAAATGTTACAATAAGAGATGTCATAAAATAGTTGTGTAAATTGATGTTGTGATTGATGAAGCATGCACAAGTCCCAAAAAGGTAACATCAGCAAAAGAAGATGATGATGATGATGAATGATTTCCTGCATCAAATCACAATGATATAGAAGAAGAAACTAATGAAGCAACAGAAGAAGATACATCAGACAAAGAAAAGGCTCCATCCAAGTATGTTCAAAAGAATCATCTAGAAACTCAAATTCTAGGAGAAAAGGAATCTGGGATACAAAAAAGAAGAACTCTTGTAGGATATTCTAATTATCTAGCTTTATTATCCACCAAAGAACCACAAAATGTAAATCAAGCTAGTAAATATGAAAGTTGGGTTAAGGCCATGAATGAAGAACTTGATAAAATTGAAAGGAATGATACTTGTGAATTGGTTCCAAGGCCTCATGATAAAAATGTTATTGGGACAAAATGGATATTCAAAAATAAGTTGAATTAAAATGGAGAGGTCATTAGGAACAAAGCTAGACTTGTTTGTAAAGGGTATGCTCAACAAGAAGGTATAGACTTTGAAGAAACATTTGCACCAGTAGCAAGACTTGAAGCCATAAGAATGTTTCTTGCATTTTCAAGTTTTCAAAATTTTAAAGTTTATCAAATGGATGTAAAATCTATTTTCCTTAATGGTGATCTAGAAGAAGAAAAATATATTGAACAACTGGAAGGATTTATTTTTGGGAATGATGAAAACCTTGTATGCAAACTAAAAAAGGATTTATATGGGCTAAAACAAGATCTGTAGGCATGGTATTATCGTCTTGACACATATCTTCAACAACAAGGTTTCACAAAAGGATCCATAGACAACAACTTGTACACAAAAATTGAGGGTGATAAACTGCTAGTTATTGTTGTTTATGATGATGATATCATATTTGGCAGTAATGAAGAATCTATGAGTGAAAACTTTGGTTCTATTATTCAACAAGAATTTGAAATGTCTTTACATGGGAAAATAACCTATTTTCTTTGTCTACAAGTGCAACAAGAAAATGGCGTCATCTTTCTCTCACGAGCAAAATATCTCAAGTAGATTCTGAAGAAGTATGGGATGGAAGATTGCTAACCTATATGTACTCCCATGATGACAGGAGGTAGCCTCAATTCTAATGATGATTCTCCCGTAGTAAACCAACCAGAGACCAAGTCTATGATTGTAAGTCTACTTTATCTAACAGGTACCAGACCATATATCATGCATGCAGTTGGGAATGTTGGACATTTCCAAGCCAATCCAAAGGAATCACATCTCCAAGAAGTAAAGAGAATATTCAAATATCTCCAAGGAATCCAAGACTTTGGTCTATGGTATCCTAAAGATGAAAATATTACCCTTCATGCACACATAGATGTGGATTGGGCTGGAAATGTTGATGACCGAAAAAGCACTAGTGGAGGTGAATTTTACATGGGGCCCTCATTGGTATCTTGGTTAGTAAGAAACAAAGTTCCATTGCCTTATATAAAATAGAAGTAGAATATGTAGCTGCTGCATCTTGTTGCAAAAAACTTTTATAGATGATGCAAACATTACAGGATATACAAATCAAATGTACTCCACCCATCTCCATCCTATGTGATAATACAAGTGCTATTAGTATTTCGAGAAATCCTGTTATGCATTCCAAGACCAAGCATATTCTTATTAAGTATCATTTTCTATGAGAATAAGTGCTTGAGAAAAAGGTTAAATTGGAGTATGTTCCCACCAAAGAACAAGTTGCTGATATATTCACTAAACCCATTCCTAGAGAAGCATTTGAATATCTCAGATAGAAACTGGGAGCTGTCTCATCCTCATTTTGATATTAATTTAGTCTTCTTAGTCTACAGGTGAAAATTCATAAGGTTGCTGGCTATACACAGGTTCCATGAAGTATAGTCGCATATATACGCAAGTTTCTTTGCAGACAGTCGCCTATGTGTTTCACTGGTAGAAAAATAGTGGGACAGACTCAAGATCAACCTCTAACTTGCTTCTGACAACTATGATTTGATTTTCTTGGTCTAGTGTTGATGGGTACAGTCTTCTGATATATGTTTTTCTCATTGATATTTATCTGATTGATGAAGATGCTTTGATGAATGAGTTGTTGAAGATTAATAGGCAACATAGGTTCAAGGGGAGAATTAGCATTGTAGAATACAATGCATTGTTGGCATTGTGGTTGCTGAAGTATGATACTTTTAAGATCTTTTGGTCTCAGTTATTAATGTCATATATGTCATTTGATGTGAAGGTCATGTAGAGACATATTATGTAATAATTGTCATATCCACTCATGTGTGGACTTTTGAAGTCATGTCAAATATGTAATCCCACTTGGTTGGGTGGCTGAGTCAAATATGTAATCCCATTTTATTGGGTGGTTGAGTCAAATATGTATCCCCACTTGGTTGTGTGATTGATATAAGTCCTGGGTGATAAAAAGGTCATAAAGTCATGTTCTTCACTTGAAAATATTTCTGAGGTTTCAACATGTGCTCAGGGGGAGTATGGGCAGTGTAATGTAAATCAGGTTCAAAAGGGGAGATCTGGTCTATCCTTTTCCCTTGATGTCAAACGGGGAGAATATCTTGGTATTTGAATAACGCTTATTTATTGTATCTAACAGGTTTCTACAGATTGAGGTGATCAAGACCAACATGGTTGCCATCATGTCCAAAGGGGGAGATTGTTGGCATAATGATGCATGTGTTTTCCTTGATGGAAACTCACTTGTATCGGAATTCATAGGTCAGTTCAGAGGTGACATAATGAATACAAAAGAATACCAGAATTTATAGAGACGTGGCAGTATGCATGACAGTTCAGAAGATTCAACTCAGAGGAATGATAAAGTTGGAAGTTCAAGAACTATATGTCGGTTCTGTTAAGCCAAGTCGCATATGCACGCGAGTTTAGTGAAGAAAAGTAGCATATGGTTTTTGGACCATGGTATTCTAACTGCCATGGGTCCTTACCATGGTATTGGCCCATAATAATGAGTGCGGAAATGGATATTGATTCTGTCAATGTTTACCACCGATACTTGTGTAGTTTTGACCCATGGTATTGGATAAGGGATAAATTATATAAAGAGGTGAAGATGAAAGAGCTAAGTGTGCAAGTGAAAGGGTTTCTAATGAATACTTCAATATGAAGTATATTGGCATTGTAAGGGCCATAATTTTCACATTGATCTGAAATAATTATGCACCAATGAATACAATGATCGATCAGGATCATGAGACCTGAAATGATTTTCCATTGTATGATCTGCTCATGGATTGACTAGATCTAAGTATTGACGCATGTTTTTATCTATGAATATTATGATCCGATCTTTCTAAAGTTCTGAAGAGCTGTGCAATTTTAGGTCAAAATTTATAGATATATATGTTGGTTGGTTTCAAGAAAAGTGCATATAGACGCAGGTTCACTTCTACAATGTCACGTATACAAAGCAAGGGGTTATCTTCATGACTGATCAACCTTATCAGTGTTGTTTTTTCTCTGCTATTTGTCAATGATATCCTCATGTTGATATGGGTTGAGTGATAATGTGTCCAGTGGAACTGATTGAATGATGAAGTTGAATTTGGTTTTAAATCGATTGAAGAATCTTAAGATTACTTTTTTATTATGATTGGAGATCAGAGACAATTATGTGATTGGTTCAGAATGTTGTAGTAGATATGAGAATGATTCAATGTTCCTTTTTATAATTGCAGTAGTCAATTTTTCAGTTTTCGATATATTAAGATCTGTACGTGGGTTTCTCTACAGAAAATCGTGTATACACGCGGGTTGCATTAAGTGAAGTAGCATATACATTTTGGAAAATGATTGATCTAGGTTGCATTTAATTCTGTGTGTTGATGCAGTATTCTGAGTTCAGTCATGTGTACTGGTTACAGTGATCTAGTTGTTCCAGCTGATTGGTTACATTTTGATTAAGTATCAGTTATTTGGGTTCCAGTGATTGGTTGATTTTGTGTGTCAGAGATTGATGATTGTATTACAATGATGATTAAGCATAAGTGTTGATATTGGATCTAGTCTCAAAATTTTAAGAAACGTGGTCGATGGATGTTGTTGAGGGTTTGAGCCTTTACTGAGGAAGTTGAAGCTTCTTGCCAATAGTAGCTGGTGATCTAATCATGGGGTTGGAGCTCTGTCCCAATAGGAGCTGGAGAACGAGTGAAGCGTGTAGCCTTCTACAGGTGGGTGCCTACATACTGGTATAATTCTACACTAGTACAAGAATGTAAGAAGTTTTTTATATTAATCAGTTTTGAAGATTGAGACGACAACAACGGTGGTTTTCTCCCACATTAGTTTTTCACCTTAAATCCTGGTGTTCATGCATGTTTACTTATGTGTGATATTTTATTCTATTCTTACTGCACCTATTTACTTCTTATCAAATTTTTGATAAATATCTTACTTTGTGGTTCAAAGTTTAACATATAAAGAATTAGTTGTTTTACAAGTTTACTGAGCAGTTGGGTCCAGTCAGGTTGCGTATACATTTCATAAAAGAAAATTATTATTGTGAGTTTTTAAAATACTGATTCATCCCCCCCCCCCGCCCCCCCAAAGTATTTTTCCCAACAGGTGCTTCGCACTAAGATATTACTTCCATTTCAAAAGTTAAAATAGAAATTTTCTTACATAGAGATAATGCCTTGAACTAGTGGGGTAGCTTAAACTGACAACTACACCTCACTCCTAATACAATTATGTACGAGTTATTTGAGGAGAGATTCAAGAAAATTACCTACCAACAGATTATGAAGGAAAAGAGGTAGGATCCTTCCATGCTTTGGTATAGGGAAACCACACACTAGATGAATATGAGATTAGATTCATGGAATTGGTCAAGTATGTCTCCTACATGGGTACTGATCATTACCAAGAAGATAGTTTCATTTATGCATTGAACCCTAAAATTAAGGCAATGGTGCGGATGTGGAAACCATCCTTAGTTGTAGAATTTGTTGAGCATGCTCGCTATGTTGAAGAGCACTTATAATTAAAAGGTGGAAACAAAACCATTTTTCCACAACAACGAAGTGTTAGAAAATCATAGCGGTATAAATATTTTCTTTATATAGATAATTAATTGTGACTTTCTTATCTTTATGTTCTTCTTTTATCTTTCAATTCATTAAAAATTTACCAAAACAATAGCACAAAGAGCACATACACCAGATATAGTGGATAGCCAGGGAAAAACCCATATCTAGGGGAAAGCGTAGTCAACAGTTCTTCCTTCAATAGTTTCACAAGATAATACAAGACTGATGACCTAGAAACATAATTCCTCCACAACAAGTTAGCCCTTTCCTCCTTCTGTAGGTGATAACCCTCCAACAACAACGTCGACCTAGTAGTAACAACTTCGACTTGGCAGCAATTGCTAGCAACAACAAATTCGACTTGCAAATAAAGACTTTTATTTTTCTAGATACTTCACTTGGGTGACAGATACATGGACCAAAAATATGTTTTAGATGTCTTCTTCATTCTTCTCAAATTTCATACCCTTTTCTAGCTCCTTTTCCAACTTCACCCTTTTTAGCTACCTTGGCTTAGAGATCGAACTTGTATGTGAGAGAGTGAATGCTTGAAATGAATTTGAACTGCTTGCATATATATGATTCTGGTGAGTTTGAATTACCCAGATTGAGGAGGACTTGATATCCTTAAGACTGAGTTGGTGTGGAGGTGACAAATAGCTTATTTTACTCAATATTATTTCTTTTTACATGATTCAAAAGCCCAAGGAGGGTCTCTTTAAAAGGGAAATGACTTTAATGACTCAATATAAATCTTAGAACACCTCAATGGGGAATTTGATCTAAAACATGATGACCCAAGCATGAAAAACATGCTTTAATAAGTCATAAAAATAATAATAAATTTATTTTGCATAAGTACATTTCATTGTGACTCAAACATAATTATGAAGACCGAACCTAGTTACATTCTTCAACACTCCCTCTTAACTAGGGAGGTATTCATACTTACATATACAAGTACATGGTAGATCTCAAAACATATGAACTATGAAGAGTTTAGGCACTGCATTTAGGCACCGCAATGCGATGGACTAGATTCCTGACTAGGGAAATATATCCAAGGTCCTCCAATAGTTTAGGAAATCACGGTGCAATAAACTAGATTCTTGACCAGGGAAATCTATCTAGGTGGAACTAAGATGGGCTAAAGCTTTCAGCCTATCTAGGTACCATCAGGCTTACTTGCTAACCATCAACCCAGGGATCCAAGTGCATATCTAGTGAAATCTCTATGAACAACGACACCCTCCCTTCTTTGGGATCTAGACATCAACACATAGTGTCGGCCAGATGTCCTCTCAGGAATTACACAATGTCTCAACACATCAAATCTCTCTCAAATAGATCGATAACATCAAGCATGCTTCAAAAACTTTGAGAGATTAACTGAAAAATCACAACCCCAATTAGTAAAAACCTTTCAAATACTCATGAGTAAACACAAACCTTTGGGGTTTCCTGACGTTGCCTTAGAATTCATCATAGTAGGACTTCAAGGCTTTCCAAACAAAGCTTGACAATGTTTTCCTTAATAATTCAACTTCCTTTCCTACTTCACATATAGTAGCCAAATCCAACTTTCCTTCTTTCAGTATCACCTTAATACGCATTCTCCAATTTCTTCAAGGTATCCATCATGACTATAGTATACCCTCCCTCTTAACTTGAGAGATATACTTCTTTCTTTATCTAGGCTCCCTATTAATTTAGGGATGTCAACTTCTTTTCTACGACATCAGAGAATATTTCGTGGCTTCCATTCTTCTTATCCAAGAAATCTTTCTCATCATCATTCATATAACTTCCTTCATCATTATTATTCACCAAATCAACTTTACTTACGAATATCTTCAACAGTTTGAAGACTATGTACCTGCACAACTTACATAGCAAGTGCAACCAAATACATATATAGAATCATGAGCTTAACTACTTTAGAATCATACAATAATGGAAGCATTAGACATTAGACATCAAATACCTAAACTTAGTTAGGTTCGAAAACAAGAAACACATACTTTTATACTGCAACTACTTGTCAGTGTTTTCTTGTAAACCCTAGATTTCATCATCAATCCTTTGACTACCTCAATCAAAATAACAACCTTCATTATATCTAGGGCTTAAATATTTCCTCTAGAGGTATGACATACCCTACTACAATATATTGCAAACCCTAGAAGAATTTCAAACAAATATAGTTCTACAATGCATTTAACAACTTTAAGACTCATATGTTAGACCTCTACTAGGATTTAGTTCAAGATTTGAGATTTCATACATGAGCTATTAAGCTTCAACAATCAAAACCAATCATATCTCAATTTCATATTTCAACAATATTTCATAAATCTCATATTATCATACTTGTCATCATATATTAGAGAATTGAACTTCTACTAAGGTTTAGTTACAAAACCCTATAATTCACAAACACTATCATACTAGAGTATCAAGCTTCGACTATGGTTTAGTTCCAAACCCTAAGACTTATGAACATCAACAATTAGGTAAGCACATATATCTAGGATTCCATCATCATGCAAAAACATATCACAACATGTGTTAGTCAAACCCAATGACACACGTATGAATATATTTAGACATATACCAAACTTGATTAGACTAGGATTTTGATCGGACAAACACACATATATATAGGATTTCATTCCTAGGACATGATCTAAAATAAGGGTCTTGCTTATACACCCTACCAAATCCTAACGATCTAGGGTTTCAATACATAACATAACAAACCCTAATTTATCAATACTTCAAAGGTTTGAGATTTTAGACATCACCATTCAACCTTATCAAGTTATGGTTTTTATAACCATACCAAAACCCCAAATATGACATCTTCAAAGCATAAAACATTTTCTTTAGGCTTCATCAATAACCCTAGGTAGGCTAGGGTTTCACACATTATCGTTGACATACCCTTAAGTTAGGGTTTTACAAAGAACATTTTTTAGGGTTCCACAAGAATAATTAAATATATGAGGAGGGTATATTTATCTAATGATGAATCACCCAACCAATAATCTTTATGATTCAAGAGAGCTAGACACAAGAATGTTAGTAATGTAGAATAGCTTCTCAAGAATTCTTATACTTTGCCATGAAGAGATAAAAACTTATAGTTTAAGGCATACCTTTTTTTCTTAACAAACCTTGTAATTCCAATGCTTTGTCTTGTGAGTCTTTCTTCCACAATCATTGAGTATTTAACAACCCTTTCATAAATAAGGAAAATATGAATAGAAATGTGATTAATATTTAATACAAACAAACTTTGATAATTAAAGTAAACCAAAAATGAAAAGGTAATACAAGGAGTAAGATACTTATCTTTGGAAGTTGGTGAGGGCTCCCTCCAAACTTGAGGGATACATATAGCCTGATAAAAACAATTCAAAAATGTTTTCCCAAAATATGTTAAACCTATAAATACTAGAAATAAAAAATGAAACAACTAAAGCTTAGAGTAAATGTCTTGTTAGTAAATTATATATTACAGAGCAATGGAACACATAAAATATATTGCAGAAATATAAACACAGAAAACACATAACAAGAGAGACACAGATATACATGGTTCACCCAATTTGGGCTATGTCCATAGGAAACAACTAGTCCTTCCTTTTATATTATCTAGCAAACTGAAGAGATACAACCTACAATAGATCCGTTGTAATTCCCTCTTCGCTCTCACACAATCTCCTCTCTCTTTCTCACTCAGAATACAGATCTACATAGACACAATACAATTCCCTCATATATAGCGAGGGGTTGACTTCTAGGGCAAAAAACCCTAAATTAAACATAACTTCTATCATCAGATCTCTTCCTAAAGATCAGGGGCTCCTAAAGATCGCTGCCTCCCCCCTAGACCCCCTTGCAATGCAAATATTATGGGTGACGTTGCCACCACATTACGAACTGGGGTCTAATGCGGTGATACCTCTAAATAAAGAAGATAATTAGGCTCCACACCCAACAATCTACCACTTGGAGACTGATTATAGCAACTCCATTGCTGCATCATTTGTTGGATAATGATTCCACTTTGGACCTCACTATTTCTCATCTTCTTCATCATAATTGAAGACCAATTGAAACTCAACAAAATCTCAGTTTCTCCTTGGTTACAACTTTTTTTAACATATCTGCAGGATTTTGGCTAGTGTGTATATTTTCTAGCTTCAACTGTCCATCTTCCAACACTGACCGTATGTAGTGGTACTTGAGTTGTATATGTTTAGCCTTGGAATGAAATGTAGAGTTCTTTGCATATGTATGGCACTTTGGATGTCACTGTATAACCTGTACAACTCCTGCTTCTTACCCAATTCATGCAGAAACCTTTGCAACCAAATCATTTCTTTACTAGCCTTTGTAGCAGCAACATACTCTGCTTCTATTGTTGAGAGTGCAACAACACTTTCCAGTTTTGAAACCCAACTGATAGTTATTCCACCTACAGTAAACACATACCCTGTTGTCTTCCTCTTTTTATCTCTATGACCCTCCATATTTGCATCAACGTATCCCTGTAGAGCAATGTTTGAACCACTAAAGCATAATGCTTGATTTGTGGTACCTCTCAAATACCTGAAAATCCACTTCACTGCCATACAATGTTCTTTTCTGGGATTTTTCATGTACTTTCTTACAACTCCCACTGCATGTGCAATATGAGGCATTGTGCAGACCATTGCATACATTAAGCTTCCAACTACTGATGTGTATGGAACTTTAGATATATAAGCCATTTCTTCCTAAGTCTTGGGACACACCTCCTTACTTTGTTTTAAATGGCTAGCCAAAGGTATACTAACTAGTTTTGCATTTTAAATATTAAAGCTTTTCAACACCTTTTCTATGTACACTCTGAGACAATGTTAATTTTTGATTCTTCTCGTCTTTAGTTATTCTCATACTAAGGATTTGTCTTGCAGCACCCAAATCCTTCATTACAAATGAGTTCGCTAGTTTTCTTTTAAGCACATTTATTTCCTGCATGTTAGAACCTGCAACAAGCATGTCATATACATACAATAACAATATAATATAACTTCCATAACTTTTCCTTTTGAAATAAACACAATCATCAGAGTGGCATCTAGTATAACCTTGTTTAGACATAAACCTGTCAAATTTTAGATACCACTACCTTGGAGCCTGTTTTAATCCGTACAAGCTCTTCTTCAACCTACACACTAGTTTCTCCCTCCCTTTTACCTCATATCCTTGTGGCTACTACATATATATCTCTTCCTCCAAATCCCCATGGAGAAAATTTGTCTTTACATCTAACTTCTCAAGATGAAAATATTTAGCTACTACTGTGGTGAAGTAAAATTCTAAGTGTGGACACAAACAATTCCTCTAGCCCGATAGCGGGTCTAGCCACAACCGAGACATTCTATGGAAGATTTCCTTAGGTTAGAACTAATTACGAGGGCCTACCTCTTAGTGCGCTTATCTCGTTTGGTGATGACCTTGCTTGCTCGCTCTATTTATCTCTCGTTTCCTTCTTCGAACACCTGAAACAAGTAAACAACAGCAAACAACAAGCGTGATAATAGACAAATTGTAATTCAACCTACTTAAAAAGACAAGAAGAATTAATCCATAAACACGTGAGATGACACATTATGTAGGAAATCAATTGATTGTTGCATATATATTAAATCAAGAAGAGAATACAACCATTTTCTTGACGTTGTTTTTCTCCTCCGACAAAACCAGGTTCCCATACACTTCCGTTAGCATTCCATGGTGGCCTAAACAATGATAGTTTTAAGGCTCATTCCTTTAGTCTTCACACTAAACTAAATTCACACTTCTCCCTAACACACAACTAGAGAGCTAAAACTATAAATAGCTTGTTGTTTACTCCAAGCTTAATTAGCACTTGCACACTAACATTAACACTAGCTTGTGCGTGGGAAAAATGGAGGTTTATATAGAATGAATGGATGGGAGATGATTCCTCTTCTCATGAGAGAAGGTCCTATCTCTTGAGGTAGTTCCATCCTTATTGGGGAAAGGATCCCAAACTAACATCCTCGACTCCATCAGGCTCAACATTTTACCAAACTTCTGTTACGAAGCTTCTAAAGCTAGAAGCTTCAACGCCTTATTTAAAAAACTTTCCAAAAGAGGATTGGCGTGACTGAAACAAAGCTCAGTCACTCCAGTCAGTTCTAGGGATAGTGTTAATCCCTAAATATTGGCACGAGGAGAACAAGGGTCATTAACACTAGTCTTGTAAACTGGGAAAAACAGAAAATTTTTGGGAAATTATGCAAAAGGGAATTGTTCTACCCATGAAGAGGGACACATTGGGAGTCTCTTCATGAAGGGGAGCATGTAGGGTTACTTGTAAAGGTCCTCCAGGATCATGGAATGGGGAGTACATGGACATTGACAAAATGTTGTGTAACATATGCCCCCTAAAGTGTGATGGCTGAACTAGAGTGAGGGAGGAAACACTTTATGAATAAGTGTGGGGAACCAGAGTCTGTCATCGGAAAACCTGCAAGCAAGTACAAATACATATACATTGCTGAAAACTATGTCAAACGATACATGTATTGTGGTATGGACAAAGCCATCCAGAGAATGATCATGAAAATGGATCTAGGCATGAGTGCAGCGATCCGTTAAAGAGTATCATATCGGAACCAAGGTATGGTCGCAACCATCCAATAATGAGAAGGATCACATATGATAAGTCATGGTATGGTCACAACCATCTATCTGAGAGAGACATGTATATCAACATAACCATATCACGCCGCTTTTGCAATATGGACTTTTTTAATCTGAGCCTAGGGTCTTGCGCTCTAACATGACCCGATCAAAGTACAAATTCTAACATGGGAATAGATGTGTTGACGTCGAACATGCTAGCAAATCGCTTGATTACCAGCTGATGATGGGAACTGTTAAGAAACGCGAGAGAAACCACCAATAATGACAATGGTCCTTAAGGTATTATCAACACAATTCACGGAATGTGAATATAGGAACTGAAGTCGAACACCCATGAAATGACACGATATAAAGCCAATGATGTGAACTTGTCATCGAGTGCGAAGAACTTGTCATTAGGGCATGCAAGCTCTAAGATACTGGAAGGGAGTCTCTTGATCAAATTCCCAGATAATGATTTGAAGTCGATATGAAGGGATCATGTCAAAGGAGGGCTATAATGTATCCCACATCATTGACATGAGACAAAGGGAAGCAAAATGACTTTGGATGATACAGAGAATCGGGGGTAAGTGTAATTGCAGAAGGAAAACTCTTGAACATATCAACGATACAACTAGAAGTTTGGCAGCTTTTTGATCCATAAGATCGGTGGTCATGATGACGTGGTAGAAATCAAATGGAAGGAAAAAATGAATGAAATAGCTCAATAAGGTCAACAATAAAAAGGAGGATATCCCATCCCGACACGAAGAAGAAAGTGTCATGTTCAAGAGTGAGCTGCCAACACAACTGATTAGATTTCCAAATTTCCCCCCACCATTCCTGGTAGGTACCCAATTATTTTTTAATCACAATGTTGAAGCGGATAACATATGCTTACACTGTAAGTTCATCCTTTGGATGAATCCGACTTAGTAAGTTTAACGAGCCTTAGGAAGGAGAAGCTCATGTTCGTCATGGTGGCAAATCTGATGTCGTTTAATATTTTAACGAGTCTGACAAAGTTGTAACTTGGTATATGCTTCATGTTTAGAGAGTTTGAAAAAGACACGGAAAAGAAAACTCCACATGGTCCCTTTTTGTACATTAGTGTCTCTCGAGCCCGAAAAGGTAGAAAACGATACTTGAGAGAACTACTTGACCATTTCAGTCAAGGAGTACCTTTTTCGTAAATAGTGCATCCCATCCCGAAAAAGGGGTAAACGTATAGTGGGCGCACGACATTTCACATTTGTTAACGAGATCGAAACGACAACGGCTTGACTATATTTTCATGTTTAAAGGGTCAGAAAAGAGCTTGAAAGTGGAGCCCCCAATTTATTCTCTTTTACGAGTCAACAGGGAAAAAACTCGGCAATCTTTTCATTTGAGTTTTACAAGTCGATAAAATAGCTAAAACTTGACTCGGCATCATCGTCGAACATCCATCACCTATTGCTGTGCAAAAAGGGTAAAGGACATTATCCAATTCTTGAGGCAAAATAGGTCAAAATACTTAAAAATCCATATTATTTCATGAAAAAATCAATAAAAGGATGGAAAAGTAAATATTTTTTACCATTTACCATTTTACCTTGCTGTGAAAAACTTTTCACCCACTTTTACCCTAATTTTTCTGGAGCAGATTGCGGGAGATCCGGGAGGTCATTCGCTGAGCCGCTAGTTGCAGGTAGGAGGCAAGTCCCTAACCTCCATTTCCATACTGTTTATTCTTGTTTTCATCCATTTTTTTGTATTTTTGAGGGAGGTTTTGGAAAAAAAAAATTGTCCTCGGTCGCCTGTGATTTCCGGGCACAGAATCACGCCAGCCAAGGGTAGTTAAAACACCCAACCACATTGTTGGCACAACTGCTTTTAAAACAGTTGTGCCAGCACCGTGAACAAGGAAAAAACCATTTTCCTCTCAAATCCACCATTTGAATCCAAATTTTACTTGCCAAAAATGATTATTGACTTGAATACATGGTTTTTGCAGGAAATAATTGTTGAAAATGGTAGACTGGAAAGAACGTGAGGACAAAGATGTGGAAACCCAGGCAATGAATGATCCAAATTGCCTAAATGCTTTGAGGAACTATGGGCTCCTCAATTTCTTTCTCACACTAGGGATGTGGGCTCAACCTGAGCTACTTCGATACCTAATTAGTCTCTCGGACATAAATTAGGAAATATTCATCATTGGTGACCAGGAGCTGGAGTTAGAAACTTCAGACATATATTTCATCACAAGAGTGTCCCAGAAAGAGGAACCAGTCAACCTATATGGGTCACGACCGATTGGGGCAATCATATCCATGGTACTTGCCGAATGTTGGCTTGATGGGCCCTGACCCAGGTTTAGCGTTAGTCAACCAAGCAAACCCCTACACTACTGGCCCTTTCGGCATCAACCCATGGAGGGTGGACCGAAGTCTCACCTAAAGTAGTATGGGGTGATGCAGGGACCAAGTTTCCACACCCTAAGATGGTTGTGATGTCGATCTATACCTTTTGATCCTGCCTTCATGCAAATCGATAAGATTTTAGGGCTTATCGATGTTCCTTCTCTCCCGTCCTTTAGTACCTCCGCGATGGTACACAACTGATCTTCGCGTAGCCCTAACCCGAGGTCCAGGCACTTACACGCCTTTGTGACTGCGTTACTGTATAAGTTCCCAAGTTATCTTAAGTGTTACCTAATCTACCATGAATTTATAGTTACCTTCGTGTAATCCTTTATTCTTGCTTGTGTTCATTTAACAAATATAATTGAATACATTCACGCATTAAATAAGCATTATAATGTAAACCCAGATCGTATCATAATATAATAAGATGCATTAAACAGAGACACAATACACAGTGATTTACAAAATAGCTCTCTTTATTGATATATCAAGTTTAGTACAAACTTGGTCCACCTTGCACACACAGTTGCAGGGGTCTGCGCACTCAACTACGGACTTCCACCCTAGGCTTCTATGCACTTAGTTGTAGAGCCTCTACCTATGCTAAGACCTGAGAATGCTTAGAAATTCTTACCCCAAAATCCTTCTTACTTCTACTACTACTCTTAGACTCTTCTATGGATCCCTTTTTATATAATCCCATGGTCCACAGACCATCTGTAGATCTTTACAACTGACATGAGACTTCACAAAATAAGGTCAAACAACCCTTTGACTTCTTCACGCTCCGTGACCACAAAATGCGGAGGCTTTACATATTTATTACAAAATTTGGCCCTTCTACCCCAAAACATGGGTTTTAGCCCTAAAACTAGCTCTTGGGAGAACCCATTCCCAATAGGCCCCCAACACAAACATGGTGACTCACCATCAAGTCACTCTGCGGGCATGGAGATCTTGGCCCGAGGACCCCCCAACTTGACCTGTACGACTGCTACCTCAGCGGAGCACTGCACGGTGGCTGGCTTTATTTCCTTGACCAACTGCTTTGCTGCTGACCCTACACTGTCAACCTAAAGCTTATGTTGAGTCTCCTATAGACTAGCCAGCTTGCCTTCAATGGAGGTCGTGATTAAGTAGGCCTTGTCCAACCAAGGCTTCAAGCATGCCTTCAACACTACCTCTTTGTGTTGATCTGCATCTACCTGCTCCTTCCATGCCTTGGCCTCCTGCAGCTTCGCAAGTCTCTATGTGAGGGAAATAGTACACGTTATCCCTTTTACCTCATCGTAGCAATGTTGTAGCTCTTATGCATCTATTTCTAGCCTCTTCATAGTAGGGTCTTCTTGTAGGCTGGTTAGTACTTCAAACACTATTCAAAAATCATTATGCATTTTGCCATTGCACTTTTTGCTGCCGCTGTTGGCTCTATTATAGCAGTCACAAACTGCTCCTTGACTTCTAGTGGAGTTGAAGGCTGGGCCCTCAACTGCAATTCTGTAATTTGGAGGTTCAGCTCCAATTGAACCTTTGCCAATTCTGTGTGGGCACCGCACACCCCCGTAGCGATTTTGTGAATGTGGACATCTACCGGCACATCCGCAGGAATGGCCAACTTCAGGACCATTCGAAATGCTTCCTCCACAGCCTTAATCATGCATTGATTCATGTTAGTGAGTTCCATCATGGATGTGAGGGCGAAGTCTCGCTACATGCCCATCTAAGTATTGTTGATCTTCTGCTCACTAATCACCTGAAAAGGGTGATTTTCACAGGTCCTCAGTTCTGCGATCACCCCATCCTGCAGCAAGTGGAGTTCCTCGCTAGGAAACGCTGCCAAGTTTAGCCCTACTCCCTTGAGTGCGCTGACAGTGGGCCTGTCAGCTTTGGTCTTTGTCTTTAGTGCTCCATCTGGTAGTACTATGGCTTGGGAGTCCTTCGCATGCAGCATCCTGGGGGCTTCTGAAGTACCAATGGCCAAACTAGTGGATGTCGTGCCTGTGTGTGCTGCCCGAATATGAAACTCACGTAGATTTGCTTGAATGGCCCTCAACGCCTGTTGTTGTTGCTGCTCAAACTTATGCAGTAGTTCCACAGTGGCATCTTGCACTGTATCTCCAATATCGTTCAGATCCCCCTCTGTTAGGGTGATCGGGTCCATAGATGTCTTGTTGGCCTTGCAATTATTCCATGGCCCTACTTTTTCTTGTCCCCTTGGATGCTTGATACGGAATGAAGGTGTCTGCGAGTCTGCTCCTCCCTGTTTTGTCAGATCATCCTCTTCTTCCTCTTCTTCTGGGAAGGGTGACCTCTCTTTGTCGAAGCCCCACTTCTCTCCTCCTGTCTATCCACCTATCTCCTATGTGGCAATGCAATCTGCTTTAGCCTTATCCTTAGCCTCCTTTCTCCTTTTCTCAGCGAGCTTCTCCATCTTGAGCTTGGCTTCATCCTTCTTCTGTTGTGTGGCTGTCTTGCTAGATCCCACCGTTAAATACAAGGAAATGTGCCATTCTGCCGGCCAGCTGCCAATAACTACTTCAATCACATCATCCGTTTCTAAGTAGGGCAATTCATTCCACTTTTACTTGGGGTCCTTCCGCACACTTATGGATACATGGTGGAAATCAACCTTAAATTATGTGTACGACTGCAATTTATCAAATACAGTAGGTGACAATTGTGGCTTGCAGCTGATGGACATGTGCACATTCATCTCCATCAAGATCCAAAAGATCTTGCTGTCCTGGATCTACTGAGGATCCTTAGTTGCCCATAGTGAAGCGTACTTTGCTACCTTAGGCAGGTCCAGCCTGACCGAGGGAAATTGGTTGTCTTCAGGTAGCTCCCAGGCTACCAGCACAATGGACAACAAGAGCCACACATAGTGGAAGGTCTTGCTCAGATCCTGCGCCTCACGACAGTTCGCGAGGAAACCACCGCAGAGGTAGTGCGCCTAATTAAACTGAAACCCCTTCACACATTAGGCCGCTACAGCTATGACAAGCATCGGTACTTCATCAGAGTGACACTTTCGCATGACCTTCCCTGCCAATATTTATGTGGCCACTTTGACCGTAGTGTTGGAAATACTTGTAATCACATAGCTCCATGGCTGGTTTACTAATCTGAACTTCTTCTTCATGGCCTCATCAAGGGCCAGTTTGCCTGCTTTTACACCAAACATCATAGACGGATTCTCCCCTGAATATGGCAGCCTTGTGATTCTGTGGATCATTGTATCAGTGATGGGTATTGACTCCTCCAGCCACAAACACCCATCATGTACCAAGCATAGCAGCTGCTTGATTACCAGCAAGGTAATGGGTGTGTGATTGTAGTGCGACACCCATAGCAGGTTGAGCAAGCATGCCTTATCCACTCCTTTAAGCCACTACCGCAGTTCCAATGCGGTCACCTTGATGGTCTAATGGAGGACGCGGTGCATCAATAGGCCTATCTCCAAGTGAGGGAATCGCTCGGTGCTAGCTAAGTCCCAGTCCTCTAATTTCAACATTCGAATCTACCCCAAGCATGGTCATTCAAAAGCAATCTTGTCTGGCAGCAGAGGTGTGTAAAAGGTGACCTTGCTCTCGTCAATGTCCTTAGGCACCTTGGCCTTGCCCTTACATGGAGGGATGTACTCAGGAAATTTAGTAATGGGGTCAGACCCCTCAACTTCAACATCCTCCGTGTCTATCCCAAGATCGTCATCGTCCATTGGGATATCCTCAATTTCTTCCTCCTTCGGTTCCAGGTTAATGATTTTTCCCTTTTCTTGAGTGGTGGGCTTGTCCCTTGGCGGGTTTCTCCTAGGTGACGCGTGCACTCGTGGTGTCATAGCTTGCTTTCCTTTCTTGCCTTTCATTCATTCCTAGGTCTGGGTAGGCCTTGGTCTAGGCGACCATGGAAACTTGGATATCTCTGCAACCTACAGAGTATTTCCCTCTGCTTCCATAACAACCTCTAGCACAGGCCCTTCGGCTGTCACTGCTTCCCCAATATCTATGGTTTCTTCTGGTGTCGACATGATGCTTTTGAATAGTTCTTGTGTCTCCTTTGGTAATTTCTCAAATGTCGAACTCGCTATCATGGCTTCAAAGAATTCGCGGTTCATACGCGTCTGAGAGCTCAACAACTCAATGATCAAAATGCCAAGTGTTCTACGTTGGGAAGCCACATGTAATTTATAGACCATTTTGAATTCAAATTGGACCATTCCCACCAAAATTGGTTCATTAATGCTAGATTGGCAGCAGATTTTCAAGGATATCGCCCATAAATTTCATCTTAAATGTCACCCCTTGCTCCATTTGGCCATTTTTTCATCGTCAAATCATGAACAGTTACTTTAATGGTCACCTTCCGACTGACCTATGTGGTTTTATCCCAGGTACTATAGCCTTCTGCGAGCTCGTGTGGTCTCTGTGACATCTCCTCATTCCGCACAGTTTCTTCATTGCGGATTTCCCTTACCTGGGAAGTGTTGTTTATAGTCTCGCGCCTCCTTTCAGCTACCTGGAGCGTTAGGACTGTGCTTCCTTCATACATTCATCTAGCTAGATCACCAAGTGTGGCTTCAATCGGCTACCATTCAACTTTCCTAGGAAGGGCTCCCCATTTAACTTAACCAACTAAACTACTCCACTGTCAATAATCTCTTTGATGACATAGGGCCCCAGCTAGTGCATCCTAAATTTTCCTGGAAATTTATGAAACTTGTTGTCATATAGAAAAACTAGATCATTTACCTAGAAGGTGAATAGCTTAATGTCTTGATCATGCCATGCCTTTTCACGCTCCTTTTGAACTTATTGATGAAATCCAGCTAGGAATCAGTCCTCCTCAAGCTCTGCTAGCTGCGTGTGCCTCTCTTCCAAGGTTTTGTGTTCCACCATTCCTATGAGTTCCACTATGCGCATACTAGGTACAATGTATTCCATTGGCATCACAACTTTTATGCCATACACAAGTCTGAAAGGCATTTCCTAGTCAACTTCTTGGAAGTTGTTCTATAGGCCCATAGCACTGCTAGTACACGCACATCCTAGTCACTTCTCTTAGCATTGCAGGCCTTTGTCAGTGCATTCTCCAGTATTTTAATGAATGCTTCCACTATCCCATTGGCATGGGGTGATAAGGCGTGCTCTTCTGATGATACACCTGAAATTTTTCCATCAACGCGCTGATTATTTCATTAAGGAAGTGCGTACGCTCATCAATATCTTTGGACAACCAAATATCATCAATGTGTATTCAAAAAGAAACTTTGTTTCTGTCGCACTGGTACAGTTCTTCACAGGCTTTGCCTCTACCCACCTGGTCAAGTATTGTGTCGTGGTGATTATGTACCGTACACCTGTTTTCTCTCCCAGATGCTAAATTTGTCCCACAAAGTCAATCTCCCATTTCTTGAATGGCTGTAATGTCACCTTCAATATCAAAGGTAGTTCATCACTCTGAGATGGCATGCCAGTCCTTTGACATACATCATAGGCCCTACAATATGCGTTTGCGTCCTTAGGCAAAGTTACCCACCACAATCAAGCAGGCAGAACCTTTTTGTGTTGTCACCTTTCCTACATAATTACCTCCTGCAACTCCTCCATGAGCCTCCGTGAGGATGCTGCTTCCCTAAACTTTAGGTACATAGCATCCCAATATTTCGTCCGACCCCATTTTGTACAAATGTCCTGCAATGATAGAGAATTCTATTGCGCGCACTACTAACTCCTTCTTCTGCTGACTTGTATACCCTTCTGGAGCAGTCCCCGTTGTCAGGAATTGTATGATATCTTTGAAGTGACTATCAGTGACACGTGCCACAAAGAGCTGTGTGTCAGGCAGTCCTTCCTCCAAATTAGTCGGCTCCTCTCCTGTTTTGAGGCGTGACAGATGATCTGGTCCCACGTTCGATCGTTCAGGCTTCACAATAACTTCAAAATCATACTCCTGGAATAATAACAGCAACATGCAAATCTTTCCCCCAAACACAGGCTTATTAACCAGGTATTTTAACGTAGAATGATCTGTATACATCTTAAAATGTCCACCCAGCAAAATAATTCCTAAACTTTTGAAGTACGTATAGCATGTCTAGTCCTTTGCGCTCTGTAGTGGAATAGTTCTTCTCAACCTTAGACAACTTCTTGTTCGTGAATTCTATAGGATGGTCCAATTCCCCCTTGCCCGCCTGTGTTAGTACGACCCCCAATGCGATACATGAGGCATCCACGTGTATATGAAATTCCTTCTTCCAGTCCGGAAAGACTAGGATTGGTGCGGTGACCATTTTCTCTTTCAGCATGTCCAAGCTCTTTTGGCATTCATCATTCCAATAGAACATATCATCCTTTTTCAAAAAATTCTCCATTGGTGCAGTGATCTCAGCATAGCTCTTGATGAACTTCCTATTGCATCTAGTATGCCCCAGGGTCGCATGCAGCTGTTTCACATTCCTTGGCACCTCCAAGTTGATTATCACTGCAATCTTTGCGGGGTATACCATTAATCCCTGTCTGCACGCCTGTTGTGGGGAAAAATGCCTATGCAGGACGATCCTATCCACCTAAGGTGTGACAGTGCCTTAGCAACAAACGAGTACAGCTATACTGGTTTCTTCCTTTAAGAAATATGAAAGAAGAGAGATCAATAGACTTACCGGTGTCTTCCGTTTGTCCCTCGATTTAGATCCTCTTCTCTTTGGGTGTTCATAGCTACTTGCCTCCTTGCTCGCCCAAGAGAATAGCTACTTGATTCCTGCGAGATCACAAGAGAACAACTACTTGTGACAAGAGAAGAACACAACACAAAGGCAAATATTCATATTCATAAATGATTCAGGATTAGAAGTAAATCAAATACACTAATGCAATCATACAAATACACCAGTATATAGGAGAAAACCAAGATAGCTTTATTGATGAATAACAAGGTTCAGGAAGAGATACAATCTAGAGGGCTCCAATCCAGCATCTCCTTCCCAGCAAATGGAATTCCTATCTTCAGCCCCTTCAAAGCATTAAGCACCCAATGATTCCAGTCTCAAACCAACAGCAATTCTTTGCAATAACAAAATTCCAGCCTCTAGATCTCATGGAGGAGAGATCTATATATAGTTGTTTTGGAGAGAGGATGAGTCAGCTTGAGATCTGACTAGTGTCCTCTCCCTCTCTCAGTTCTTGAGTCCACTTGGAGATTTGGAACCTCTTACTCATCACCAGTCGAATTCCCTGAGGCAAGTGTCATTTTGGAAGCTTCCTGAGCATTGACACCTTGAGGAATGAGTCTGCCACTTGTCCAAACTCGCTCAGCGCAGGTAGCTAGTGTTGGAGTTGGCATTCAACGCAGGTAGACAGTGGAGCCACTGACATTCAGCGCAGATGGTCAATGGAGCAGTTGACATGATCCTGAATTGACTTGTTTTTTAGCAGTTTCAGGTGGAGAACTTTTGTGAATTGTTGTGGTTTGTTAGCCTTGTTCCTCTAGGGGTAGGAACAACATGTTTAGGGGCTTTGGATCCCTTAGATTATGGACATTTCATGCTCAATGCTGTAAGGCACAAAAATGTCTATAACAGTTGCCCCCTAAAGTATGAGGTTGTTTATCGGCGAAATGCTTTATCAGGGGGATCCGAAGTTCATCCAATGCTGGGAGGAGACCTGTAATACAATACCATACAATACATTATTTTTCATACTGCTTTCATGATCTAGCTGAGGCAGGCATTCCCATGCTCAGCTTTATAAATTCATTTTTCTGTACATAGAACAGACAATCGTCTGATGATAGACTGATAATTTTGATGAAATTATCATCCTTTGAGTAGGATGATTATCTGCTGCAATGATGTACATGTCAATGTCTTTATCTTCCCTGAATATATATCGCAGCCCGGATGGATGAAACTAGATCCGGGGTCTTCAAACTCGTTCGATCTTCACTCTAAGTACAAGTCGATCCATGTGAGAATTGTTCTGGAGTCGAACATGGAAAGACATCGCTTGATTACCAGTCAATGATGTAAACCGTTAACAAGCGCGAGAGGAATCACCGATAATGATAATGACCCTCAAGGTACTGCAGTACAATTCACGTGGTGTGAATAAAGGACTTGGCGTCGAACACCACGCAAAATCTTTCGGTCGAAGGTCATTGATGTATACCTGTCGCCGGAAGTGAGAAACTTGCCATTGTGGCATGCAAGCTTCAAAGTACTGAAGGGGTTGTTCCTAGATCAACTTCTTGGATAATGAGCTGATGTCGACAAGAAGCGATCCGTCACAGGAGGGCCTTAATGAATCCCACATCAGTGACACAGAACGGAGCTAATGATTTTAATGGAGGTGAAAACGATCTGTGACATATGATTCAGGGTGGCAGTCATGAATGGATGAAGGATAATGTATGGCAGTGGATGGGACACGGTTGACTCTTTCTGAATGACTTCTCTTGAACATATGGCGACACTGATGCGATGGATCGGTAGCATTACCCCAAATATGGATGGTATGGCGAGACCATGGTGATGTGACCGGTGAATGAAACAACCCAACCCGATTGTGGTACGGAGGAAAAGTGTCATGTTCAAGAGCAACTTGCTACCATCAAAGTTTTCTTTAGTTTCTCTCAATTTTTCCCCAGTCATTGTTGACCAGTACCTCTTTATTTTTGTCAAGCTTGAGGAGGATAACATATGCTTGTTCTATAACCTGCCCTTTGGGCAAGCCCATCGTTATGTTTTAACGAGCCTAGCGATAGTGAAACTCGTTCTCGTCTAAAGACAAGTTTGTCGCTATTTAATAATTTTAACGAGTCTAACGACAAGGATAACTCGGTCCTTTTCATTTTTAGAGAGTCTGAAAAGGTACATAAAGTTAACTCCAAAATTCCTTTTTCGTCATCTAATCCCTTAAGTCCGAAAAAGTATAAAACAATACAGAAGGGATGAGTTTTCGATAATTTTAACGAGCCGAATAAAACAAGCGCTCGACCTTTTTGTGCAATAATCCCTCAAGTCCAAAAAGATTAAAATCTAGAGGAGGGATAGCTCTTCCGGTCCTTTAACGAGCTGGAAGGCCAAGACTCGGCAATCTTTTCATATTTTACGAGTCAATTGAAAAGAGCTTAAAGAAGACTCGTCTTTTGAGGAACAAGTGATAAACAGGGATAGCAGCTGATTCCAGGTACAGGTTGGAATTTTCCAATCACGGCAGTGTCACAAGGATGGCTAGGTGAAATCACTCTTCGCAGCTGTTCCTCAAAATGGGTAAACAATCATATGGAGGTGAACGATCGGCCAAATGAAAAGTGGAGGTGACAGGTGCAAACACGACCAAGGCTTTAACGACTGATGATATTACATTCACAGTGGTTATTTACTGGGATAGTTCATTTTTTAACGAGCTTAAATGCGGGTGGAAACATTTGCTCGATCTTATGTTTATTTTTTAACGAGCATGAACTATGTGCTAAAATTGCTCGGATCTTGCGTTTATTTTTTAACGAGCATGAACTTTATGCTAAAACTACTCGATTACCCAGTCATTTGATAAGAGTGTCTCATCAAGATTCTATTTTTTATGGAGCTTCATCTCACTAAGCTTTGCTCCGCATCCTCTCTTTATGCAAGTTAGGAAACGGCTAACCCAAAAAACAGATAAATAACCGCTCTTTGCTTGCACTCCAAAAGGTTTGCATGCCCCCAGGTATAAAGTACGATTTCAAAGTTACCTCTACTTCAATTCCGTCGAAACTTTCGTTTCACTGGGAGAGGCCTACCTCTTTCAGGTTACCCAAAGATTGTCTCGTTAATCTTTCAAACAAAACACTTCCTCGGCAATGTCTACCGAAATAGACAGAGGTGAGTGAGGATACCTACCCTCTCACATAACTTTGACAAGAGAATCTTATTCCAGAACAACCCCTCTTCCAACCATGGACGGGGTACGGACTAGTCATATTCTCCCACGGAAACCTACCCTATACCCAAAGTTTTCCTGCCGAAGTAGGCCAGGACGCATGCACCCTGGGTTCCAGTCATATCCTCCCGGATTACTCGCGCTCATCAGGAGGACGGACCATGGGTTGAGACACTTCTTGCGTGTATATACCATTTAGGGATGGTACATGATTATTTGCGATGCGTGATCCGGGAAATGAAAGTTGGCCCATGAGCTTGACCACTCTTCCTTCATGCGGAAAACACATTACTCTAAAGACTGAGGAGACAATAGATCCCATGCAATATATATAGTCTCGTCCAAGGAGTAGGTTATATTCCAAGGGTCCTTGAATGACCACCACGTTCATTTGAACGGTCTTCCCTTTCAATGTTATAGGCACATTGGGGAGGATCCCTAAAGGTCGACTGGTTCCTTTATCAAAACCTGATAGATTTCTCATCTCAGGTAAAAGCGCTGGCGAACCAAGCGCTTTCTAAGCAATAGAGGAAAGGATACTCACAGATGCCCCCTCATCAATGATAGTGCCAGCCATCACCATTCTGTATATTTGAACGATAATTCTGAATGGTATGCTTGCTGGCAACCGGGGTCTGCCTAGTTGGTTCCAATCAAAGGACACAACCAGGTTGCTTGGTGGTGGGACCGAATAAACAGCCAGATATCGCTCTGACGAACTTCCTTCTTGCGATAAAGGAATGGGGGCATTGCCCCCTTGTTCATCAGAGTCAGTGCTGATGAAGAGAATTTGGACGGTGTCGTCTTTATTCTCCTCTGTGATGGTATCATTCGAAGATAGAGCCTTTGAAGGCAAAACCGGGTCAACTGCCGTATCAACCTTTTGACTTTCGTTAGGCATGGATCCAGACGGTTCATCTTCAATGATAGGTGCTTCGGCTGACCACCTGGGTGGGCCAGCCGGGTTCTCGACTAGTGAAGGACTTGGCAGGAGTTTTTGATATCCAGGAGGAAGTTGCGCTCGTAAAATCGGGCGATCTTCCAGAACTCTTTTAGCCTCGTCTAAGAAGGGACAACGATGGATGGCGTGATCACCTTCACACAGTTTGCAGAGTAATCTAAGTTTCCCTCTCTGTCCTGTGGCTTCACTTTCGCTAGTCGACAGTGAGCAGTCAACATGGCTATCAGAGGTTGATGCTACCGAATTGTGCAAACGGGGAGACCAGTCCCTTAGTATTCGAGGGATACAAGGACAATCTCTATGGAAGTGGTCTCCCTTGCATATGACGCATGGCGATTTAGGCCTGGTCAGTGCTGTGTGTGGATTTTTGTCAGATGACTCTCGTTTGCCCCCAGTCGCCTTTGGCTCCTTCTTCTTCTTTTCTTTCTTCTTCTTCTCCTTCTTCTCCTTAGGAGCCTGGTTTTTGGTTTTACCAGTTCCGTCAAGCGAAGAGGAAGGAGGAGAGGAAGATGAAGTAGAAGGCTGGTGGGCGACTCTGGTCTGGTCTGACTGTTGACTCGACTGTTCAGGAATGGTGACGTTCTGAACGACATTGGTTGAAAGGAGCCAAACTGGCAGGCCAATTGTCAGTCCTGGAAGCGACAATGTGGCCATGTGGGGCGCACCAACATCTCCCCAAGAGGAGAAGGGACTAGGATTTCCACCAAGGGGAATTCCTTGGTTGGTGTGCTCCATCTTTCAAACTAAAGATCAACGCAGGAATTAAAGGGTGATTGTTCCGTTTAAAATAAATTTTAGCGACGCTTTTAGACACAACTTGCTTTTTCAGTTTTAAAGAGTCGAGAAAAAGCTAAAGATGACTCTAGTCTCCTTCGATGTTTTAACGAGCCTGAAGTGACAAATGCTCGGATGGAATTTTTCTGTTATAGAGTCTGAAAAAGGCCAAAAGGAACTGCTCTGGAGTTCTAGGCAGAGGGTGTGCCAAACTTTTCGCAAAACCGCAGAATACTTTTTAGGGTACGGGCGGTCGATCTTCGTGAATGTTGTGTTCACTGCATTGCGATCAGTAGGGCGGCCGACACGGCTTCCTAAGGATAAAAGATATATGCCTATAGGGGTCTCCCAATATATATGCGACGGTACATGGGAGCGCAATCCGTACTAGCGCTATCGTCCCTCAGGAGGAATCACCCACCTTCCACGAGATCGACAGTCACTAGGCTTAACGACGTCGGAACATGTCTCTAGCCTAGACCTCTATGTTGTGCGTTATGTTACAAAGCGTTGTTAGGTTCATTCAGTTTATTTTAGGTTGATCTTTTTAAAGTTTGCCTTTCAAGGTTCACCATGAGATGTATGATACAAATTCCTAAATGCTGTCTAAAGATGATAAGCAAGCTTTATTATCTTTTCAACTTTGAAAATCCTAGCTACTAAGGGAAAAGAAAAACACCATCTTTTCTCAAAGAGCAATCAGCACACTCTAATGCACTTTTCCTAAATCCAACATGCAAACTATCATATGAAAAATTCACAATGCAGGTTGTTAGCTACCTATACCAATAGGTTTCATATTTTATGATTGGCTATAGAAGTTCCAAATATGCTCTGCTTTGATGGTTCAAAGATCACATATTTCCAAGAGAATCCAATCTGTGCTTATGGCTTGGTATGGACTCAAATTTTGATGGATGGTCCAACAGTCTAATCTGGATCATTCCATGGTTTAAATCTACAGTTGTAGATTAGAGAAAGAAGTTTGTCCAAACTGTTTAATCTTGGCAGACAAGTAGTTCAGGTAGAGAAGAAAAGGCTCCCAACAGCTTAATCTGGGACCTTGGAAGAAATAAGGGTAGAAGTAGATAGAAAAACAAAAGAAAAAGCCAAAGAAAAGAAAAGGCAGGTAAGGGTCTGCAAGTCCAAGTGCACCCTCCAAGAAGAAATAAAAAATGCTAGGCAAGTAGCTGGGTAAGTAGTTGGGGTTGCAGAAAGGTTATCTTTACCATTGCAGGTGTGTTAACTTTGTTTACCAAAGCAGAGTCAATGAATTGAGAAGGGGTTCTTCTTCATCAAGTTGCAGCAAGCAAAGGAGCATGTCTAACCTCCCTTTTCCCCTTTTCATGTCATTTACTAACATTCCCTCATCAGTTGAGATTCATGGAAGAATTATGGTTTCATGGTGGTTCTTAATCTTTTTAGAAGCCACATTTCTTGTCTAAACTCTTTTCATTTTGATCTACTCCCTAAACTAAGTAAGTTTCAAATAAACTTAGTGATTTTCCCCTTCATTCACATCTTCCCCCATATTAACTCTAAAATTACTATATAAATCCCCTATATTACCTTTCCCCTACTAGTATTAACACCATGGTGTATAAACCCCAAATTTTGTATAAATATCCCTCCCCTTGGCATTATAGCCATATGTTCTCTAAAAAGGAATCAAAATGACATCTGGTCACTTTGATGAACCTATACCTCATCTCTCTCCCTTGTTTCAAGTCATTCCACTCATCAAACCATCATTTGCAAAGAAAAACCCTATAAAAACCCCTTCCTACCCCTAAACCCCTTTCAAATTATGAAAAAACCAAAAGAACCCACTTTTACTGCTTAACCAAAGTTGGCGCATATATTTGATTTTTCGAAATATATTGAAAAACATTGAAAAATACCATATCTAAACCTTTCCCGTTGAGCACGTGTCCCAAAAGAAATATTTATTTATTCCTCCGCCCGCATCCGTATCCACCGATCACATCACCCTCCCGTCCACCGTCGGATCGGACCCGTGGGATCCGACGGCCCTCATTGATATCGGAGCGGCCCCCACGACAGACGATTAGCGCCCGAGAAAATGACGAAGGGATACGTCATGGTGCGGCCACGCGTCACCCTTTCAGGTCTCTCGGAGCGGCCTCTAACAAAACCAGGGCCGTATCCTAACCACTCCGAGAAACCGTAACCGCTCCGAGAAACCGTAACCGCTCCGAGAAACCGTAACGGCTAGTGCACTTACCGCCCGGTTGCTGGTTCCATGTCATGCCCACGTCATCACCACCCTGCCATCGCATCAGTACTCTTGTCCGCCCCTGTGCCAGCGTGTCTGCCACCGCATCATCCCCATGGACCAATAGTAGCTCGCCACATCACCTGATGACGTCATGCTGACGTCATCCGGCCTTGACCCCACTTATGACGTCATGCTGATGTCATCATAAAAACGCGCCAAAATTTCCAAAAATCAATATTATAGCCAAAATTTCGCGTTTTTTGCACTTTTCTACAAAAAACGACTGTTGCTCCTGCATGCAATTTCCACGTCCAACCGCGCACCTTTGCTGAAACCAACTCGGAGACGTCCAGTGCGCCATTTCCACAGTCGTCCGTGACCATTGCTCGCTCTTTACCAGGTATTCTCTATTAAAAACCTTTATGTGCGTACTCTGCCTGTGAATTCCATCGAAAGAGCTTAAACGACATAAAACTCTCAAAATTCACCGGTGAAATTTTGGTGCCTAGCCCCCATTTACCACTGCAAGCTCGAAAACCACCAGCTGAGCCCTGATTTCCCGAGTTCTTATCAAAAACAGTAAACTGCTCGCGCAATCGTGAGACAGTTGGTCAATCCATTAAAAACCTGCCACAAAAGACAAAGTGAGACCAGACATTGGTCTTTTTCATAATTCAAACAGTATTTCAATTGTTGTGTGCCCACTTCGCCCTCTGGTCCCTAAAATTAACACTTTCATTGCAAGTAATCACCACTGTGTTGTTCTGCCTACTTCAATCAGTTCACCTACAAGTCAGAAGCTTAATAGACCATGGAAACTCCAATTGCACTGAACATCAAGCCTCTCAATGCCCCTCACAGGGAGTTAGAATGGAAAGCTCTGGGAGATATGGATTATCAAATGTTAGACTGGTTTCCATTAGGCTCTAAATATAATACTCAGATGCTAAATGAGTTGAAAGCCCAGCACCTTAGTGGAGCTGATATCCTAGGGATTTGGGACTCAAACTTGCCCATCTACAACCTCCCCCAGGTAAATCCTATGCCTGAATTGATCCACAGATGCCAGGAGTGCTATGATCCATGCCAAAGAGCTGTCCTCAGCCTTACAGGCTCAATTCTGTTCCATATCACCCCAGAGAGCATAAATGAGATGCTGCATTTCCACACTGCAAAACCATTGACCCCCCTCTACATGCAGAACTTGATAAAGAAGGGGAATAAGTTGTCAAATGACCAGATCATCAAAATCAACCAGCTGTTTGTACAATCAGGCTCTGAAACCATCAGAACCTCTCCTATTGGATATGCTTACTTAAATGAATTGGGCAGAATGCTAGTGGATTTGATCAGCTATGTCCTAGGGTTCAAGGGAATGGAGGATGTGGATGAAATTATAATGGCAATTCTGTCTATATTCTCTCCTGGAAAGCCTCCAGCTGTACATTATGACTATGCCACATATATTGCAGATAGGATCCATGACCAGCTGATGAATTTGCAAAGGGAAAGACTGTTCAGATATACTTCCTACATTTATCATCTATTCTTGTTTAATCAACCAGGTAGCTTCCTCATTCCCCTGAAACAAGTTAATGCCCAGGGGAATCCAAGGTCAGTTGTGTTTTGGACCTCTGTTTTTCATTGCACCTCTGTATCACCATACACATACTGTGAGTTCATAGACTTATTCATACATCCAACTATGACATTATTGTATGGTGTTCCTCCTCCAAGGTTAACTGATGACATGAGGAGAATTCTCCATCTAAACAAAACCTACAACATTGGTAATTGGTACCTTTACCGAGACCACATAGTCATCAGAGTATATGGCTGTGAGTTGAAGCCTTTTAGGCTGCCAAGCTATGTCCCCATGAGGCTTTTTGCCCTCGAATACTTCAGGCAATTTGGGAATGACGACTACCTCCACTTCCAAAGTAAGAACAAGAAGGCACAGTTGAAGGTAAGGAGCCAGCTGGGCCCTTTCCTATATAACAAAAAAGAGGAGGGATGGAAAGAGGCAAATAGTATCCTAAAGGCTCTCAAACTGCAAACTAGTTTTGAGTGGATACCCTATGACCCTAATCATTTTGTTTCCCTCAGGAGGATAAGATACAAATTGGGTACCTATTCACATGTGAGGCAGCCTGAGATTGAGCAGTATGCCAATGCATTAAGCTGGGAAGAGGGCACCCTAGAAGAGGAAATCACTAGTGAAGAGCTGCTAGAAAGAGAGGCCAGAAATATTCAAAAGGAAACTGACTTAGAAACTTGTGGACAGGTCCCCCTCTCATATAAAGGACAACTTGGAGCAGCTGCCTCATCCTCAACAACACATCAGCAAGCTGCCGTGAATACTCCACAGACAGCAAACAAAGGCAAAGAAAAGCAGGTGGAACAGCCACCTCCTATGACTGAAGAGCAAATGGAAACCCTAGTGTAGCAACAAGAAGAAATGGAGCAGCAGGGAGAAGGGCAGCAGCAAGAAGAACAGCAACAACAGGAATTTCATCAAGAAGAAGGGCCACATGAGAGACAGCAGCCCTTACAACAAGAAAGAGTAGTTGATACTCCAACTTCCACTGAGCAACAGGCTCAAAACATAGTGCCTCCTAGGCCAGAAACTACCTTTGATGCCTCGGTCCTCCAAACTCCACAGAAGGAGGACATAAACAGAAAAAGGGATAGAGAAACTCCCCTGACATCATCTATAAACCAGGGAGAGAAAAGGAAAAGGTTGAATGACTTTTCTGAGGATGACATAGCAATAAGGCAAGCATTGGGCATGGGCCCACCCAGCAGAGAAGCTTCAGCCAGTTCCTTCCAGCAGGAACAGGACAGAACTATGGGAGGAGAGGTCAGCTCCTCCAGCCAGCAAAGAGAAGGAGAAAGGAGCATCAAGCAGCAATTTATAGACATCAAAAGGAGGAGTGACCCTATCAAGATACAGCTGTACAACCATTTATTGAAAATGGCTCCCACCAATCAACAAAGACTGATGTCTGCATTTGATGTACAGGAAGGCAAAATGATCATGAGCCATTTTATGCCAACAGCAGTGCAGCCCCAATCTGCCTCTGACTACTTGAGGACTAACCTGGAAGTCCTTGCCAAGGATATCCACCCAATGGATAAGATAGAACTGCATAAGCAAACGGGTG
Source organism: Pinus tabuliformis (assembly GCA_031772625.1). NCBI lineage: Eukaryota > Viridiplantae > Streptophyta > Pinopsida > Pinales > Pinaceae > Pinus > Pinus tabuliformis. Next base: position 1,115,795,164 of record CM062819.1, read on the forward strand.
AGATGGTCTATGCTTCCTTGGCAGACCAAACGTTGGATAACTACAGGCTACAAAATAGCCTTAACAATACAGCCTCTCAGCTAGAGTTGGAGAGAGCATCATCCCAGGCAAAGGACAACAGAATAAGGTCCTTGGAAGACATAATCATTGAGATTGGGCATGATCCCAAAGATATCAAAGGAATACAAGAGATATTGAAGTTGAGGGATGCTGACATGGCTGCCTTAAGGAAAAAGATCAAACTCCCAGCTACCATTCACCCTCAAACAGATGAAGTGGCTCAGCAAAGACATGAGCAGGATGCCACAGCCTTGATGATTTCCCTTTATAAGCAGCTTATTCAAGCACAAGAAAAGTTGGGAGAATCAGAGGCCGCACAAGCAGCATTGCAAACAGCACTGAAACAAAGAGAAGAGGGTCAGACCTCTCAGCCTCCTCTGGTCATCAATCTTGAGGAAACTGCTCCTATCACTACTCCTCCTCCTCAATAGACTGAACAGACAGCAACATCTACTTCAGCAGCACCAACAACCACAGAGCAGGCCCAAAGCCTGGATATGCAAAAGCTGAAGAATGAAATTCAAATCCTGGAAGCTCAAATGACCGAGTTAAATGAGACCAGGGAAAAATTAGCCAAAGTCAATGACAGACATGATAAATCAAAGAGAGAAGTGGTAGAAAAGGGCAGGGAAATCAAAGCCCTTAAAGACAAGATCAAAGAGCTGGAAAATGAGCTCAAATTAGATAAAGTTATAGCTGGGCTTAAGGCAATGCTATGGGCCAACATTGGCCAGTCTATTACTGACCAATGGCAGTATATAGAGACAATCCATGAGCAGCTAGAGCTCATCCCAAAAGCACAAGCTGAAATTCACAAGTCAAGGGCTGCTCTAGGCAACATGCCTGAAGTTGCCACCAGGATGATCAATGTGCTGAATAATAGAACAAGTACTCAGCTGGAAAATATGGGAATTCCCAATAGAACTGAGACCATTCAGTTGATCAAAAGGGTTCTCACATTGAGAAATTTGGTGCAGACATTGGAGAGAAGAACCCAGGACATGCAGACCGAGGTGAAAAGGTTCATAGATAAATTCCTGGTGCTGCAAAACAGAGGACTCCCTAGCTTACTGAACAACGCAGGGAGACTGCTCATTCATGAGCAGTATGCCAAAAGAGTGAATGCATTTGCCACAAACGAAATCAATGAGAAGCCCAGCAACTCAGAAGAAACAGGGCCAGCTACAGGACAGACTATCTACAACAAGGTAGAAAGTCTATTTTTTATAATGAATGAGATCAAACACCTGTTTGAGGTGGCTCCCAATTTTTACAAGTATACAGAGGCAGAGGAGACTATGGATGCAATTCTCAGGCATCAACTCCCTACACAAGACTGGTGGACAAATACAATACAGAAAATTTTATAGACAGTGAGTCATTCACCAAATTTTGTTTTTAAAATATGAATTGTTATGTAAAGCACAGTTCAACAAAATCAGCATGCATTAAAGATTAGAGCTGAGCCAACTCAGCAAAGCTGTTCGGTCACCACAGCAGCAAGCACAGTCACAGGTGGCAGGGCCGAGAAAATACAGCGCAGCAAATATAAAGGCACATTTTTCAGCATTAAAGCAAAGCGTTTCAACCGACTCAGTGACCTCCAAAGGTCAAAATATCCTCTGACAGACTTAAAGAGCAGTTATGTTGCATTCAAAGCTGTAATAACTTCTTTTCTACTTTCTGAACGAAGTAATGAAGATATTTTTCTCTCAGATGACTCAATGCCTGAGATATTTTGTATAAGCATTCCTATAAAGTCCCCTTCGCATGAGTTTTCAAGGGTTGTTGTTGATTTCTCCTGAAGAAGTTCTTATGCTGTAATCCTTTCAGAAGTTTAATAAAGAAAGTGATGGAATTTCTCGGATTTCTGAAGTGTTGAATGCGTTCTGGTGTCTGTTGAAAACTGCTGGATTCCTGTGTATTACACAATACAATAAGTCTCTGTAACTCTCTCTGTTATGTGTTTTGATTTTTTAATATCCATATATGTTTCTCATGTTTGAATATTTAGCAACAAGTAAAAAGAATAACTTTCAGGATTTATTCAAGAAATACCCTGAGTTCAATCTGTGTTGTTAATGAATGTTGTCTTCAGCTGTAATCTTGATAAGTGTAATTCTTAATTGCTGCACTTTCAGAATACATCTTTCACAGTGACCTTTGTCTCAGGAATTCAAGTTTGCTCCTGTGCAACGTGTTTCACTTTCACCTCACCAGCTTAATAGAGAATTCTTAATTGCTTTCTGTTGGCTGACATGCTTCACCATTCAAGTTAAATTTGTTTGTCTGAGATACACAATCGGCCCTGCAGTTTGAACACCACCAATCCTGCACTTCAAAGCATTTCATAACTCCAGACTCCATTGCCCAATGATACACTCTAAAAACTACATCTTAAGCCCTGAAAGAAATCCTTCAACCAAAACCTAAGCATAATACCTAGCCTAAAAACACCATCATAACAGAGACAAATCATAAAGAGAGAGCCCTCTCTGATTACAGTTTGGCTAGAAACTGTGATCCAAAGACTGGTTAGTGGTTACCCCGGCCGTATTCCCTTGGGAGTCATAGGGAACAACCTGGGTGTTAACACAGGTGTTTGTTTTCCACTTTCTTAGTATCGATGCCTACAAAGAAATCTTTTTGTACAACTTTGAATTTGCTTTTAAAATGATCAATACAAACAAGTTCACTTTTTCCAAAATCAGAGAGGGTAGAAGAGATTACACTACTTAACGATTTTCGAAATAAAGACTTGTTTTGACACTTAAAAGAGACAAATTCAAACCAATAAGCAAAAGTAAATCTATAATCAATCTGCAAACAACCAATGAACTCTCTTCTAAGATCACAATCAATCAGATCTGAATCAAAGGCTACAGGATGACTACTTTACTCATGCAAAGGAAAACTATAAATGACGCCACAAACACATAAAAACACTCACAGTCTTTTTGTACAAAAGGAGGCGGAATCTAAGCAAAGAAAAGGAGTTATCTGACTGGTACCTATGCTGGTTAAAGGCTGCAAAAACAGAGATCAAAACAGGGCAACAGAGAGCAGAGAACCCCAGCTGCACAAGGCCAAACTGGTTTAGCGTAACCTCAACACTGAGGATTTGACATTCAGCGCAGGTAGCCTTCACGGGACCTGCGTTGAAATGCAGACTGCCTTCACAGCAGTTGCGCTGAAGGAGAAACTCTCGTTTCTCCTGGGTTCTGGGTCACAAATTGCTCAAAAATCAACAGTTTCAGGCCAAATCAGAAACACAAGCAAGGTATAATCAAAGGGATGCTTTGAAGGCTACTAAGATCTATCACAAGGATCATCAAATAATTTGTGAATCCATTGTTCAAATCATAGACAAGTCCAGCAACTGGATCAAAGCAGCAAATTTCTACTTTGCATCCGGGAAAGATGCAGTTCGATTGTTGCTGTCAAGTCTATGAAGTAAACAAATGACAGAAACACAAATGAAATGAATAAACAAATTTTTCCCCAGCGGAGTCGCCAATTTGTTGTGGGGAAAAATGCCTATGCGGGACGATCCTATCCACCTAAGGTGTGACAGTGCCTTAGCAACAAACGAGTACAGCTATACTGGTTTCTTCCTTTAAGAAATATGAAAGAAGAGAGATCAATAGACTTACCGGTGTCTTCCGTTTGTCCCAAGATTTAGATCCTCTTCTCTTTAGGTGTTCACAGCTACTTGCCTCCTTGCTCGCCCAAGAGAACAGCTACTTGATTCCTGCGAGATCACAAGAGAACAACTACTTGCGACAAGAGAAGAACACAACACAAAGGCAAATATTCATATTCATAAATGATTCAGGATTAGAAGTAAATCAAATACACTAATGCAATCATACAAATATACCAGTATATATGAGAAAACCAAGATAGCTTTATTGATGAATAACAAGGTTCAGGAAGAGATACAACCCAGAGGGCTCCAATCCAGCATCTCCTTCCCAGCAAATGGAATTCCTATCTTCAGCCCATTCAAAGCATTAAGCACCCAATGATTCCAGTCTCAAACCAACAGCAATTCTTTGCAATAACAAAATTCCAGCCTCTAGATCTCATGGAGGAGAGATCTATATATAGTTATTTTGGAGAGAGGATGAGTCAGCTTGAGATATGACTAGTGTCCTCTCCCTCTCTCAGTTCTTGAGTCCACTTGGAGGTTCTTGCTTCCACTTGGAGATTTGGAACCTCTTACTCATCACCAGTCGAATTCCCTGAGGCAAGTGTCATTTTGGAAGCTTCCTGAGCATTGACACCTTGAGGAATGAGTCTGCCACTTGTACAAACTTGCTCAGTGCAGGTAGCTAGTGTTGGAGTTGACATTCAACGCAGGTAGACAGTTGAGCCACTAACATTCAGCGCAGATGGTCAATGGAGCAGTTGACATGATCCTGAATTGACTTGTTTTTTAGCAGTTTCAGGTGGAGAACTTTTGTGAATTGCTGTGGTTTGTTAGCCTTGTTCCTCTAGGGGTAGGAACAACATGTTTAGGGGCTTTGGATCCCTTAGATTATGGACATTTCATGCTCAATGTTGTAAGGCACAAAAATTTCTATAACAACGCCACATGCCCTAGCAAGATCCAAAAAGGGACACAAAATAGAGACTTCTTTATATTGAGTGCAATCTGGTATCTTTGACACATATCTAACATTAAGCGTAGACTTTCCACATGAAGCTTGAACAATCCAAACATTGTCCAATTGTGAAAGTACACCTCCAGGAAATTATGAATGAAGTCTTTGAATGCCGTAATGTCTACGTGTGAAACGATTATTGGTGCATTCTTCAGCCCAAAAGGCATTACAGTAAATTGAAAACATCCCCATTCCATCATAAAGGTCGTCTTTGTTCTATCTTTAGGCGTGATTTTTATCTGATGATACCTAGAGAATCCATCAATGAAAGAATACGCTTCTTGGCTGCCTACATTATCCAGAACTTCATCAATGAATGGGTTAGGGAAGGGGTCATGCACGCAATCATCATTCAGATTCCAAAGATCCACACATATCCTGATTTCTTCTTTCTGTTTCTTTTCCTAAACCAGTATTGAGCTTACCCAATTGGACTCTTCTACTGGTTGAATAATTTCTCCCACGAGCATCTTATCTAACTCAGCATGAACCCTTTCCTTATACTTAGGATTAAGGTGGTAAGGTCTTTAATTTACAAGCTTCGCGTCTGGTTTCAGGGTGATCTTGATGACACCTAGGTCTCATATTAACCCTTTTAGATTGGAAATGTTTGTGGGGAACAAATCCTGATATTCACGGAGGAGCTCAACGACCTTGTCTACTATCACATCACCCTAATAGTCCCCAATCTTTGCAAATTTTGGTTCTACCTTTGTGCCAATGTTGACTTGCCTGGTTTTCAGTGGTGCAGTTATGTCAGGATCCTCTATATGTATACCTTCAACCTCGTGGTGACCTTCAGTTTCCAGAATATTAACTTTTCGGGGATCCTCATCTTCTCCTTCAATGGTCACTTTATAGCATTCTAGTGCATGACTCAACTGGGTAGTCCAATCAGGTTGGATCAGGTCCAAAGGATCTTTTGGCATCCTAAAGATCATTGCTTTAACCACCTATAGCATCATGTCAATACAATAAAACCCATCCTCAAAGTTGAACGTCATTAAAAATTCCTAGCGCACTATGTCCCATTCTTCCGTACCAATTCATTGGTATGACATCCAGGGTATGAAAAAACAGATGCACCCATTCAGGCTGGGGCTCTGTGCCATAAGCCTTATTCCATTTAGCCAAGTGATCACGCGGGTCATCTCTTCCATCATACTTATCTGTCATCTGCACTTTTGGCTGCCCAAAACGTATTCTCGTCATCCTCCTATAGTCACACCAATCACTGAAACTATCCTTGTGCGTACCCCACCATCTTGTGGGCATAACGCGAAGTACCCAGTCCAAGGCCTGGAAGTAATGTTTCTCTAATACTTCTTTTTCAAATGCATCCAAAAACCAATCAACATCAGTTAGCCCATTGTAATGAGGTAGATCCCTGACTTCAAATGACACATAGTGCAACGATTTGGTCATCATACTACAACGCAGTGTCGAAATGTCATGCCACCAGTTTTTCCAATGCTCTAATTCCTCATCTGAATCTGACGTGCAGGAGCTTTCACAATCCCATGCAATGCATCTATCCACTGTCAGATTCACCCAATCCTGCTCTCATGCTGTTATCTTGTAAATCTTGTCTAGATCGTCATTGCTTTCATAATCTCGGACTGGTTCTGTATAGTTCAGTCCCTCCGTGGGATCTAGTGGCACCACTATGCATAGCGACTTGTTTTCAAATATCATCTTCCACTTCTTCAGGTTGATTACACCATTCATTTCAGTGGCCCAATCGATTCAAAGGAGTGCAGGGTAGGGATTGCTATCATCCACAATCTCTATTACCTCAAAATCCACAAGTGCACTTGCACCCTCAATGTCAACTGTGACCCCTTGTAGCATCTCGATTGGGATAATTTTCTGTTGATTCGTCATTCTTAACTAGATCGGAGACCATTGGAGCACAAGTCTCCACATTCTCTCCCAGGTCTATTTTGGCAAGACATTCGCGTCAGACCCTAGATCCAGGATAACTTGGTACATCTCGTATTCCCCTATTTGCGTGGTCAGCCTCATCTCCTGCCCAGTCCTTGCCTTGTGCTTTCCAAGATTCCTGATCACACGTTGTTCACTAGTAGTGCCATCCTTACCAGTGCACTGATTGATCAGTTCCTGCAGGCCCTTCAGAGCCTTACTACCGCAGAGCAGCTTCATGCAGGTCACCAAGAACGTCGTAATCATGGATGGGTCCATTTCTTCAACTAGTTTCTCCTGACACTAGAGGTAGAGGCCTCAGCGAAGCTTTTCTTTGCTTCCAAAAATGTTTCTTTTGCACGCTCTAAATCAAACCCAGTCTCCTTTTCTAGTTCTTTGCGGACCCATACACCCTCTGCAGGCTACTTCCCTTTACCATTCCCAGTCGTGGTTATGTTTCGTAGCATAATGTTTACCTTAGGGTCTTCCTCGTGAGGCTCGGACCTCATCATCTGGAGGATATGTCTTGTTTGTGGAGGCTGCACCCCCTTCTCGTGAATCTTAGCCAACAATATTGGGCAATCCTCGGTTGCATGGTCAGACCGAGTACAGTAGTAGCATGACAATTGCATTGGATTCAGACAATCCCTCGTGTAGTGTCTCGAGCCTCTGCAATGTAACAAAGAAACTATCCTCGGCCTCTCCTAGGCCCTCCTCCACCTTGGCCTTGGCCACGCCCCTAATACTCACCTCGCGTCCCCCCAACGCCTTGGTCTGGAGGCCATTTTTTTGTCTGCACTCTGTATGCAGGTGTCCTATCCATCATCAATTCGTAACTTCGACAATTGCGCTCATCATGGCCTATTTATTGAGAAAAATTGTAGAACAGTTGCTGCGGTGTTTGTACAAATTTCTGTAGTAAATGGAAATTATCAGTCGTATGTTTCCCTGCTACCTGACATATAGCACTCCATAGCGTAGGCCCTGCACTTTCCCCTACCGCAGCCTCTAGTAGTATAGGCATTGGTCCTCCTGCTGCAACATAGTTTGCGAAAACTGGGCAGTGATCCTTGTCATGCCCCTGACCCTTGCATTTTATGCACCAAACCTCTTTGCACACCTTCGGCGGAGCAGTTATGTCCTGCTTCAAACTTTGCATTTCGAGACAAAGGTTTTGCAACCGTGTATGAATGTGTTGAACCCCCATATTCGGATCTTGCATCGGCATTTCATGCAGTCTCATTGCAATCTCCAAGGCTTATGCCTGATTTGTAATCTTTTGTTGTGACAGTGCAACCCTTAGGTGAGGTAGGAGGAAAGCCACGAACCATTCACGGTGCTGCCCATCCGTCAAATTCATATTAGATTCTTTGATTTTACACTTCAATCTCTAATCTAACTCCTAAGGGGTCTCACCTAGTTTCATCGAGATTTCCTTAAATCCCACAATCGATTGCGCTTCAGACTTAGGCCTATTGAATTATTTATTTAGCGCAATCTGGATCTTTGCCAGCGTAGCTACCTGGTTGTCATTAGAGTACTTCATGTAGTAGGTTAGCATGCAATCCTGCAAAGCACTAACCAATGTCGCCTTCTTCATGTGATCATCTGCGATGCCCTGAGCTTACCATACCACCTTTATGATGAACCAAAATTGGTTTGGGTCCTCATTCCCTACGCCCTTGAATACAGGTAGTTTCACGGAGTTCGCCATATTGAACAGTGGAGGTGGCAGTGGTGTGGGTGATGGGGTGAGCGGGGGAGACGAGGATGGAGGTGGTGTGGATGGATATGATGAGGGTGGAGGTAGTGTAGGTATTCGTGGGAACCCTTCTCTTATCAACTAACTAGCACTCAAGGGATAAATCTGCAGTGTTCCTTTGCTGTCACTTAAAGGGGGCCCAATTAGTGGGCTATACTCAGGACCTTTTCTTCCTCCATCCCTAAAATTTTTTATACTTCGCATAGCTCCAATCATCAAGGTAACCGCATAACCTGTTGTTAACACAAGATCATCTTAATCCAAGTATTTAGTGATTTTAAATACTTACCGCGCGTTCCTTTGAAGAAGCGACGCTCTGCTTCGCTGTAACTGACAGAGGTATCAACCACGAACTTGGTCACAAATCCTCCTATGATGCAATCGAAGCAATGGTTGACAATGTGCATGATATTATATTCAGAAGCTTCTAACCTCCTTACTAGCTTCGGTGTCCAAACAACCGGCTTGTTAAGCCTCCACCTTCCTTGACCATCTTCCAACTTCACGATCCACTCGTATAACTTAACTAGGAAGGAACAAAAGAATATTTCGTGTATTTCTATGTATAGGTATCTGTCCAACCACTGTTCTTTCGTTAATCGTGGATTCTTGTTTTCTTGCGCCACAAACTCGTGGATCTTTCTATCCAACTAGGTTTCAATTTCTTTCTTAGTTGGATTCCAATGATACGACATCACACATATCTCATGCAGAAGTTGATCCTAGAAATGGAACCATTTGTTGGCTTGATGGGTCCTAACGTAGGTTCAGTGTTAGTCAGCTAAGCAAATCCCTACACTACTGGCCCTTTCGACACTAGCCTACGAAGCATGGCCTGATGTCCTTTAGTACCTTTGCGATGGTACCCAACTGATCTTCACGCAACCCTAACCCGAGGTCCAGGCACTTATGTGCCTCTGTGACTACGTTACTGTATAAGTTCCCAAGTTAACTTAAGTGTTACCTAATCTACCATGCATTTACAGTTACCTTCACGTAATCCTTTATTCTTTAAATATGGTATCTCTTTAAATCCAAAGAAGTCCTTGTTTGGTCTAGAGGAGGGTACACTTTTGGGCCATATCATTTCTAAAGATGGAATTTGAATTGATCCTACTAAAATAGGAGCCATTCTGCAGATACCTCATCCAAGAAATATTAAAGAACTTCAAGCTTTCTTAGGGAAGATAATTTTTTTGAGAAGATTCATATCTAATTTAGCTGAACTAATTACATTGCTTAATGATATGTTAAAAAAGGATTCAAGTATTAAATGGATAGTAGAAGCCAAACAAGCATTTGAAGAAATTAAAATGGCTTTAACCAGAACACCAGTCCAGAATTTGATAGAGACTTCATAATATTTTCATTCGCATCAGAACACACTATAGCAGTTGTTTTATTACAAAAGGATGATCAAGGATGTGATAAACCCATAGCCTTTTTTAGTAAAGCACTCAGGGATGCATCATTAAAATACAAATCATGGAGAAACAAGCCTTTGCGCTTGTAAAAGTCATTAAAGACTTTAGAGTCTATATGTTATACTCTCATGTGATAGCCTATGTACCAAATGTTGTTGCCAAAGACATCTTAACTCAGGATGGAATTGAGGGAAAAAGAGGTAAATGGATTGCTACCATATTAGAATATGATATTGAAATAAAACCTACAAAGCTAATAAAAGGACAGGTATTAGCCAAGCTCATGACAAAAACAAATTGTCAAGCCCTGGACATTAGTGAATTGGATAATGAATAGGAGATTGCGACTCCACAAATCAGCCAGGCCTTCTTAAATTCACCTTGGTATGCTAATGTAATTTATGTATTACTAAAACTATAGGCTCCTCCAGGGTTATCCAGAACAATGAAAAGGTTTTTGAAGATGAGAGTTTCAAAGTTTTGTATTTTAGATAATGCTCTTTTTTGGAAAAATCATGAAGGAATTTTATTGAATTGTTTACTAAAAGAAGAAGCTGACAAGGCTCTCCAAGAATTTCATGCAGGAGACTATGGTGGGCACCTTTACTGGAAATCAACTGCAGACAAGATCCTAAGGGCTGGATTCTATTGGCCAACCTTGTTTGCTGATGTAAAGAAATTTGTTACTGCTTGCCATAAATGTCAAATTTTTGAAGGCAAGAGAAAATTGTTACCTTTACCCCTTAAACCAATTTCCACTGAAAAACCCTTCCAACAATGGGGCCTTGACTTCATTGGAGAAATCCATCCTCCCTCCTTTGGCCAACACAAATGGACTCTCACTGCCATATACTATTTCACCAAATGGATAGAGGCCATCCCCTCTAGACAGGCCAATGACACAGTGATCATAGGATTCTTAGAAACCAACATATTGTCTAGATTTGGATGTTTTGATAAAATCATAACTGATAATGTTGTTGCCTTCAAATCCAAGAAAATGATAAGTTTCTGTAACAAATACCACATCACCTTAGGCCATTCCACAACCTATTACCCTCAAGGTAATGGACTGGCTGAGCCTTCCGACAAGAGCCTCATTAATATTATTAAAAAATTATTGGAGGAAAACAAGAAAAATTGGCACAAGAAACTGACAAATGCATTATGGGCAGACAGAATTACCACCAAAAATCCATTGGCACCAGTCCTTATGAGTTATTTTATGGCATGGAGGCTGTATTTACTTCATCATTAGGAGTTCCTATAATGAAATTAATTCAAGAAGCTCAGGTGGAACCTAATGATATTCAAAGGAGGATAAACCAAACCATCAATCTGCAGCAGACCAGAGAGGAAGTGTATCAAAGATCCCAAGTGTTGCAGGAAAAGCTTAATAAGGTATTTGATAAAAGGACCAAGGCAGATGACTTCTACCTTGGAGACAAAGTGTTAAGATGGGATTCCAGGAGAGAGGTTAAGGGGAAACATGGGAAGTTTGACTTCCTATGGAAAGGACGTTATATTATCTATGCCTTACAGGGAAGCAATACATATTATCTGAAAAATTTGGATGGCACAGAAATAGAAGAAGGGCCAATTAATGGTCGAATGTTGAAACATTACTTTGATCCTACTTATTAATGTATCCTGATTGTTAGCATGTACAAACTATATCCTTCGTATTGTTACAGTTTGATTGGATAGTAACTTGTTGAAGTTGAAGCCTGAAGAGAAGGCCCTAAGCTTCAGAAGTGTCACTATCATATATACAATAAAGCAACGAGCAAAAGAAGATTCCATAGTTCAGTCAAAGTCATTCGGAGGCCATCTGACCTGCTGTTCTTGACTTTCCACCGGGAAAAGACATCCCCAAGTGGAGCCAGTGTTATGCTCCTATACCAATAGGTGTCATATATCATGATTGACTTGATGAGCTATGTAATATGTTCATACCTTTACTTGTTGAAAAGGTTTTCCATATTGTCAAAAAATAAAAAATAAAATAAAAAATGTAAAGAGGGTATACCCTAAAAGAAAAATCGAAAGGTAAAAAGAATAAAAGAAGATGGTCAAAAAAATGAAAGAAAATGAACCCCATCAAAAGAAAGACCAAGGAAAGTGTGCAAGTCTAAATGCCACTAATTTTTACTCTTATGCAATAAAAAATTGTGTGCAGCTTGTCAACTTATGCCACAATTGATTAAGAGTCAAACAACTTAAGCTTGGCTAGTTCATATTTGAATTTTATGTTTTAGGGATAGAGAATAAAATCTGACCAAACTGTTTAATATTGGCAGATAAGTAGATAGGTAGAGTGAATAAAAGGAGCTCAACAGTTTAATCTGAGCCCTTGGATGTAATAAGGCTATATTTAGATAGATATCTCCATGTAAAAGAAAAGGAAAGCTTGATAAGGGTTTGCCAGTCTAAGTGCACCCAAATAAAGAAGAAAAAATGTTAGGTTAAAGTAGGTAGGGTAGGTAGATGATGTTACATAATTACATGTGATAGATAATGACTCTAAAATGTGTTAATATTTACTTTCATCACAAATGCAAGGTAGCCATTATACTAAAAGCATTTCAAGCAAAGCAAGGTCAAATAATTAACTCCCCTTCTCATATCTCCCTAAATTTTCACTAATTCCCCCTAAGTACTAAGGCATTTGCTAAAATTAGAGGGGCTCAGAGCATTTCTCTGACTTCTGGAGGGACCAGACCCTCAGCCCAATAATTTAAAAGCCTAAGTACTTAAAACCATCCATAAGTCATTCATTTACTTTCATAAGTCTTTTCCTAAGTAAAATCCTATTTTACTTAGGAAAATTACCCAATACCCCATAAAAACCCTTTTTTCATTCAAGCCTAAGTTAAATACACAATTCTAATGTTTTTTACTTGGCGCTTTTTCATTACATTACCATATCAACTATTAACTTATATTATATAACTCCCGCAAAAAAATTTGCCCTGTCCCGTATTATTTAAACTATTTAAAATCAAATTTCTATATATCCTGCCCCTTTGGTTAAGTTATAACCATAAATACATTTTAACCGGAATTAACTAGTTAACCTATAACTAGTTAACAGCCCTAATCCCCTACTGCATTAATAAGGGATTAATTAACCCTCATGGTTAATTAAGAACCTCCCTGACCTATCATACCACCCCCAATATAATTAATTAAACCTTAATTGTGTTGGGCCCGCTGTTCTTAAATCCTATCGCATAACGCCTCCCGTCAGTCATCCGATCACACCTCCAACATCCAACGGCTATCATCGATATTGCGCACCCCTTTGTGACCATGCGTTAGCACACGATCACAAAGTGGTTTTCACACAACACCTTTGCCACGCGTCGCAAAATCTATGGAATCACTTACTGTCGGCTAATTACTGCCCGTCCCCAAAAGCAGGGCGATACGAAACCGCTTACCACTTTCCCACATACGAAAAAAACGTCACTTCACTCCCCACTGACATCACCCATCCCAAAACAAAAAAACCCCGCCAACCCTTGACTTTGTAAATAAAACAAATAATGTCATTTTCATTGCCTCGTACCCATGAAAATAATGTCGAAATAAACAGTTCGAAGTTTTTAGCTGCCAACCCACTCGAAACTTGTAGTCGACGCAGCCCAGAGCCTGTTAGCCACAACCAGTAACTTAATTTCACTATTCATCCCCTGAACACAGGTATTTATCTAAATTCCCAAAAAACCCTGCAAGTTCTCGTTTTCCACTATAATTTGACAGAAAAGACCCAAATTAGTTACAATTCAGTCTTTGTTTTCATCATATAAGTTCTCAGACCCTTTGTTTTGCCCATTTTTTATATAAAATCCACATTTCCATCTGAATCCACAAGAACCAAACATGGAAACCCCTGTGGCCCTGAGTGTTGCACCCCTAAATGCTCCACACAAAGATTTAGACTATTTGCCTTTAGCTGATAGGGACTTCCAGATAAAGGACCTCATCATTGACAAAAATCACCTGAGAGACTTTTGCCAGAGTAGAGATAACTACCTAAATGGCTCTGATGTCCCAGGACTATGGGAATCCAATCTTCCTATGTATTTTCTACCCTCACTCCATGTTTTCCCAGAGATAATTCATCATTTCCATGCCAATTATAACCCTAATCACCGAGCAGTCATGTCTCTGAGCCAAACAGTTCTTTTTCCAATAACTACCAAGTCAATTAATGAAATGTTACAGTTTCATCCCAGTCAATCCCTGACTCCCCTTTCCATTGGAGATTTACTTGAGAAATCAACTAAATTGTCCCAAGAGGAACTCAATCGCCTCTATCAAACTTTCATGTCACCAAAACATCAGCCTGATGGCCCACCTCCTTACCTGCATACTTTCTTTACAGATATGGGACAACTCATAATCGACATGATATCATCAATAATGGGTTTCAATACTAGTGAATTTGTTGATGAGTTAACCCTAGCAATGTTGTCAATTTTTACTCCTGGGCAACCCCTTGCTGTCAAATATGACAAGATTCATGACCAGTTCATGACACTGGAAAATGAAAGAGTTTTCAAGTACAACACCTTTATATACCATCTTATGCTCTTCTATCAGTCAAACAAGTTCCCATTCCCTGTCCTGAAACTTGACACCAGAGGAAGTCTAAGGTCTGTAATCTTCTATTCTGCAGTCTTCCATGATTCCTTTGAAACTCCTTACTCCTATAATGAATTCATTGACCTATTCATTCATCCAGCAACTACCTTGTTAACAGGGGTTTCCCCTCCCAGGATCAGTGGTGATATTAGAAAGACCCTTCAACTTTCTAAATAGTACAAAGTGGGAGATTGGTACCTATATCAGAACTTCACCGAATTCAGGATATATGATTGTGAGCTTGCCCCCTTCAAATTACCAAAGTATGTTCCAATGCGACTATTTGCATTGGAATATTATAGGCAGATGTGTAATGCATATTTAATCCATTTTACCAAAGCCAAAAAGAAGGCACATCTCAGGATCAAACATCAAATAGGCCCATTCATTTGCAACAGTAGAGAAGCAGAGGGAGTAGAAGAAAGGATCCTAGAAAACTACCTTAGATTACAAAATAGCTTTGGTTGGGCCCCATATGACCCTCAAGGCTTTATCTGTGATAGAAGAATGAAGAATAGGTTGTCCCCCCTATATGCATCATAGGATCCCAGAAATTAAATAGTTTTCCAACATGGATGAATGGAGAGAGGGGACCTTGGTAACTGCTAATAGTGAACAGGTGAATATTTAAAATGTAAGGAGAGATCTTGAAAAGACTCTTGACTTAGATTCTTTTGGGCAGGTACATCATGATAGTTCTCAAAGATCAACATCAAGAATAAATGCCTCAGCAGCTGGGACCTCTGAAAGGCACTCACAACAGACAAATACACAAGCCACAGAGACCTCCAAGGGTAAAGAGATAAAGACCAGTACACAGGCTACTGAACAATCTACAATGTCAAAACAGCTTGAAACTTCCAAGGAACAGGCCCAAATGCAAACTCCCCCAACTCAGGGTAATGTGGGAGAACCTCCAATTTTGCAGACTCCTCTGAATGAGGAAAGGAATAAGAAAAGAGACAGGGGAGTAGATACCCCTGCCAGTGGACTGTCAGAGTAGCCTGGTGTAAAAAGGCAAAGGTTAAATCCTCTTTCAGAGGAGGAATTTTTTGAAGAGACTA
This sequence comes from Pinus tabuliformis, assembly GCA_031772625.1. NCBI lineage: Eukaryota > Viridiplantae > Streptophyta > Pinopsida > Pinales > Pinaceae > Pinus > Pinus tabuliformis. The sequence goes on from CM062819.1 coordinate 1,115,810,714, forward strand.
CTGATAGTCAAAGGAAAGAAGGAAAAGATAGTCATCAAACATTCCCAGTAGGTGGAACATCTACTAGCTCACAGAGACAGGAGCTAGAGAGACAACAAAGTGTAGAGGTATCATCTTTCAGACCACCAGGAAAGGACACTTCAGATATCAAGAAGACATTTATGGAAATAAAAGCCAGAAATGATCCATTGAGGATTCAGGTTTACAATCAATATTTGAAAATGGCTCCCACTAATCAAAATAGATTGATGTCAGCCTATGACATCAAGGAAGGTAAAATGATAATGAGTTATTTCAAACCTAAAGTGCAACAGCCTCAATCAGTAGCAGACTATCTCAGAACCAATTTTGAGGTTATGGCAAAGGATATTCATCCTTTGGATCAAATTGAATTGCACAAACAAACTGGAGAGATGATTTATTCCACCTTGACTGGTAAGGCTATGATGGCCCAAAGGATGGAAAATTCTCTAAATAATACAACTGCCCTGTTAGTGTCAGTCTTTCCAGCCTTCCTCCAGTGATCAAATATGCTCTTACAAAGTGGTCTCAGAGTGTCAAGGTCAAATTTTGTCATTTCAAAGAGTTTTCAAGCAAAATTTGGTCACTAGGCATTAGGTCTAGGGTTTGCTTTCACTCTTTGCAAAGTTGCCCAAATGCCAATCTATGTCACTATTCCGCTGAGTCTATCATCATTCATAGGGTTTTCATTATCATATCAGTGTCTAATGAGTCATTTTACACCTTGTTCATGCTTCAGTTGCACCCAGGCAAGATCATTTCCTTCTCCTAGGGTTTTGAAGGCAATTTCTTTTGGACGGCCAAATCATCAGAAAAACTTGTTTCCAGATGTTCATACACCTTCCCATATCCTTAAAGTACCTTATCAAATGCTTCCCATCCCTTAGATCCGCCAAATTCCTCATTTTTGCACAAACCCTAGTTTCTAGCTACAATCTGGCAATTTTCTAGGTTTGGCCTGTGTTTTGCCCTTTTCGACCCCTTCCCCTCACTCAATCTCTGAGATTCCACTTTCCCCTGCTTCCTAACATCCCTCCACACTCCCAAAAATTTCCCCAAGAATTTAGAAGCCCCCTATCCCCTTCATTTTGCTCCATTTCAACAAAATTCCTTGTTTCACACATCAGGACAAGTCACACTCAAATGATGTTCCAGAGCAATAAAAGATGAATTTTTGAAAACTGAGAGAGGTTTTTGTCCACAACATGCCAAATAAGAAAAACCTCCTTCACTTTTTGTACAGGTGTCACGGTTTTAGAGAAACGTCAAAATTACAATCGCCGGATCCAAGGCGGTTGGCCAAGGCACAAAAAAGGAGAAAGAGGCCTGATCCCCTCCATATCTTGGCTGAGGCTTCACTCAAAGATCATGGCACTCAATAGCCTAGACACAGCTCAAATCCCAAAAAATTTTGAGAATTTCGGGTAATTTTGGCAATTTTTGGAAATTTACAGGTTTTGGCTCCTCAACGGGGTGAGACCCTTTGTCATCGTAGCTCCTTTTTGAAAAAACTCAGCATTTCTAGATTTTTCATGCAAAGTTACATATGCTTATGAATGGACTTGAGTTTTTATGGGGTTTTGGGCCTCCAGAAGGTCAAAATACATGAAAAATTTGACTTTCTGCCACTTTTTTGAGTTGCAGAAGCAGTCTTGGAAGAATTGAGTTTTGACTGGGCAAATGAACTCCAAATTGAAAAATTCAACTTGGTTTGGAAAGTAGACTCACGGACCTTTCCAACGAGCTATCCTGCACCCAATTCTGACACCTACAAGTGCCTCAAATAGAGCTCCCAATGTGCGCGACCCGTTGAGCAGGGGTGCGCGACCCGTTGAGCAGATTTTGCCAGAATTGACTTGTTCAGCCCAGAAAACGCAGATTTGACTCAGTTTGACTTTTTGGGGTTGAAGATGATTATCTTTGATGTAATTTTTGTAACTCTAAGAGACTTTTACTCTTGTTTAACACTTCTAGAAGATTCATTCATGTAATGGGTAAATATTAAATGAATGAATTGGTTTCCTAGCTTATAGAGGCAAGTTGTTTTGACTGCCTAGATTTTAGTGCTCAGTTTAGAATCAGTTGAAACAGCTCCTAGAAGGATGAGCTCGACCCCTAGAGGCAAGGGAAGAGGTTGGCTTGCCTATATTATGTATTTTGTTAATCATTTTCAGGGGTTGGAAGGTTGGACTCTTGAGGGAGAAGCTATCATTGTATATTTTCACTGTATCTCTGCAATTTTTGGCTAAGGAAGACCAGGGTTTTGCAGTCATCTTTGGGATTCTTGTGGACTCATGTGTTGATGGTGTGTTTCTCAATGTTCTTGTAAGCTTTTTTATGTGATTCATTTCCTTTCTTTACTGCTGCACATTAAACAAATGAAGTGTTAAAGTATGAATTCATGCTAGCCATGCTCTGCTTTTAAATTTGTTTAATTTCCATGTTTTCTACTGTCTAAAGGGAATTCAAAGTCATTGTTTGCTCTCTTTAGCTCCTCATCTTTCATTCCTGATCATCCATCTCAGTTTAAGGCATCAATACGGTTTCCTACCTCGCCCCAAAGAACCCCCTGCAGAAACTGTGTCCAATCCCCGCACCCAAAATTGCAATTCCTCAATTTGCCACCAAAAACCCAAAAAAAAAACCCCAAATCAACCTTTTAAATCAGTTTACTAGCCTAATATCAGTGTTACCTTGTTGGTCATCTCATCCCATTGAAGATATGCCAAGATTGACCGGAGAGAGCCTTCTCCTGCCCCGTAGGGCTAGCTACGAGGCTAAATGGTTTGATGTAGCCTTTAGGTTTACCTTTCTCAGCCTGAGGTGAAATTTCAAGCGCTAACATACTGGCGACCATACTGGGGAGAAAAAACTTGTTTGTGGATTGATGTGTTCGATTCATAAGTCTTAGACGGAGCCTGAAGTTATGCCAGGTAGCCTTCGAAAACGCTCTTGTTTTACATCAGCGTTAGTAGATAAACGCTGCTTCAGTCAATCTCCGTGAGCTTGTGAACGTAGCGCTTCATTGGCACTTTACCCCAGTTCATTTGTAAACTCTGAACTTTTGGATGATTAGTTGAGAGTTTTCACAGGCTAAAATCATTGACTGGCGACTCCTTCACTGAAAACTCCAGAGATCAATGCTTCATGGTGACTTCACTGTAGAGAGATCAGTAGCTTTGAGCTTTTCAAGATGGATCGGATCGCAAGAAGATATGCTCCCTTGAGCCGAGATCACATTCCAGGTTTTCCGAATAAGATTCCGAAGGTAGATTGGTCAAGGAATCTGCCTATATTTAATGATGATGGTAGGAAGGACGCTGCTCTACATCTATTTAGATTTCACATGCATATTCGCAAATTCAAGGTCGATTTTCCTGAAGATTGCTTGATGAAGATATTCTTGGCCACTCTGGAAGGTAAAGCCCAATCATGGTATGAAAGTTTGCCGCCTGCTTGTATTTACTGTTTAAAGGATTTTCATGCTATGTTCATTGAAAGATATCAAGCATCTTATCCATCATTAAATTTAGTTCAAGACTGTTGCAAGCATGCCTATAGTTTTATTGAAAGCCTTGAGAAGTTTTATGAAGATGATAATTTCATGGATGAAGAGATCATGGAAGCCCTGTATGAAAAGCCGTTTCAGCAGCACATAGAAATCTTAGAGGATACTTGTCAAGATCAGCAGGTTGAAGATGGCCATATGGCTGTAATTGATGAAAGAGAAGAGCTTGTTTCAGATCTGCCCACAGAAGAAGACAACGTGCAAGGTAGCCAAGATTCAATTTTAGAATGTAATGCAATCAACTCAGCTATTTCAGATCAAAATTCAGATCATGGTGACCAAGAATACCTTGTGTTGAATCCTATAAAGAAGAACTCGACTGTTGAGATCAGCTGGCATGAAGAAAACGAAGTTACAAATCTAAGTGCTCCCACCTCACCAGAACTAGATCTTCATGAGGAGGTCATTCAGTCTGCTCATGAACAGCAAGGTGAGATCTTTGCTCAATCAAGTGAAAAAGTTTCTTTGAGTGAATTTGTGGCAGACGATGTAAATGATAATACTATGCTTAATAATATTGAAGAATGTAATAAGGAACTTGATAATTTGGTTGTGATATCATATGAAGATGACCTACAACACATTCACACCATAGAAGAACAAAACATTCAGGATTTCCTTTCAGATTCTTCATATGTTTCATGTGATGAAATGCTTTTCCAAGAAGAGATCTGCCCATCCATTTGTTCAGAGTTTTTTGAAGCCCATGAGCATACTTTCACCGAAGCACATGATGAAGGCAGCTCAGAATTTGAAGCAAAAGACACCTTGTTCTTTCAGCAGGAGGTGGCAATGGCAAATCTTCATGTTTTCCAGGATCCAATGGCAGATTTGGTACAGTCAGCAGTGAAAGTGATTATTGTTGTGTTCAGTGATGAAGGAGATCATGGTCAGCTATGTTTTTGGATGCCCAGTTACCAATATCTATTGTTGATCATGAGATCTGATTGGGAGAATCAGTCAAGAAGGCATCTGCTTGATTGGTTACATTGGCATTATGATATAGTTTGATGTATATTGTCTTGTAAGAAACACAGGTGGTTGTCATCATAATTTCAAATCTTGATGGACTGCTGCCCTTCAATAAGCTTTGTAAGTTCTTGTTTTCGTTAAGTCAGTCATGAGTCATTTATGAGTCAGTTTTCAGTCATGTTGGTTTCATAATTGTGTCAGCTTGAGTCAGGTTTCAGTCAATAAATGAGTCGAAGTCTTGTATTGTTTGTCAAATAATGACTCCATCGCCCAATGGTTGAAAGCACTGGTATGCTCTCCCAGATGTCTAAGGTTCTTGGCACCTCCAAGGAGCTACCATCCCCATTGGAGCCAATTTTAGTGTCAGTCTTTCCAGCCTTCCTCCAGTGATCAAATATGCTCTTACAAAGTGGTCTCAGAGTGTCAAGGTCAAATTTTGTCATTTCAAAGAGTTTTCAAGCAAAATTTGGTCACTAGGCATTAGGTCTAGGGTTTGCTTTCACTCTTTGCAAAGTTGCCCAAATGCCAATCTATGTCACTATTCCGCTGATTCTATCATCATTCATAGGGTTGTCATTATCATATCAGTGTCTAATGAGTCATTTTACACCTTGTTCATGCTTCAGTTGCACCCAGGCAAGATCATTTCCTTCTCCTAGGGTTTTGAAGGCAATTTCTCTTGGACGGTCAAATCATCAGCAAAACTTGTTTCCAGATGTTCATACACCTTCCCATATCCTTAAAGTACCTTATCAAATGCTTCCCATCCCTTAGATCCGCCAAATTCCTCATTTTTGCACAAACCCTAGTTTCTAGCTACAATCTGGCAATTTTCTAGGTTTGGCCTGTGTTTTGCCCTTTTCGACCCCTTCCCCTCACTCAATCTCTGAGATTCCACTTTCCCCTGCTTCCTAACATCCCTCCACACTCCCAAAAATTTCCCCAAGAATTTAGGAGCCCCCTATCCCCTTCATTTCGCTCCATTTCGACAAAATTCCTTGTTTCACACATCGGGACAAGTCGCACTCAAATGATGTTCCAGAGCAATAAAAGATGAATTTTGGAAAATTGAGAGAGGTTTTTGTCCACAACATGCCAAAGAAGAAAAAATTCCTTCACTTTTTACACAGGTGTCACGGTTTTAGAGAAATGTCAAAATTACAATCGTCGGATCCAAGGCGGTTGGCCAAGGCACAAAAAAGGAGAAAGAGGCCCGATCCCCTCCATATCTTGGCTGAGGCTTCACTCAAAGATCATGGTACTCAATAGCCTAGCTACAGCTCAAATCCCAAAAAATTTTGAGAATTTTGGGTAATTTTGGCAATTTTTGGAAATTTACAGGTTTTGGCTCCTCAACGGGTCTCACCCCCGGTGAGACCCTTTGTCATCGTAGCTCCTTTTTGCAAAAACTCAGCATTTCTAGATTTTTCATGCAAAGTTACATATGCCTATGAATGGACTTGAGTTTTAATGGGGTTTTGGGCCTCCAGAAGGTCAAAATACATGAAAAATTTGACTTTCTGCCACTTTTTTGAGTTGCAGAAGTAGTCTTGGAAGAATTGAGTTTTGACTGGGAAAATGAACTCCAAATTGAAAACTTCTACTTGGGTTGGAAAGTAGACTCACATACCTTTCCAACGAGCTATCCTGCACCCAATTCTGACACCTGCAAGTGCCTCAAACAGAGCTCCCAATGTGCGCGACCCGTTGAGCAGGGGTGTGCGACCCGTTGAGCAGATTTTGCCAGAATTGACTTGTTCAGCCCAGAAAACGCAGATTTGACTCAGTTTGACTTTTTGGGGTTGAAGATGATTATCTTTGATGTAATTTTTGTAACTCTAAGACACTTTTACTCTTGCTTAACACTTCTAGAAGATTCATTCATGTAATGGGTAAATATTGAATGAATGAATTGGTTTCCTAGCTTATAGAGGCAAGTTGTTTTGACTGCCTAGATTTTAGTGCTCAGTTTAGAATTAGTTGAAACAGCTCCTAGAAGGATGAGCTCGACCCCTAGAGGCAAGGGAAGAGGTTGGCTTGCCTATATTATGTATTTTCTTAATCATTTTCAGGGGTTGGAAGGTTGGACTCTTGAGGGAGAAGCTATCATTGTATATTTTCACTGTATCTCTGCAATTTTTGGCTAAGGAAGACCAGGGTTTTGCAGTCATCTTTGGGATTCTTGTGGACTCATGTGTTGATGGTGTGTTTCTCAATGTTCTTGTAAGCTTTGTTATGTGATTCATTTCCTTTCTTTACTGTTGCACATTAAACAAATGAAGTGTTAAAGTATGAATTCATGCTAGCCATGCTCTGCTTTTAAATTTGTTTAATTTCCATGTTTTCTACTGTCTAAAGGGAATTCAAAGTCATTGTTTGCTCTCTTTAGCTCCTCATCTTTCATTCCTGATCATCCATCTCAGTTTAAGGCATCAATACGGTTTCCTACCTCGCCCCAAAGAACCCCCTGCAGAAACTGTGTCCAATCCCCGCACCCAAAATTGCAATTCCTCAATTTGCCACCAAAAACCCAAAAAAAAAAACCGCAAATCAACCTTTTAAATCAGTTTACTAGCCTAATATCAGTGTTACCTTGTTGGTCATCTCATCCCATTGAAGATCTGTCGAGATTGACCGGAGAGAGCCTTCTCCTGCCCCGTAGAGCTAGCTACGAGGCTAAATGGTTTGATGTAGCCTTGAGGTATACCTTTCTCAGCCTGAGGTGAAATTTCAAGCGCTAACATGCCCAACTACAACTGGAGAAAGCCTCTTCACGGGCTAAAGACAACAGAATTAAAACATTAGAAGAACTGATCATTGGGCTGGGTCATGACCCTAAAGATGTGAAGGCTGCAGAAGCCTTAATTAAAAAGAAGGATGAAGACATCGTTGCTTTGAGAAAGCAAATTAAATTGCCACCTTCACAACACCCACAAACAATTGAGGTGATACAACAAAGAACTAAATAAGAACTGATGGAATTAGTTCTGAAACTTAATGAGCAGCTAAAGGAAACGAAACAAGAGTTGGAGAAATCATTGAAGGATAAGCAAGGAGAGTCGACCTCTCAGCCTCCCAATGTGATTCTAGTAGTTTCCACTACAGTCCCTTCCACCCTTGGAACAGCTCTAGCACCTAATGCTCCAGTTGTCACAGCAGAGGCAGTAACAACAACAACAACAACAAGTGTAGCACAAGCAAGAATTTCAGGTCTCAGCCAAGATGAATTAGTAAAATCAATGGAGGAATTGAAGCTCCAAGTCACAGAACTGCAAAAGGTAAAAGAACAATTTTCTACCTTGGAGCAAAAGTATGATCTCTCAAATATAAATGTTGCAGAAAAGACAAGGGAAATTAAAGGATTAGAAAACAAGGTGAAATCATTAGAAAAGGACCTTACATTTGACAAGCCCTTGACAGATATTAAAAAGATTCTTTGGGCTAACATCACTCAGTCAATAAATGATGTTTGGCCATCAATCCAAATAATTTTTTAACAAATTGATTTAGTAAAGGTAGCCTGAGAAGAGGTTCAAAAGACAAGAGCAGAGTTAGGAAATATGCCTGAGGAAGCCACTAGGGTCATACATTTTTTGAATACCAAGAATAAGTACTACCTTGAAGAACTGGGCATTTAAGACAGAATAGGGACAATTCTGGAGGTCAAAAGGGTTTTGACTAAAAGGACTCTGATGCAAAATTTAGAAAGAAGATGCCATGACATGCAGGAAGAAATTAATGCTTTCATGAAGAAATTTGATATTTTGCAGAGTAAAGGGCTGCCTATTCCTTTAGTTATTAATGACAAATTAATGAGGCATATAGATTATGTGGAGAAATTGAATCAATATGCAGGAAACCAGGCAAGTTCATCAATAAGTGCATCAACATCAAAAGAATTGCCTATAGGCAGAGTTCTCTATGACAGTCTAGAGAACTTATTCTATGTTGAGCATGAAATAAAGCACTTGTTTCCAATTCAGCCTACCTTTTCAGGTACACTGAAACTAATGAGACCCTAAGGAAACTTCAAAAAACCAGAATACCACCACCAAATTTGTGGGAAGAAATGTTAGAAATTTTGTAAATTATCCTTGGTAAAAGGTAAATTTTGGTTATTTACTACAGTCAGTAATGGTAAAGAGGATAAACAGAGATCAAATAAGTCAAAGAGTATCAGAACAGGTAAAGAGTATTAGTGAAAACAGGGCAGCCAACACAGAATCACAAAAAAGACAGCAGCATGCCAAATCATAGGGCCTGCCTCTAGCACATTCATAAGAATAGGAACAACACAACATCATTTTGCCTTTTCTTCTATCTACGTGACCATCTGTCTCTATTTTTCTTGTAACTTATTGATAGTCATCCTAGAATATATCTCACTTTGTCATGAGATATTTTTTGTAAAGTTTTTTATAAATACTCCCTCAATTGGAGTATTGAGGGGTGGATTCTTAGACATTGTTGTAATACTGATTACTTTGGAATAAAGTGCTATTGGACAAATTTTGTATGGCTAGCTGGATGAAGAATTAATGCAAAGGACTTTTCACAGGATTCATGTGTTAGACACTAGATCAATAAGTGTTTTATATCTCATGTTTTAAAAGTTTTCTTGTTTATTATATCAATTGTGTTTAATATCGGAATGATAAACAAAAAAGAATAATTCAGAAAGTGCTTGAGTGCAATCTATTTTTAATTGTTGTTATTCTTAATGTTTTCCTCTAAGCTAGCATAAACAATTAATTCTTAATTTCTCCTGTTTCCTAGTTTACTCACTTTGATTATTTAGTAAAGAATTCTTAATTGCTCTTTATTGGTAATAATTCAAGTTCCCCCTTTTAAAATATGGTGAAGGATTCTTAATTTCCCTTCATCCCTTTTAAGCCCATTACATATTTTTAAAGTCTCTATTGCTCCCTGTTTAGCTATCTTGCCCTGTGAAACCATCTCTTGTTAAGAAACCAAATCTAGTTAAGCCATATTCTTTGACTCCATTAGCCCAATGGCCTAAACTACTCAGTCCTACCCATCTGCTATTGAATTTCACCACAAAAACACAATCAAAACCCTAAACTTTCATAACTAGCCTAATATCTTTTAAAACAAAGCTAAAACTTAAAGAGAGAGCCCTCTCTGGGTACAGATTGGCTAGATTCTGTACTTAAAATTTGGTTTGTGGTTACCTCAGACCCCTTTCCTCTTCCCAACAACTTCAAGGAAAATTTGAGTGATAACACCTGGAATTGTCTTCTCTCTGTGAATTCCATTCTCTGAATAATAGCTATCAAACTATTTGCTGCAATATTCACCTCCTTTTTCTAATCTGAGACACTTCAACCTTTTTTCTCTCTCATTTTCAACCAAAGCTTCCCATTTCTTGAAAATATCAAATAGATAAGATTTATTTCGAATACAATAAATCCAGGTATTTCTAGTTGCATCATTAATAAAAGTAACATAATAACGAGAGCCACCGAGAGTTGATACTTGAGCAGGTCCCCATACATCTATATGCGCAAGCTCTAATTTTTCGCTCTTCTTTTCTTTCCCAACTCTGAGGAATCTGACTCTCTTCTGTTTTCCATAAACACAATTCTCACAGAATTTTAAATCAACATGATTCAAACCTGGCAAAAAATTTCTTTAGTGAAGAATCTGCATCCCCTTCTCACTCATGTGCCCAAGCCTATGATGCCACAATGTCGTATATGCTCCTGTAGAGGTTAAAGAATTAATAGAATTAGAAATACCATTGCATAAATACAATGTACCAACCTTTTCTCCTTTTGGCTATTACCAGGATCCTTTAGTGAGCTTCCATGTTTTATATGTAAAGGTAGTTACACAACCTTCACCTTCCAACTTCCCTATTGAAATTAGTTTTCTCTTCAGATCTGGAACATGCCTTACCTCCTTCAATACCCATTGATTTCCATTCTTCTGTTTTATGAGAAATGTACCCATTCCAATGATTTTACAGGGCTTATCATCACGCAATCGAACCTGTCCAAAATCTCCTTGAACATAATCATGAAAATGTTTCCTATCAGGTGTGCCATGGAATGAGGCCCCTGAATCTACCACCCAGGCATCAATAATATTTTCTAAAGAAAGAATCAAAGAGTCTTGTAACACATCACCCGTCACATTTGCTGAATGATTGTTTTCTTGTTGCGTGTCTCCTTATTTTCCCTTCCGAGACTTGCAGTCTTTCTTAAGGTATCCTTCCTTCCCACATTTCTAGCACACTATCCCTGATCTGGACTTGGATCTACCTTTCCTTGACTTACTGCGATATCTTGGGCTCTTTCCTCTTTCCATTTTTCTTCCCCTTGTCTCTGCAGTCAAATCATTACCTGATGTCTCACCAGAGCTTTTTCGTCGCATTTCCTCGGTAAGGATTGTATCAACAACATCATCAAACTTTAAAGTACTAGATCGAGAGATAGAGTCACTAATGGCCATAACTAAACCATTCCAACTTTCTGGAAATGAGCATAGAAATAACAGAGCCCTAACTTCATCATCAAAAGTTACCCCTACAGAACTTAATTGGCTGGTAGCTGTATTAAATTCATTTAAATGATCAACAATACATCCACCTTTTGACATCTTCATATTGAATAAATTCTTCAGAAGAAATACCTTATTTAAGGTTGAGGGTTTTTCATATAGTTTGGCCAATGCCTTCATTAAACCCTTCGTTGTCGTTTCTTTTGAAATATTAAAGGCTACCGATGTGGCTAGGCACAGTCGTATTGTTCCAAGTGTCTTTCTGGTGAGAATATCCCATTTTGTGTCTGTCATACTCATTGGATTCTTTGTATTTCCACTCAATGGTAGGTACAAATCTCTCTGATACAGATAATCTTCCATCTGCATCTTCCACAATTGGTAGTCTTAGCCGTTGAATTTTTCAACCCTAAACCTACCATCTTCCGCCATTTCTCCCACTCGAACTAGGAACCTTTCTCTCCTGCGAGTTTATCAGTGAAAAGGACCTTCGGCTCTGATACCAGTTGTTAGAAAATTATATATTACAGAGCAATGGAACACATAAAATAATGCAGAAATATAAACACAAAAAATGCATAAAACAAAAGAGACAGAGATATATGTGGTTCACCCAATTTGGGCTATATCCATGGGAAATAGCCAGTCCTTCCTTTTATATTATCCAGTAAACTGAAGAGATACAACCTACAGGAGATCCACTATAATTCCCTCTTCGCTCTCACACAATCTCCTCTCTCTTTCTCACTCAGAATACAGATCTACATAGATGCAATCCAATTCCCTCATATATAGTGAGGGGTTGCCTTCTAGGGAAGAAACCCTAAATTAAACGTAACTTCTACTGTGAGATCTTTACCTAATGGATGGCCCAAATTGACTACGAAATTACAAAATTTTACAAGGAAATTTTACATCTATTTTTAGCTTCGGGGGTACTACCCCTGAACCCCCACCAGGGGGTTCTCCTAAAGATCATTTCCCCACGCCCCTAGACCCCCCTTGCAGTGAAAATATTATGAGCGGCGTTGCCTCCACATTATGAATTGGCATCCAATGTGGTGATACCTCTCAATAAAGAAGATAATCAAGCTCGACACCCAACATGAATTGTTAGTGTAAGTCCCTTATAATCAGTTCTTCAACTTTATTCTTCTATGGAGATCCTTCTTGATGTAAGAGCATCTGAGCACCCTTCATTAAAATTGGAATCCAAAGCTATGAAAGGGGAAAACATGGACAACCATTGTAAACTGGGGTAATTCTGTTTAAAACAGAGCTAAATTGATGGAATTGATAAGTCTCTAGAAGGCTTGATTAAATGTAATTATCTGCCATATATGAGTATAGAGAGATTTAGGAGTTTGATTGAATGATTTTAGGAGAAGATCATGGATCTAGAATGATCCATGATTATGTAGTTATTTATATAAATTGTGTACCTGCATGTTGTGATGAGGGAGAGATAGGATACAATGTAGCTCCAGGGGAATTTGTGATTAAGGCCGAGATGCCATAGACTATAATCTTGTTCTGTATATAATTGAAATATTGTGTGTTGTTGGATTTTGTGTCTTTGTATATTGTTTACCTATAGTTTACATGTATGCATTGAAAGAGTTAAATTTCGTGTTTAGGTTTATTAATCGACCGATGTAATGAGAATACGATATCATAGAGTGAGTGTTGTATGGAGTAATGTGAGCTCCTTAGATAAAGTAAGGAAGATTTGTGTTATAATGTGAATTAAACGTAATTCCACAACAAGCAACAAGAGGGTCGTTGGATTGAGAATATATCAATGGATGAGAAGAATTTTAATCGAAACTGGAGTTGATTGAGTAATGTAGCAACACCGTCGGATCGTCTAGATCGACGAATAATATTGGTGGAACATGAGAAACCTGACAAGTTCATAGAGAAACCCTGGAGTAGATCTAGATCGTTTGATCAACAGATCCATAGATCTAATGGTTATCGCATGGTAATGAGTGTTGAGGTTTAATTCTAAAAGTGGACCTGAGAAATCATTAAAATGAGTTTAAATTCTGGAGGTGATTGGACCATCCGTTGAAAGGTGATCTGATGCATATCGCATGCAAACAAGCACAGTCGATAATTCAAAAAATGGACACGATGAGGGTTTATACAACAAGGTTAAGACCTCGTTGAGTTTCGGTCATCCAGACCGTTTGTTGGGCGTCTGATTGAACGGTAATCATGCTCGAATGTCTGCATGAGTTAATGCGCCGACTGGACTTGATGTGTTATCAACGTGGGTTTATTTCCTTTTTAGTTCCGGGTTTTAAACGTTAAGGTGGGACCAACGTTTGTTGGTCAGGTTTTGTTGTATTGCGTTGTTTGTTGACTGATCAGTGATTGGATAGGTTTTGTGTAAAGTCTGCCAATTCAAAGGCTTACAAGATATACGTGGGCCCATAACCCATAGGTCCACGTGCTAACTTTGTAAAGATGCAGCTTTGCTGCCTAAAAGTGGCTTAGTTGTCATCATTTTGGTATCAGAGTTGGGAAAATATTTCCTGCGAAAAGGAGTTTGTGAACAGAAGGAGGAGGTACAGTTATATTGAGTGTTGGAGAGTTTATGGTCTTTATATTGTCGTGCAGGGAACGACAGAAGAAGATGAGATGATTACAACAACCTAGAGCATGGAGTGCTCATATGGTTCCAAAGAAGAGGGAACTAGAGAGATGCCAAAAGACTGAGCTCAGAGGAGAGAATCTTGGTGAGGCGTGTGTAGTAGGGAGGACTTGTTACTATAGAGGTTTTGTTGCATCTCAGAGGAAGATCATAAAGGAAATTCCACAAAGGATGTGGGTAGAATTGCTAAGGGATGAAGGAGAAGCATATGACCAGGAGGTCATAAATTTTTGTACCTCGAGAGTCTGATGCAGGAACATTCGAGCACCCTTCATGAAAATTGATATCCAAAGTTGTGAAAGGGGAAAATCAGGACAACCATTGTAAACTAGGGCAATTCTGTTTAAAACAGAGCAAAATTGATGGAATTGATAAGTCTCTAGAAGGCTTGGTTAAATGTGATTATTTGCCATGTATGCGTATAGAGATATTTATGGGTTTGATTGAACGATTTTAGGAGAAGATCATGGATCTAGAATGATCCAAGATTCTATAGTTATTTCTATAAATTGTGTAACTGCATTTTGTGATGAGGGAGAAATAGGATACAATGTAGCTACAGGGGAATTTGTGATTAAGGCTGAGATGCCTTAGACTATAATCTTGTTCTGTATATAATTGAAATATTGTGTGTTGTTTGGATTTTGTGTCTCTGTATATCATTTACCTATAGTTTAGATGTATGCATTGAAAGAGTTAAATTTTGTGTTCAGGTTTATTGATTGACCATCGATCATTATAAGGATCGATGGCGATCCAATGATAATACGATATCATAGAGTGAGTGTTGTATGGAGTAATGTGAGCGCCTAAGATAAAGTAAGGCACATCTGTGTTATAATGTGAATTAAATGTAATTCCACAATAACCAATGATAGGGTTGTTGGATTGAGAATAGATCAATAGATAAGAAGAGTTTCAATCGAAACTAGAGTTGATTGAGTAACGCAATGGCATCGTCGAATCATCTAGATCAACGGATAATATTGGTGGAACATGAGAAACCTGACAAGTTTGTGGAGAAACCCCGGAGTGGATCTGGATTGTTTGATCAACAGATCCATAGATCTAATGGTTATCGCGTGGTAATGAGAGCTGAGGTTTAATTCTAAAAGAGGACCCAAGAAATCATTAAAATGAGTTTAAAGTCTGGAGGTGATCGGACCGTTCATTAAAAGGTGATCTGATGCATAACGCATGCAAACAAGCACGACCGATAATTCAAAAAATAGACGCGATGAGGGTTTATACAACAAGGTTAAGACCTCGTTGAGTTCTGGTCATCCATACCGTTCGTTGGGTGTCTGATCAAATGGTAATCACGCTCGAATGTGCGCATGAGTTAACGCACCGACTGGACCTGATGTTTTATCAACGTGGGTTTATTTCCTTTTGAGTTCTGAGTCTTAAACATTAACATGGGATCAACGTTCATTGGTCGGGTTTTTTTGTATTGCACTATTTGTTGACCAACCGATGATTGGATGGGTTTTTTGTAAAGTCCACCAATTCAAAGGCTTCTGATATATACGTGGGCCCATAACCCACAGGTCCACGTGCTAACTTTTTAAAGATGTAGCTTTGTTGCCTAAAAGCGGCTTAGCTATCATCACTTCTTCAACAACATTAGCTTGGTCCCTATTCCTTTTCTTATTCTTCGGATTGTTAGGATAGTCACTTTTATAGTGACTTATTTTATGACATTTCTAACATTCTATTTTGGGCATGTCTGCCTTCCTTCTTGGCCTTTTCTTGAAGTTTCATTTCTTGTGATAAGCAGAGTATGCAATTGAAACTTTCTCTTCTTCATTGTTGGTTACTAATGAGATTCTCATCCCTTCTTGGCTGTGTGAATTCCATAATTGTTCGAATGAAGGATTTTATTTCCAGTTGTTGAGTCCTGAAGCAAAATAACTCTAAGTAGGTGGCAATCCCAATAATGCAGTAACCACTAGCTCTTTTCCTGGCACAACCTCATCTATGGCTTGAAGATCATTTGTAATTCTAGATATCCTTACAAAGAAGGAAGCCACAATGCCATCCTTGGTCATTTTTGTTGTCCTTCTTTCATTCTTAAGAGTTGCTACTTGACTGATGTTCTTGATAGTGAACAATTTTGATAAGGCTTCATACATTTCTTAAGCATGGTCTATGTTGGAAATGTATGTGACAAGATTTCATTTATACCTTCTACCATAAGTGTCATAGCCAATATTTATGATTCTCTAAACTTTACTTTATCTGCATCACTAGATCCTTCGGTATGTTCTTCACTTTTCCACTGACCAAATCTAAGACTTTGTTCTTTTCAAGAATGAGATCAATTCTCTTTTTCCATGACCTGTAATTTGATGCCCCTTCTAATTTTTTCTCTCCTTTTATTGCATTATACATTGTCCTTGAAGGTAGTAATATTCTTCCCTTATAATATCTCCTTATATGATCCCTTGCTCAACCTTTTGAGATTTCTTAAACTCCTTTCAGTAGATCCTCAAGGAGTTGTCTTTAGTGTGACTTTTTGGAATTTTTGGTGCCAAAATCTGGCGGAAAAGGTTGTGGTGAAATCTCAATTTGTGTTATTTAAACTAGTTTTTTTATTGTATATGTCGATTCAACACCCTGAAAAAACCCTATGGCACTTCTATTGTGTAGAGGTTACCCATCAAACTCGTGATTTCAACTAATTCCTGTTGATTTTAGAAAAATTAGACCAGAAAAATCCACCAGAAAAGCTTCCAAAAGGTCACACTAAAGACAACTCGGATCCTCAAACTTGCTTTTTCCTTCTTCACCTTAGCTCTGATACCATGTTATAAAATCAGAAAGGTAGAAATATTCTCTTTATATAGATAATTACTTATGAATCAAATTCAAGCTTCTTTGATCTATATTTTGATTTGAAAAAAATTTCAGAAGAAGCCACATTGGTATATTTAGGTCGACGCGTTTCAAACCAACCAGTGTGGTTCATCATCAAAACAATATGAAAAATCAGATCATAGCAGAAAATCAAAATGGTCTGATTTAATTTTCTGCTATGATCTGATTTTTCATATTGTTTTGATGATGAACCACACTGGTTGGTTCGAAATGCGTCGACCTAGATAATTACTTGTGAATTTCTTATATTTATGTTAATTTTTTTTTATCTTTTAGTTCATCAAGCAATTACCAAAACAATATCACATACACTAGATATAGGCAGACAACTAGGGCAAGACCCCTATTTAGGGGAAAACCCAATCAACAATTCTTCCTTAAATATTTTCACAATATAATCGAAGACTCTTGACCTAGACACATAATTCCTCAACGCCAAGCCATCCATTTCCTCCTTCTGCACATGATAACCCTCCAGCAACAACTTCGACTTCACAGCAAATGGCGACAACAATAACTTTTCCTTGGCAATAAATACTTCAATCTTCCTAGATACTTCACTTACGTGAGAGATAGATGGCCCAAAACTTTGTTTTTTATGTCTTCTTCCTTCTAAAATTTCATACCCTTTTCTAGCTCCTATTCCAACTTTGCACTTGTTAGCTTCCTTGGCTTAGAGATCGAACTTGTATGCGAGAGAGTGCATGCTCCAAATGAGTTTGAACTTCTTGTATATATAGGCTTCTGGCGAGGTTGAATTACCCAGATTGAGGTTGAATTGGTGTGGAGGTGACAAATAGCTCATTTGACTCAATATTAATTCTTTTTACATGATTCAAAAACCCATGAATGATCTCTTTAAATTGACAATGACGCTAATGATGCAGAATAAATTCTAGAAGTTCTCAATGGGGACTTTGACCTAAAACATGATGACCCAAGCATGAAACCCATGCTTTAATAAGTCAAAATAATAAGAATAAAATTATTTTTCATAAGTACATTTCATTGTGACTCAATTACAATTATGAACATGAAACCTAGTTACATTCTTCAACACCAAGGTTTATGGTGAAGGCCCCTCATACCTTCGCAAGGGGAGGAATTTTAATACCACTGCCATATGAAAAATGAGATTTTACCCATAGCATTTCCAATGGGGATTTAAATGGTTTCCAATGCAACTTCGCCCACAACTTTGAGAACTTATGCAAATCAAGGTCATGCGTGATGAGCCATAAGTAGGAGAAGGGTTCCCAGGGGAATGAAATCTTTCCAAAGAACTCCAGAACATTTTGTTTAGAGTCTACCACACATCACTTGTTGGGGATGTAGTGGACCTCATTTCTAGCATGACCATCTTAAGTTACAAATTGGTAAGAAATGTAGAGAAGGAAAATCACTAATGGGGGGAGCAAGCATCCACCATCGATATATGCAACAGTCGATAACCAACAAGTTGAACACCAATATTCCATGGTAAAAACCCCGTGTATGATAAACAATGTAAAATTAAAATTTTATTTGATTTTGGTGCTACAGATAGTTTCATTTCACCAGTTTCATTAAAAAATGTGGGTTGGAAGCCTATGAGTACAATGACTTTAAACAAGTCAAAATGGATTTTGGGATAAAAACAAGAAGTAGGATCTAGTGTTCCCAATGTCATGTTAACCTCGAGGTGTGTACAACTAAGTTGAAGGCATACGTCACAACACTGGGGATATACGATGCAATCATTGGAATGCACTGGCTAGAAGCTCATCAAGCTTTGGTAGACGGTTTCAAAAAGAAGGTGATTTTTTTAGATGATGAAGGTAAGTCAATTTACGTTTGTGATATAAAGAGAGGAATGTCCCTATGATTCATCTCCATGATGAATGTAAAATTATTACTCCGGAAAGATTGAAAAATATATGTGGGTGAGGCTGTAAGTGATGAGAAAGGACCCTTCGTAGATCAACACCCAGTTTTGTCAGAATTCAGGGATGCTTTCCCTAAGGAATTTCCTGGATTACCTCCTGTGAGAGAGATTGATTTCACAATTGACCTAAAACTTGGTGCAAAACCAATATCCAAGGCGCCCTACAGGATGACATCTCCTTGAGATTTATTAGACGTAGTATTTCACCTTGTGGTGCACCAGTGATTTTTCTCAAGGAGAAGGATGGTTCCTTAAGGTTATGCATAGATTATAGGGACTTGAATTGAGCCACAATAAACAATAGGTACCCAATACCTAGAATAAATGATCTATTTGACCAAATGAAGGGAGAAATAGTTTTGTCAAAGATTGATCTATTATCTCGATACCACCAATTAAGGATTAAGGAAGGTTACATCTAAAAAAATGCATTTCAGACTTGGTTTTGGAACTACGAGTTTTTAGTTGTACCATTTAGTTTGACCAATGCACCAACAGTGTTCATGAGTCTCATGAATGGTGTGTTTAGGAAGTATTTGGACCAATTTGTGTAAGTATTTCTCGATCATATTTTTGTGTATTTCAAGAATGAAAACAGAGCATAAAGAGAACCCGAGGGATTTATTGACCTACTTAAGAGAAAATATGTTGTAAAAAATGTTCCTTCTTTCAAAAGAAAATTCATTATATTGGGCACATCATTTTAGGAGAACGGATTTCAGTTGACGCAGAAAAGGTAAAAGCCATAATGGATTCGTTAGTACCAAAAAATGCTCATGAAGTGCATATTTTCATGGGGCTAGTAGGTTCTTATCATATATTTGTGGAAGGGATTTTAAATATTGCAAAACCATCACCACATTGTAGCAAAAGGTGGTTACATATGAATGGTCATGAATGTGACACTGCATCCACCAAACTAAAACGTTATTAACTAGTGCACCAATCCTTCGAGTGTTGGACATGGAAAAAGAATTCAATCTCTAAACTAAGGCTTCAAAGCAAGGATTGGGAGCAGTGCTGATGCAAGAAGGAAGAGTAATAACTTATGCATCTAGAAAGTTGAAGAAACATTAATAGTTGTATGCTACCCGTGACTTAGAGTTAGCATCATTTATTCTAGATTTAAAATTGTGGAGACACTACCTCATCAGGAGAAGATTTGAGTTAAGAACTAATCATAAGAGCTTAAAACACCTTTTCACTCAGAGAGATTTGAATATTAGGCAGAGGTAGTGGAGCGAATTGTTGAGTGAGTACGATTTTGGGATCTCATACATTAAGGGAAAAGAGAATGTTTTGGGAAATACACTCAGCAGGAGGCCACAAACCTTCTCCCTAGTACCCTTGAGGGTCAATTTGAGGGAATGTGTGTTGGAGAAAATCTTGGAAGATAGTTTGTATCTAAAGGTTATATCAACACTCGGAGTGGGAAGAAAATAGAACTAAAGTTTGAGGGTTATGTCCATGAACCAGATGGACTATTGAGATTTCAAGGGAGAATGTACATCCTTAAGGAATGGGGTATAAACAGAACCATCCTTGAAGAGTCACATAGAGCACTCTATTGTGTACATCTTGGAGTGAAGAATATGTATGAAGACATGAAGAAACTCTTCTTTTGGGTAGACATGAAACATGACATAGTCCAGTTTGTTGCCAAATGTGTTGAATTTCGATGAGTGAAGGTTGACCATCACCCTCTAGCAGACTCCTACAACCACATGACATCCCTACGTTTAAATGGGAGGTCATTTCTATGGATTTTTTTGTGGATTTTCTTTTCACTTCATAGAGGCACAATGCTATATTGGTTGTAGTTTATAAATTTACCAAAAGTGCTCATTTCATCCTACTGAGAGACACTTATGATGTTACTGATGTGGCACAATTTTTTATAAGTGAAGTTATTTGACTACATGGGTTACTCACAAAGATCATTTTTTATAGAGACTCTTGCTTCACATATAGGTTTTGGACAAGTTTGTTGTCAGCATTGGGGACCCAGTTGAACCTGAGCACTACATATCATTGAGAAACAAATGAGTAGACTGAAAGAGTAAATCATCTTATGTAAGACATGCTTAGAATGTATGTCATGGATAATCATACTTAGTGGGAAAGGTACTTACCACTGGTATATTTTTTGTATAATAAGAGTCACCACAGTTCAATCGGGATGCCTCCTTATCAAGCTCTATATGGGAGACGATGTAGGATGCCATTGAGTTGGGAAATAATTGAAGGACCGAGTAATAGTTGGTCCAAAACTGGTTCAAGAAATGGAGGAATGGGTAAGACAAATTCAACAAAGTTTAAAGGAAGAACAATATAGAAATAAGATTTATGTCAATGCACATAGGACAGACATAAGTTATGAAGTAGGAGACCAAGTTTTGATTTGTATCTGACCTAACAAACGCACCATTCGATTTGGGAAAGGTATGAAGTTGTCATCTAGGTTTATAGGACCTTTTAGAATCAAGGAGAAGATTGGACAAATTTCCCATCATCTTGTAGTTCCACCCAATTTCCATAAAATTCATGATGTTTTTCATATATATATTCTATGACATTATGTTTCTGGTGAATCTCACAAACTAGATTTGATAGAATTGCAGGTCTAGGATGTGGGAACCAATTGGAATGTACGGTTTGACAGCTCAGATGTCACATGGTGAACCAGATTAAGGTCCAATGGGACAAGTATAGCCTAGGATTTGCTGCCTGAGACGATGCAGAGACTATACGTCGTGACTACCCCTAACTTTTTAAGCATCTGTGATACCCATTTTGACATAGATAGCTACCTATGCTAAGGCTCTATTTGTAATTTCATGTTGTTTTATTTATGAATTCTATATAATATTAATGCATTTTAGTTGGACAAATGAAACTATTTATATAAACCATTTGATGGATTAGGTATTGCTAATTAAAATATTTGATGTATGATTTACCTAATGTACAACTTGGTTATTATTTATCTAGTGTATGACTTATCGAAGTTATTCTTGCTTGATGTATGGCTTAAGGGGATATGATTTATTTAATGAATGGCTTATCAAAGTTATGATTTATCTAATGTAAGATTTACATCCAGTTTACTGTAAATTGACAGATGGATACTAGAATTAATAACATGATGATTAAGATCATTTATCTCTCTCTCTCTCTCTCTCTCTCTCTCTCTCTCTCTCTCTCTCTCTCTCTCTATATATATATATATATATATATATATATATATATATATATATATATATATATATATATATTGCATGAATAAAAAATAGCCTACATATTGGAAAGAACCATATGATAACCAAGATCTATGCCTTCGATTGGCGAATTTTGAGACATCCAATGAGGAATGCTATGATGTAAATTATTCTAATACATTTTGTATCTACTTGATATGCATTATTATGACATGGGTAAAGTGTAAATGGTAGGTGAAAAGACTGCTTGACTAGATTATTCCATGACAAGTCTTCAACCAGTGCCATAGTGTGGTCCATATTAGGGTGTTGACCCTAGTTTTGTGTAGGGGTGGCCCACCCTGTAACTTCCAAGCTTAGAATCGTGGGAGGACAGTGATAGACACGCTCCCCTAAATGTATGATGACAATTTCCAGTTGTATGCGGGGCAAGTTAGGTTGATATAGTCGATGCTTCCACCATATTAGTTTTATCAATGGTTATATCGGTATATCCAATCCCATAGTATATTGCATCAGACTATGGATAGGATGGGAGTGGAAGTAGGTTAGACAAGATAGGAGGCTATATGTTAGTTGGAGACTCTTGATAAGTGGTATCATTTCTTGACTTACTTAATTTGACTACTATATATCTCTCTATTTTGTACGCCTTATTGTCAAACTTTTTCAAACTCCCTGTGTCTTTTTCACTCTAACTTCGAGACAATTTTTTCTAAAGGAGGGGTGTATGTGATGCCCTGCTTGATCCTTTCATGCTAATTTTGATTAGTGTTTAATTAACCTAGTAATATTTTTATATACCTATAGTTGTGAATATGTAAAAAAAAATTACTGATATAACTTTTTATTTATTTTTATTATCTAATTACTAACCAATTCCAAAGGTGTATTCTCAAATTTAGTCTTGGATAAGATATGGCATTCTCTAATTTATTTTTGAATTAAATATACATATTTCAATTCCCAAAGTGTCTTCTCAAATTCACTTTTGGATGAAATATGGCCTTCTCCAGTTTATTTTTGAATTAAATATCAATGTTTCAATTCTCAAGGTTCTCCAAGTTGTCTTTTCCAATTTAATTATGAATAAAATTTTAATATTTCCATTCGCAAGGTATCTTCTGAAATTTATTTCAAATAAAATATATAAAGGAATGTCAAGATCATTAAATTAAAAGGATGAGGGTATTCATTGCATTAATGGTAGGTGGTTGAGGTGGATGAGAGGAAGAGACCTAAGGTGAAGGAAGATGAGAGAAAAGGGGGGAGATCCTTGTTATTTATTTTAGCATTGGAGGAGGAATGTGGAGAAGGAGAAGGGAGAGAATCGAGAGCAAAATGAGATAATTCAAACTTGGATCTATTAGATAATGTTATTTTTAACTTAGAAACACTACAGGTAGATGGAATTGGGATCGGAGGGCTAGGGAACCTATGGAGGTTCCCTGGGCTAGGAAATCATTCCTTGTTGACTAGGAGGTAAATTCAGTCGAGTATCCCAGCAAGAACATCCCAAACGAAGTCAAGATCATCCTAACCGAGCCACTGGAATAGGTATTTTTCCAATTGTTGTTTTATTTATGTCAGTTATTGCAAATGAAATTACTTACATTTTTAATATGTTGTAAATCAAAATTTACTTGTATGTTATTATGAAATAAGTGTTGAGTTAAAAACATGTTATTTTTTTTCTTATTGTGATTAAATTAAATGATAAAAGTGGTTTAGATAGAAGACCTGAGATAGGTCCTCACACAAGAGTTGAGGGAGATCAAATCTCTCAAGGTGCAAGCCTCTTTTTCTAGTGCAAAACTTGAGAAAAGTTTTGCACCTCAAGAGATTTGATCACTCTCATATATTGATAGATCCAAAGTTAAGATAGATCTAGGCTAGTTCAATTTTTAATAATTAATTATTATAATTAATAATTCTATTATTTTATTTTATTTTTTGTTTTATGTAATGCTTATTTACAAGTTAATAATATCCATGGTAAAATGAGGGATATACATGGTTAAAATATTATTACTAAATTTTTATGTGATTATTAATGAAATTTAAATATGGTTACAAAATTATTATTTAAGTTTATATGGTAAAATGGATCTTAATGTATAACTACTATTTATATATTATATATTTTAATGTGACAAAATGTTTTCATATATTCAAGACTAATTATAATTTTTTTACGTTAGATTTAATTGAAAAATTGTTATAAAAATAAATTCAAATAAAATATTTGAATTGTGAAATGAGAGATGGTTTTTATGAGCCATGATATTGGCACATGATATTGTAACAAAGCCTACTTACGAGTTAATTATATCTATGGTAAAGTGGAAGTGAATATCCATGGTTAAAAATATTGTTATATTTAAGTTTGTGGCAAGTATTTGAGTTTTTTTATGTACTTATTAATTAAATTTAAATATGATTATTTTAATTTATAAGCTAAAATGGATCTTAACTTATAACTACTACTTATATTAAGAAAATTCTTTCGATAAAAATCACATAAGAGAAATTTTTGGCCAACGCATTTTGAGCCAACAACTATGGTTCATCGGGACAGATGAAGAGGCAGACCATGGCAAAGGCTTAAATAGAGGGCAATATAGAGACGATAATTTCTAGTAACGACTATATTTGAACAATAATATTTAAATTATGATATTTGTTTATTAATATATTAAAAACAATTATTATTAAGTAAGCCTTATATTAAACGGCTAGTTTTTGAAAAATTATATTTAAAAAATTATATTAATTTGTTAATTTATTAAAAATAAATATTAATAAATAACCACTATATTTAATGGCTATATTTTTAAAAATAATATTTGAATTAATATATTAAAATCAAATATTATTAAAAAATTAGATCACTAGGAAATAATCAGAGAAACAAAAATAAAAAAAAGTCAAACTCCAAACAAGGAGGGAAGTAAAAAATTATAACACTTTGATTTTTTTTATTCTTGTTATTTTTTTGTTTTGTTTTTTTTTTTCAATTATTTCCCATAATATAATTTTTTAATAAAATTTGATTTTAATAAATTAATTTAAGTATTATTTTTCAAAATCTAGCCCTTTAATATAGCCATTACTTATTAATATATATTTTAATAAATTAATATCATTTTTTAATATTATTTTTCAAAAACTAGTCGTTTAATATAGCCCTTACTTAATAATATTTGTTTTTAATATATTAATAAATTAATATCATAATTTAAATATTATTGTTCAAATATAGCCATTACTTGAAATTATGGTCTCTAATTGCTCTCTATTTAAGTCTTTGCCATGTTGGTTCAAAATGCCTCAGCCAAAAATTTCTCTGATGTGATTTCTACTAAAAGACTTTTCTTAATTCATTATGAATTAGAAAAACGTGATATGTTATATATTTTAATGTGATATATACATTATGATTTTCTTTCATTTTTATTATTTTTATTACTTTTAATTTTTAATGGACTATATGCTTTTAACATTTTATTATTATTTAATTACCCTATTTTTAACTTTTATTTTTATTACTTTTAATTTTTAATGGACTATATACTTTTGAATTTTTATTATTATTTAATTACCTTATTCTTAACTTTTATTTTTATTACTTTTAATTTTTAATGGACTATATACTTTTGACTTTTTATTATTATTTAATTATGTGGTTCTATGTAAAAATCTTTTACATATTATAAATTCAACCTATTCAAGAAATGTTTACATTGCATCTCACAACAATAATGTCTAGCTTAACCTCCCTCCACCTCGATCCCACCCAATAATAAAAAAATGAAACATGATATTATTTATCCAAAAATAATTTGAATTCTCTAAATACTTCTCCTTAAAATTGGGGCATATTTAGACTCAACAATATCCCATCACCCTAATCCCACCCATAATAAAAAATGAAACTTGATATTATTTATCGAAGAATGCTTTGAATTCTCTAAATACTTAGACTCAACAATATAATTTGTTTCTGTATTCAAGTTTCTGTGATCCATAATGAATTAAGCAAAGTCTTTTGATAGAAATCACATAAGAGAAATTTTTGGCCAATGCTTTTTGAACCAACAAGTGTGATGATGAACCACACTTGTTGGTTTAAAACGCTTAGGCCAAAAATTTCTCTTATATGATTTCTACCAAAAGACTTTGCTTAATATAATTTGTTATTACAATACCTAAATTCTAAAATCTAATACTAGTATAAAAGATATTTTGATCAATATAATAATTCTTTACGTTAAAAGAGAGGTCAAATATCTAATCTTGAGATTTTTAATTTGCTCTTTTAACTTATTTATAAATGTAATAAGAGTATGTTTCAAGATAGTGGAAATGTTAAAAAATAAAAATTAAATTAATTAAAAAATAAATAACTACATATTTATATTAAAAAATTTAAACACTCTATATCCAGGATTAAAATGGGTCTATGAAAAATGAGTGTATGATGTTAATAAACTATTGATGTATTTATCATAACCATATTTGTGACATTTATTTTATTATTATATATAATTATATAAAAATATACATTTTGTTTCACAAATAATAAAGTGTATTTGATTTTAAAATTAAATTATATTATTATTATTAAAATTCAAAAATATGAATACATAAATATTATTCTAAACAATTTATTTAAATTTATTAAATAAATCAAAACAATGATTAATTTTTATAAGGTTCATCTACTATTATATTTATAAAAACAATGATTAATTTTTATAAGGTTCATCTACTATTATATTTATAAAAACAATGATTAATTTTTATAAGGTTCATCTACTATTATATTTATGTCATAGGAAATTTTAAAGGTCTAAAGCAAAATAATATTTACTTTTAAATTATAAAAAATAGATTATTTAATGTGTATAACTAATAAACATAACTTCAAAATTCAACCGTGTCTTCTTTTTAACCATAAAACTCAAAATTCAACCCTGCCTTCTTTTTAACCATAAAACTGGTTTAATAATTTTCTCTTGATACTCTGAACTAAAGCAAAAATAAGGAAGGATTGTGGCGACAAACGTCGTATGAAGGATCTTTTTATCCCATCGCATTGTGGTGACAGAGATAGAGATAGTATGTTTATCCACAAAATCTCATGGATGGATTCTGGAAACAAAGTTCATATATCTGTCTGCCGTATCATGTAAAGATGTTGCCATGTCTTCTGATTGATCACTCTCCGTACATTGCGATTGCAAGTTATGTTGCCAAATGTTATGAACAGTACAAGCGAGCGAGAGTAGGTTGTGTACCCCGGTTCTAAGCTCATTTTATGACATGTTTGTCAGGTAAAGAGGTTATTTTGATTTCTTGGAATAGCGGTAGATATGGTTAGTGGTTATACTAGTATCATCAGATTGATAAAGGAAACCACAATAAATAAATTAAAAAGGAAATGTTATATATAGAATAAGCCAGTACAAACCTTGACACTACGGGTAGATAGATAGATGTTGTTAGTGAACTAACTAGTACTAGATTGGTCAGTAAACCATAATAAATGAACAAAAATAAATATACGGTGATTTGTCCATAAAGACCCCTAAAATATTTACAAAACTATCAAGATGTGATTTGTCCATAAATACCCCTAAAATATTTACAAAACTATCAAGATTTTTCCTTAAAACTAACTGTGAACTCTAATGAGTGGGTTTTGAAATTCCAATCTCAACGTTCGTTTCTTTTCAATATATTTACTTTCACTCAAATGGACTTTTCAATCACTTTGATACTATTCTAAATATATCAAGAAGTATGGGTGCAATTGAAACTAGTCACTTAAGTTATTTGAACATTAAAACAATAATGAACACAACATTATCACAACATAAACTAAACACATAGAGATCATTGTCTTGAAAAAGAGTTATACACATTCAATATAGAAATCATATGTTCCACCTAACATTAGGCTCAATATTACCTATGCTCTCTCTATGACAGGATCACCCTAGAGCTGAGGATATGAATCCATAAGGACTGGTGCCTAGGTTGACTCTAAAACACATGGAAAGTTTTTATTTTTTTGTAGTTTGTTCAATTGCATAACAATCACATCTTACAAACTCACTTTCCCACTAGGCCTACCTAACGCGAGAAAAGGAATCCCCTTATTTGTAATGTTAGGATCTAAAACAAAGAGATGGTGGCATCCTCGAGTTAATGTTTTTTCTTGTAAATAATTTTAATTATTTTAAATGGCTAAGAGAGGGACACAAATTCCATTGCTTGAGGTAGGAGATTTGACGAAGGTCTAACCATAGGTATTGCACTTAATAATTCACACACATAATTCTGAAAATTCCAGACAATACATATGCACACCAAATCTATGAAATAATTAATTAGGAAATAAAATAATTATAGAATAATTGTTGGGCCAATAATTGGTTTCCCATTCCTCACACTCACTCACACACTTCTATATCATACATGCCTCATGGCTCACCTCAATTTATACAAATGGATTAGAACCCAAGGTATGCTCTAGATCCCTAAACTAACTCCTAAAATATATCTCATAATCCCTAACATCTCTTAGCCAATCCCTTATCCCTAGATAAGAGCTAACTAATCCATAATCTTTTCAAACCTTCCACAATACTCTCAAATCTTCTCCTATTTACAGGAATTATCATTCTCTCCTAAAAACTATTAGAAAAATACAATAAATAATTAAATCCCCACTTTACAAACTAACTCCTCTAGTAAACGATTTGACCTAGGTTAAATGCACCTACATCAGACTCCATGGGTAAAAGAAAATCATGGTCTCCTAACCATCACTCTTCATAAGATGATAAAAATCCTCTTGGATCCCAAACTTTAGTTTGTCGCTGATCATGTACTTTGTTATGTTGTTGATGTTATGTGGTTGTCCTTTCTTGTCTTCCAGACTTCCAAACTTTATGTTTCAATTCTCCCTTCTCCTTGTTGATGGATGCTTGTTCTATTGTCGTCAACAAGATTCTGTCATCTTCTTTCCTTCCTGCAATATGTCTATTTTGGGATACTTTCACCATAAATGTTCTATTCTCTTCAATTTCCATGTCCAACTTGTCTTCTTGCTAGTAAAATCACCCATTCTTTGTTGAAAATGACTGTTTTCCTCCATGAATTCACTAGGATAGCCACTAATCTTCTATCATTCTCTGCCTCTTCTCCTGGAAATCGTCTTCATTACCACCACTTTGTTGTTGCATTTTCTTCATTGAAATCTCGTCCTCACCCTCTATGAAACTATTGTAGTCCATCATCATTTCATTTGCTTGACATCTGTTCTTTGAATTGACCAACCAATCCTCTAAAAAATCCATTTCTACAGCAACAACTTCCATATCTATGTCTTTGTAGAATTGCATAGGTTCCTCCAATGGTTCCTGAGCTTCCTTAATTTCTAGCTTACCCTCGGTTTCTTGCAATTCTCCACTACCTGCAAACAAAAAATAAGTATTAGTTTCAAAATCATGAGACCTAGAGGTCTCTCTTATGACTTCCTGCATCCCTTATTTATGTAGCATACAATCCTTCAAGTTGTCCACTGGCTCTTCCTCATATTCTTCAATTTTATTATTGGTTTCCATATCTATACATTCATCATCCTCAGGTTGCTTTGGCCTCTTTTGAATTTGTACAATAGTCTTCAATGACTGTTCTTCAGAATAATTTATGGTGCCATTTGTTGGAATCCAACCAACATTCATTTCATAATCATTGTCACCCAGCAATGGTCCTTTCTTTCGTTCACAAATATATATATATATATATATATATATATATATATATATATATATATATATATATATATATATATATCTGAAGTTTCTTTGCTTCTAAAACATCCAGTTTGTGCTTCAATCTTCTTTCCATCAACTATTTAATTGGCCATTTAACTGCTTGCTTTATTACCCATCTGTGTCTTTGTAATAGCTCTAGCAACACGTGAAGGCATACCTTTAATTCAACAATCTCTTTCTCGTCATCACCAATGCCAATTTATATGGCATCATCATGGCCCTTCTCTGGAATCTGCATCTTCATTTTCTTCTCCTTTTGTGAACTTCACCTTGTTCATTGTGACCTTCAATTGAAATACTTTACCAAGTTATCTCCTCTGAACTTGGGCATTGGTTCACTTCACTTGAACCTTACTCCTTAGCACTTCTTGATCCTTTTTGTTGCAAACACAAACTACAATATCTCTTCAAATTGTCTTTACAATGACCAGTCTTTCAGTGTCGGACTTTGCTGATCATGCACCCATTACAATCAATGACACTTTTTACTTGACTCTAAATTTCTTTTTGACTTGAGACTTTTAATTTCACGTCAACTTTTAATGGACCTTTGAATTGAATTTTTACATTAAGAGTCTCTCACTTCAACTCAAATTATACAAAGAACTTTGTTGATTTGATCATTGATAACCTTCTTTATAACTCACTCAAATTCATAAGTTAACCCATCTTAATACTTTCCATAACTTTATTCTATTCTATTTTTCTTTTAAATAACTAAAACCTTGACAAATTTCTATTACATAATAACCTTCTCAAAATCCACTTTTATATTCCAAGAAAATACTTTTCTTAAAACTTTGCACTCCTGATATAGGTGTAGACACTTTTACCATGACTTTAATTTGATCCCAAACAAACTTTCAAACCTACCTCCACACAACTTTTGACCAAATAAATAAGAATTTTGGACTCATTTAATATTACTTCCACTCATTCTCTCTCATCCAACATTAGAATTTTCCATTCATTTTCTCATTGTGTTTTGACTCACATGTATCTCCACTTATACGAATATACCTTTTCACTTTCTTAAAATGATTACCATGAGCATCACGTGAATTTGATTTTAAATGACTAGTTTTTTTTGTGAATGATCTATAATTTTGGCTTAGACAAATTTCCAAGGCTTGTAGCATCGACGCATGTGCAGGTCCCGGACGCAAAAAAATCTTTTGTTTTTTATTATGCTCCACAATGTCATGTTGTCTGCGTCACATCATGTCATCATCGAGAAGCTATCTACAATGTTCCAACACCCCAGACTTTCAATCCGTTATGGTGTATCGATCACCACACAAGTAATTATAATTATGACTATAATATGCTCCTTTGGAAAACCTTCGCATAGAACTGTACTACAGAACATGGATGGTTTTTATGCAGGCCGAGGAGACTACCTGTGATGTTGTGATCATACCCATTCTCTCCATACAACCTCGAACAATCACATATCGAAGCTACTCCCGAAGCCTTCAAGAGCCAACGAGCAGATGCAGCACAACCCGGTAAACAGTCAACTTGCCGAGATTCTCACACGGTTATTTCATAGCTGGCTACGTAGAAACCTCCTCACCCTTTTTCAGCTTCGAGGGAGAATTCTATGAGCAGATTTGCGGAGTTGCCATGGGCTCCCCCTTGTCCCCTGTCGTCTCTAATCTCTTCATGGAGGATTTTGAGTCTAAGGCTTTGGCCTCCTCTCGTCTCTTACCAAAGCTTTGGAGAAGATTCGTTGATGACACTGGTGTTGTCTGGTCTCATGGTCCTGACGAGCTGGATCGTTTCTTTAGTCACCTCAATAACCAATCCGCCGCCATTAAATTCACGATGGAAAAAGAAGATAATGGTTGTCTTCCGTTCTTGGATGTTCTCATCTCTAAGAAGGTGGATGGTTCCTTTTCGCATCAGGTGTATAGAAAGAAGACGCATACTGAGCAATACTTGCATGCTTCTTCGCATCATTTCCCCGCTCAGAAGTTAGGGGTTCTTAGCACGCTTGCCACCCGCGCGGTTAGAATTTCGGATGAGGAGAGCCTGGAAACGGAGAAGGCTCACCTCCTAGAAGTCTTTGAGAAGAATGGTTACAATAGGCACCTCGGTCAAAAAGCCTTCCTCAGGGCCAAGAAGGAGCCTTCAATCCGAAGGGTTCCTAATGATCATAGCATGGGTGTGAACCTTCCTTACATCCAAGGAACCACGGACAGGATTGCGAGGATTCTGAGGAAGTATGATGTGCCCGCTACTTTTAGACCTCTCAATACTATCCGTGGTTCCCTCAGGTCTGTGAAAGACCCGATTGACCCTAAGGACATGAAGGGCATCTATGTCATTCCCTGTTCCTGTGGGACCCCTTATATTGGTGAGACTGGTCGCTCTATCAATCAGCGGATTAGCGAGCATTCGGCTGACTTAAGACATGGGAGGACTAAGTCCTCGGCCCTGGCTGAGCATGCGGGAAAGACTATGCATCATGTATGTATAGAGGAGGCTCAAGTCATTGCCAAAATTGCGCAGTTTCACCATCGCAAATTTAGAGAGGCCCTGGAGATTGAGAAGAGGCCGAACAATCTTAATAGGGATGATGGCTGGAGGATTAGCAGTTGCTGGGTCCCAGCCTTGTCTTCCTAGCCTCCTCTTCCCTTTTTGTTAGGTCTTAGGGTTTCTGTCTTCCCCCTCCTTTAATTTTTCTTTTGGCAGATTTGTCCTATTACTATGGAGTGTTTGAGTCATTAATATGTTATGAATTAATTTCGGGCTAAGTATTGTATTAACCTGTTTATGATACTATTGGGCATGTTATAATTAGATTTGTTTTTCCATTATTTCATAATTATTTCTATTATAACCTTAGAATTGAATCTCCCTTTAACTAATGTCTAAAAAAACCCCTTTTTAAACCTTAATGACATAGTTAACTTTGATATTGAATTAATATTGATAAATTATGATATACCAATAATATTAGTTATAGTAATAAACATGGGCTTTATCAACCCAAAATTATGATATTTATCTTGTAAGTAAATATATATTTACCTAAGGTCTTAGTTACCTTTAATATTTTATTGGGATTAATAAATATTGAACTAATATTGATTATTTGACCATTAGGTTTAGAGAATAAATTAGGATATACCAATAATATTAGTTATTCTATTATTAATAGACTTGGCTTTAACAACCCTATACTATGGTATTTACCTAAGGTGACTAAATTCTAGGAATAATATTGATTTAACAATTTGTTTGGAATTATAAATTAGGTATAGATTATTAATAAACATATATTATTATTATCTTAATGGACCATTATATTTAAATAATAAATATGATATAATCTAAAAAACAAAATAATGAAGATCTAACTTACCAAGGACCATTGAATAATTATTACACAATTATCTAGGTAACTATATTCTAAAAATAATTGATTACCTTTTACTTGTATTATATTGGAATAATATTAAATATAGATTATTTAATATATATAATTTATTAATGACCATTATAATTAAAATATTAATATTATACTATGAATTCTCTTAATATTTGAGATAATAATAATAATATATCTATTTTTTAATTAACAAATGAATGCCTTTATTTACCGATTTCGAGAAATATTAATTAACTATTTTAGTGGTTTGACCAGGATCATTAGGTCAAAATTAGCCGTTAGCATTATAGCTGTTGGAGTCTCTGCACACTCTATTTAATCAAGCTAAGCCTGATTGGTTCTTCAACTTGTCCTGACGATGAACCACACTGGTTGGTTCGAAACGCGTCGACAAAAGATTGGTTATGTGATTTTGCCGAAGATTATCTAAACAATGTTATGGATCAGAGAAGTCTAAACTCCTTAATAAAAAATGCTCTTACGCTACACATCTGCTCATGAGAAATTATACCTTCAAGCTTGTACGTCTGCAATCGTGCAGGATCACACAAACAAATAGACAGACAGCGTATGCACTGAGATAAAAACATGTATGCATCGAGAGAAAATACGTATGCAGCGCTGAATACCATATGATGTTGTCAGAGAGCGCCTACATAAGACGCCAGAGTATTAAAAATAGTCGATCCCGAGCAGCAGGAGATCTACGAATGGATGCTGAGTAGAACCAAAATAATGGAACACATTGCAGACCCAATGATTACAATGGTCGTGCCTGATCCCCGTGGTGCCGCATTGGCTCTAGAGAAAATATGCTTTATACTAGCCTTGGATTAGACTTTGAACAATTATTATCTTATCTTGCGGAAAATGATCAATAGTCGAGTTATGATACCAAAAATTGACGTAGGTCTAACCATAGGTCTTTCACTTAATAATTCACACACAAATAATTTTTAAAATTCCAGACAATACATATCCACACCAAATCTATGAAATAATTAATTAAGAAATAAAATAATTATGGCCCAATGATTGGTCTCTCATTCTTGACACTCACTCACACACTTCTACATCATACATGCTTCATGACTCACCTCAAATTATACAAATGGATTAGAACCCAAGGTAGGTTCTAGATCCCTAAACTAACTCTAAAAATATCTCTCATGATCCCTAACATCACTTATCCAATCCCTTATCCCTAGATAAGAGCTAACCATTCCATAATCTTCTCAAACATTCCACAATACTATCGAATCTTCTTCTATTTACAAGAATTATCATTCTCTCCTAAAAATTGTTAGAAAAATACA
The DNA here is from genome assembly GCA_031772625.1 of Pinus tabuliformis. Taxonomy (NCBI): domain Eukaryota; kingdom Viridiplantae; phylum Streptophyta; class Pinopsida; order Pinales; family Pinaceae; genus Pinus; species Pinus tabuliformis. The sequence goes on from CM062819.1 coordinate 1,115,845,038, forward strand.
ATAAATTATTAAATCCCCACTTTACAAACTAACTTTTCTAGTAAGCGATTTGACCTGGGTTAGATGCACTTGAATCAAGATTGCTTGAGGAAGCTTCTATTTTAAATATCAGTCATTGGTTGGACGGGTGGTTTTAAATGGCGCTGACTTTGCCATAAATAAAATGAAATAATAGGACTGGCCTAGGTATCCTTTGGCTCCCATAACAAGCAACAAAAGGACAAAAAATTAAAAGAAAGGATGGATTGCGTTGTGAAGCAAGGGTTGATTGTTGTGCATTCATGGAGATCGGGGTCAGTTAGTATGTTGGAGAAAAGTAGGAGATGAAGCTCTTTCTCGAGGACACAGGCATATACAAAGAGAAAGAGTTTTAGGCACGAGAAAGTGGTGGAAGAGGTAGAGGTTATGTAGAGAGAAGGAGCTCTCTGAGAGGGCACAAAAATAAGGGTAGGGTCTTTTGTGTGTACTCTTATGATGAGAAAAGGAAAGTCGTCCAAGATCAAAGGTGAGGATGCAGAATAGAGAGCATGAAAGAGTAGTTTGTTATTGTTAAGCCTTAGAGAGATCATAAACTAGCTGAAGAACACTCAGAGAGGTTTTGCTGCACATAAGAATCATAGCGAGATAAGTGGCTCGAGAGAAGTGGCTTGTCTTTGGTGGATGAAGGAAATGTGGCTTGGTGGCATCCTATCTCAATTATGCATTTGTTAAAATATTCCCTCTTAAAGCACTCCTCCTCATGCTTTCGAATCTAGCTCGGGGGTGATAGCTACAAGTAATAGTGGTTGTAGCTTGTCTATGGCTGGGCAGATAGTTGAAGCCCCACTCTCAGTTGTAACACTTCTGAATTGTATAAGATAAGTGTTTCTTATGCTCTTTATTAACAACGAAAATATGTTTGCATTTCTTATTTGAACTAGTGTTATTTATGTATGAAGCATGGTCTATAATTTTATTGTTCACATGACTAATTAATTTGTTGTTGAGACTGTTTTAAAGGTACTGGAAGAGTGTGTGGTTGTGTTGGTTATGTTCTAGTGGTGACCAACATAGAAACTCCTTATTATTTACAACGGTATACTCTTGATACAATTGCAACACTTGTTAGAAATGCTCACATTTATGAGTAGGAATAATGGAGATTGCTCACTTCATAGCCACATTGGTCTGCTTACATTGTATGGTTACCATTCAAGTCTTCCAGTGAAGCATGCCCAAGTTCTTGTATCTATATTTTCACTTTCTCAAAGCTTAGGCATAAAGAAGCTTTGGATTCCTATGTTGTTAATGAGACTGTCTCATAAGCTTTGATAACTTGATTGTATGATCTTTGACTTGACATGATGTTTTCCATATACTTGATGAGATATCTTCCTTCATTGATAACTACTTCGCTATATGTTTCTTGACACTGCAGTAATAATAAAATCTGGATTATTTTGCTCTTGGTAGACTTGTGCTCAAGAAGGTTGGCATGAAGTGTATGTTGTTTATTATGGTTATGGATAGTTAATCATCTATGTAAGGTGTTAATAATGTTAGTAAGATGAGTCTTGAGAGGGAGCTCCATATTCACACCATTCTTAATTTTCTCTCCAGTTTACATGTGGATCCCTTTAGGATTTGGGCTTTGTATGATTCTTACTCGCCTTCATGGGTTTGTTGCATGTTTAGTAATAACCCAAGAGACCGGTGTATCTTTGAGATAAGAGGGGCTTATTTTTTGTCTATTATTATCATTCTGAGAGGCTTGTAGGCCTCTAAGTTGTGATGAACTTGCAATTTTTGTAATGGGTCTTAGTGATTATAAATGGGAAAACCATGTTCCATTATTGTATCACTTAATAAATTGGCTATTGAACCTTGTTCCATCATTTTCAAGATCAGGAAGGATAGTGTTCCGTGCATGTGGGTATACGATGACAATTTTTCATAATATAAAATTGTGTTTATTAGTCGAGAGTTGGACCTATGTATATATATAAAGGAAATGAATGTTTCAAGATTTGAATCTCAGTGTATGCAGCAAGAAAAAAAAATTAAGTATGAGAAGATACAAATTTAAATCTAAATATATTTAGTAAGAAAATTATTACTAACCAAATATATTTACTAATAAATTAATCATTTATTGCTAACCAAATATATTTACTAACCAATTAACATAACTATTTGCATCCACTCCCAAAGAGGGATATCTCATTGCATATAAGTATAAGGAACTAGAGGAAAAGAGCTAGTGGTGGAATAGTATCTGGAAGTTAAAAAGTCCCCCAAAAGCTAGACTTTTATTATGGTGTATTCTCACTAACAAAATTCCTACGACGGATAACTTAAAGAAAAGGGCCCTCCAGGGACCTTCATGGTGTGCTTTATGTCAAAATGTTGAAGAAACAGTAGCACACCTTTCATATCGTGTCCAGCAGTATCGTGTATTTGGAATCTAGCTTATCAATCTCTTGATATCAGGTATAGATGGAGAGGAGGATCAGTAATTGATGCATGGCAGGAATGGTGCCAAGAGACCAAATCCAAAAAATTATGGAATTTTCTGAGTCTTATTTGTTGGGTAGTATGGATAGGCAAGAACAAAAATATTTTCAAAGAGCAGTTGTACAATCCTGAAAAACTAGGTGTCTGTCTACTCGCCATATGTGATCTCATCCCTGAAGACCCACCCACTGGTACAATTTGGGTGATCACGATCGAGGACATTGATCATTCAAAGCCCTGAGCATATTTTGATGGTGAGGCAAATGCAAATATCAGTGGTGGAGGAGCCATTCTGTACCTGAGCGAAAATCATTATTTCAAAATGAGTTTTGGCTTTGGGGCAGGTACAAATAACTTCGTTGAGTTATTAAGTTTGAAATTACTCCTATTGTTCGCACTAGAGAAGGGATGTGGAAATCTGCAAGTATTTGGAGACTCAAAACTTGTCATTGACTGGTTCAATCGGACAACTCATTATCACACACACACTCTTAAAAATTTATTGGAAGAGACTCATATGATAAGAGGCCAATTTGATGACATTGTATGTTCACACATTTACAGGGAGAGAAACACCATTTCTGATCAGTTATCCAAGGAAGGGGTGCAATAGGTATCGGGTACATGGATGATTCAAGAGCACAACGGGGCGGATTTCTACCAGTACTATCACCGTCCATTTTCAAATTATATTGCACAGACAACATGATAGCTTACAGATCCACGAGATAAATTTTGATGACAATAGGTAGCTATAGAGAATCTTCACATGAATTTTACTTATGATCCATCTTATCTGATGTTATGTATTTAATTTTTGAACTGTTATATAATTTGCACATACTCTTTTTTGGACAGTACTACGCTCCATAGGAGGTACTATATGTCTGAATGTTAATATTTTGATCTCATGCTAGAAAATTGGAATTATTTGATTTTGTATCGATGGATATGCATGAATGCATCTACTAGATGTAATTTTCATTTTATATTTTAATGGAAATTACGATTTTTTTCCTTGGGAAAAAAAAGACATAACTATTAGCATCACCAAGTTTTCATAATATAAAATTGTGTTTATTAGTGTAGAGTTGGACTTACTTATATATATATATATTGAATATTTCAAGCTTTGAGTCTGAGAAAAATAAATTAATTAACAAGTAAGAAACATAAATCAAGAGAAGATACAAATATAAATCTAATATATTTAGTAAAAAAACTATTACTAGCCAAATATATTTACTAACCAATCAACCAATAATTACGAACCAAATATATTTACTAATCTAAATATATTTACTAATGAATTAACATAACTATTAGAATCACCTATTTTTTATGATATAAAATTGTGTTTATTAGTCAAGAGTTGGAGTTATGAATATCTATAAAGCAAATGAATGTTTCAAGATTTGAATCTGAGCATATGTAGTCAGAAAAATAAATTAACCATGAAAAGATATAAGTCTAAATCTAAATATATTTAATAAAAAAATATTACTAACCAAATATATTTACTAACCAATTAACCATTTATTACTAACCAAATATATTTACTAATCTAAATATATTTACTAACCGAATAACATAATTATTAGCATGTTTTCATGATATAAAACTATTTATTAGTAGAGAATTTGACTTATGTATATATACAAAGCAAATGATTATTTTTCTATTTGAATTTGAGCATATTTAGTAAGCAAAAACCTCAAGGGCATGGGGAAACCCTTTTCATGTTCCCTTATTCATTAAATTCCACAGTAATCATACTAGGTACAATATGGTGAAATTAGGCAGTGGTAGTAATCGCTTTAGTTCTGGTGAATGTTACAACAACACAACTGGAATTCACTCCTTTGAGTAAGTTATTCACATGAACTATTAGTATGAGAACATGATATTATAGTTAGTTTTATTTTGTCTTGGTTATCATGTAAAGTTTTCCCATAAACTTGGATTTGTGTGTACATCGCATAGTAGGGTATGTATTTTGGTCCTTTTTCTTTATAAATAGAAGTTCTCCATCTATCCTTTTGATCTAGGTTTTCTTTTTGATCTAGACACACTTGATGATAAAAAACTATTTTTTTGGACATCATGGATTTTAATTTGTAATGGGTAGAGGTAATCAACCATACTTATTTTATTACCAAAACCTAATACTTTTCTAAATAAACATTATTATAGTTACCAAAAATGAAAGAAAAAAATAGTTACGAGGAAAAGGGAGAGCACGCGAAATGAATTGGAATGTAGAACAAATCCATAAAGTTACTTGTACCACTATGTGCAGAGGTTTGACTTTTTAATTCAAATTCCACTACTTTGTGAACAACACTATACCATTGTGTGTCAAGTCTTGAATTCTTAATTCAAATTCCACAACTCTATGAACAATCCTCGTGCATTAGATATGATTGTGACTAAACAAATGCAAACTTCGAAGATGGAAAGAATATTATTGAATCTTGAAATAGACACGACAATAAGACTTGAATTTTTAAATATAGATGAATTATTCTTTTGCGACCATTTGTTCTAAAAAATGGGATACATTTTCTCCAAATTAAACCTAATATGATGAAAAGGGGCAAATAAAAGCAAGAAAAATATTTTACACCAAATGGGGAGGGAAAAATAGCTATCATAAATATCTATTCTTGCAAATTTGGGTGAATGGAAGGTTGTAGCTCCTAATTTCAAGGACTAAAATCACCTTTTTCCCTTCTCCCTTAAGTAAGGTGGGCTAACCTCCATACTTAATTTTTTATAAAACAGATAAGGTGTGATTTCTAACAATGTCCTGTGATACAAAAATATCACCCATTAAAAATTCAAAGCCCCTTAATTTCTCCGAACGACGAAAATTCACCCCTAAAATTTCAACTTGGATCATGTGGGCTCATTTGCACTTGGTGATTTTTCTCTCACCTTTCCATACTCGAATGAGGCCTCTTGCCACATCCTCCAGGTGCTGAGTCACTATGGCTTGTCTCCTTGTTGCACTCCTTTGATGCTTTCAGGAGACAGACTCTAGGGAAATGAGAAATTTCCCATCTCTATTTCATAATGATCTATGGCACCTTATAGAGTCCTATCACCCCGACATTCATTAAGGCTCGACGTTTCCCTCTCCAAGTCCACGTCATCTTGGTCCTCTTCTTCCTAGTGGGTTTTGACAAAGAGCATAAATGTAATATTTGGGATTGTAGTCCTGGGGTGAGATGGAAAGGGTGGCCCACCCGCTCTAATGGAATGATTATATATATATATATATATATATATATATATATATATATATATATATATATATATATATATATATATATATATACAGTCCTCCATTGAGCCTCATGAGATGTCAAGAAGAGTTAGCTCATGACCCAAAGTATGAATGAGTCAGCAACTAACAGGTGGCTTATGATGACCATGAGGGATCCATGTGGCAAGCCCAATGTTGTGACATAATTTAATTAGCCATAACTTGAATCAACCATATCCGTTGATCCGGGAGCCAGATTAGGGTAAATTTTATATCGACATAATTGTCTCGACGAGACAAATGTGATGGTATTGTTTATTTTGAATTTCGAAAGGATAGAAGAAAGCAACAAAAAATTAGATCCCATTTCCATAATGTGAATATAAGAGTCGGTCATCATAGTATGTGCCTCCTGGTAACCTTAATAATGGGTTGGGATCAGTATGGAGTATGTTATAAAAGTCTCGAGGTGATAACTGCCTGATAATGAAATACAGGGCTTTAAAGACGTAGTGGGTCGGCAGCTGAGACATTCAAGAAGGACATGGAGAATTGAGAAATTGGCATGGGCTGACCATATAAAGCCTCTTGTGACAAGAAATTAGGGTTGACACAGAAAGGGTAAATGAACTCAACTGTACCACGCCTAGGCCTGTGGTGAGTAAATGAATGCATGGAAGATCAGGAAGAATTAATGATTCAACATGGAGATCCATGCAGAGGGAAGATGAATAACTGCCCATATGACCTTTGTTTTTGTACCATAGTGTGAAACTGATAGTTTAATCACTCCCAACTCTTGAGAATGAGAAATTCAGGCGGTAAAGGTAGAAGCAACTAGAAACAGCCGAGTACTAGAGAAGGAAGATCATGTAAAATCAGTTACCCAATCAAAGGTGATCCTAGGGATGGACTTTGATATATTTTTTTGATGTTTTCATCTAATTTCTGACTTGCTTTTTTATCTTTTAACATGTCACAATTTAATGAAACAATTAATATTTTGTAGTCATTTTTGGGCCACAGATCCATCCCATTCCCAGATAGCTAGTCAGTCAAACAACTAAAACTTGACTGAGATATTTATTGTAACTATTGTTCCAATGTCAACTCTCCTTATAAATAGGGGGAAGCAGCACCTAAAAAATGGCTTTGAAATTTTTGGGAAAGAAACTCCTGAGTGGATCCTTTTCTTGTTTCATAAAGCATTGTATGAAGACTAATGTATGCACTCTATCAAAGAATTTAATCAAAGAACTATGGCGATCCCTGTTGACACCTAATCATGGGGATTGGGTGAACACTTGTAAATAATGTAAATAGTAAATAATGGAAAATGAAGATTCATCAGGATGTGAAACCCAAGAGTCACTCCCTCATGTATATAATGATGAGGAATCCTAATGAATAAGCAATTGATTTGAGGAGTTACCTCCTGGCCTGACATGGTATCAGAGCCAACTCTATTTTTGGCTTCCTTCCTACTCTTGTAACTCCTTCATGCCTTTTTTCTACATTTTTTCACACTGACATATCCCTACCAAATTCTATGCATTCTATTCTAACTATTGAAGAGTCGATTTATTGTGTTGAAGCATTTCTTTTCCCATAGGTGTTTTGGCTAGTGTTGTTGCCTAGAGGTGTTGTGGATGGTGCATTGAAGCCGAAGGTGCTATGGACGGAGGTGTGTTGAGGGGAGGTGTAATGGTGTGGTTTTCCTGGAGGTGTTGTGGTATTACTCCATTGAATGTTGTACATACATTTAGTGTTGTCCATTGAATGTTTTCCATACATTGAATGTTGTGGTATTTTAATACATTGAATTATATTTTGTTCTTGTTTATGCTTGTTTTGGATTGAAAATCACAATTCATTGACTATTGAACGCATTCTCCTGGTTGAATGCCGCTCCCCAAACTGCCTCCTCCACCATGCTACTCTTCCACTATATGCCATCACTGCATCTATATATACATCATGTTACATCTCAGTGTTTTATATTTATACAATATATATGATATATCATATGTTATGGTTGGATGAACCCCTGACTCCCCATAACATCGTGTGATACCACTACTAGACAGTTAAATACCACCGTCATGCCATCGCTTAGTTAAAATCTCTGCTCGGTCAAATACCACCATATCATATCCATTGGCCGCTCTTAATACCTGTACTCATGTTTGAATGTTGTTCGTTGCATAGTTAATGTTGGCCGCTCTTAATGATGCCATACCAGTTTTTAAAATATATGTTAGCTCCCCCATACTAGCTCCCCCACATATACACCCCAATCCCATTATCTGCTATCCATATAAACCCTTCCCCATGAACCACCTCCCCCACATAATACCTATGTTTTGATATATCAACGTGCAATGTTTACACATATTACTACCATAAGTGAAAATTTTATACATTGGCAACAAAAGTAATTTTACATTACATAGATTTTAAAATGCATTCATTGATATCTATTGTGGGAGTGGTTCTCACTGGAAAAGAGAACTATCTAGAATGGTCGCGAAAGATCAAACATACTCTCATTTTAACGAGATATGGAAATGAGTTTATGTTGGAGAAGGAGACAATGAACCGACAAAGTCTACCTCAGACAAAGAATTCACCATTTGGGAAAACAAGAATAGTAAGGCCTATGCCTTGATTGAAGCATCTATAAATGAAGAGGCGAGTCATCATATTTCACCATTTTCAAATGCTTTTGAAGCCTTACAGACATTTAAGGTACTCTATGACTCACACTCTATGCTTGAAGTTGTCCAATTGATGATTAAATTGTTCAGCCTTGAATTACAAAATGATGATCCTCTTGCTCTTATATCAGAAGTAAAATCTATTATGCATGATATCAAAGTCACTAATGTTGAATTAGGCATTCCTCTGATAGATTTTGTCAAAGAACTTTATCCCATGTATTCAAATTATCTTGACTCATTGCAAGAAAATGGAAACCTCAAAGAGATTACCTTTGACTCCCTTGTGAATAAATTTGCTAAGAGAGAGAAGGTTTTGGGAAGAATACAACTCCTTAATTTTTTGAAGAAGTTGTATATCTTACACATAGAGAGAATAATCATACTCAATATTCTTCCAGAGGAAGAGGTAGTCGAAGAGGAAGAGGAAGAAGAAATTTCAGAGGCAGGGGGGGAAGACACTCTTAAGGAGAAAAGTCTGATCTTCATTGCATACATTGCAATAGAGATGGATCACATGATGCATCCACATGCAAGTTTCCTTGGGACATAATTGAGCAGGAAAGAAATAAATCCAAATGTAAAACCAATGAAAAAGAAAAAGGTAAAGCACCTGAATCTGCTCACCATGTTGTGGCACATTGTAATATTGGAGTAAATGAGGACTTGTTTAATGCTTCACTTGCTTCTTGGAAAAATGATTGATTGCTTGATTTAGGAGAAACTTGCCACATGAAATTTAGAAGATATTTTTTTTAAGAATTTACTAACAATGTTGATGGACCAGTATATTTTTTAGACAAATAAAAAATCAAGCCATCAGGGCTTGACACAATCAGGCTCAAATTTCCTGGTCTTCCAGACTTTCTTCTGCATAATGTTTTATATCTCCCACAACTGAGGAGAAACTTTTTATCCTTGGTCCACATCCGCCAACAGGGACACTCCATTCATATGTTTTATGGAAAGGTTGAGGTGAGAAAAGTGTAAGATCACTCACTTTTCATGATGGGGATAGAAGAAGAAAGGCTTCTCAAGCTACAGGGTACCTCTGCTCGTGCACAAAATTTCTCCTATAATTCTCATTATGATGAAGGTACATTTCCATCAAGTTTATTATGGCATGCTAGATTTGGACACTTGAACTATGAAAACCTTCACTTGTTGAAGAAAAATCGTGCTATTGGTTTGCCTACAATTCCTAGGAAACATAAGCAATGTGATGCTTACATTCTAGGAAAGCATGGAAAACAGACTTTTCATGATTCACATTCTAGAGCACATAGAAAACTTGAACTCATTCATTCAGATTTATGTGGTCCAATGCCTGCTCCTTATGAAAAATGGAAATAAATATATGATACCATTTATTGATTACTACACCAGAATGTCTTGGGTTTATTTATTGAAGAACAAATCTTATGCTTTTGAAACATTCAAAACTTTCATACATGGATTGAAAATGAGGCACAAGCTCATATTGGCTTTATTGGCACTGATAATGGAAAATAATACACTTCAAATGAATTTGAAAACTATCTTCACTAGCATGGGATCAAACATCAAACAACTTTGCCTTATAATCCCCAACAAAATGGAGTAGCTGAAAGAATGAATAAAAAAATCTTAAATATGGTACTTTCCATGGTGTTTTTCAAGAATGTAAAATTGATGTTTTGGGCTGATGCAGTTGTAGGTGCTGTATAGGTAAAGAATAAATGTCCATCTGATGCTATTAGAAACAAGACTCCTTATGAAATGTGGTATGGCTACATTGCTTCGGTAAAGCATCTCAGGGTCTTTAGTTCCACCTATTATGCCTTTGATACCAAAAGTACATAGAAAAAACTTGGTGCAAGTAGTCATAAGTGTATCTTCTTCGGGTATTAAAATACCTCCAAAGCATATCATCTCTATGATGAAGTTAATAAAAAATTTGTTGTATCTAGATATGTAATCTTTCTTGAATCTTTCAAAGCTGACAATGTTGTTGAGCAGCAACTTGATCGCTTGGATAGATTCGTAAATGAAAAATCATTTCAAAAATTTGATAATCAGATTCCACATCTTGAAGGGGGGATTCCTATACTTGATCAATCTGTGGAATCTTCTTCTGAAGCACTCTCTCCCACACATGAAACTCCAAGCACTGATGATACTTTGAGTGATGTGATTGACATAATTGGGAGACTCAATATTGATTCAGTCCCAACTTAATCTATTGAGCAGCCTGCACCATCTCAGAAAGGTCCCCAAAGTAGATAACAAAGAAACTTCAAAGTGTTCATTCTGATGAAGTTGGAAAGATAGGAACAAGAAATTTAACTAGGCAAAATGGACGTGATGTAGATGATTCGGATTCACCTGTTGATATGGATGTTTCTCATGATTGTGAACTAAATTTGTCTACAAATTTTGAACCAATTTCCTTCAATGAAGTCACTTCTCATGATGAATGGAAAGAAGCGATGCAAAAGGAGTATTATGCCTTGATAAAGAATGGCACTTGGAAGCTGGTTGACCCTCCATTGGGAATCAAACCAATTGGCTAAAAGTGGGTATACAAGAACAAGTATAAAGTTGATGGCTCACATGACAAGCACAAAGCCTGGCTTGTGGAAAAGGTTTTTACAAAGAAGGAAGGGGTCAATTATGAGGAAACTTTTGCCCCCACAGCAAAATGAGCTACCATCCAGACACTCTTTTCCATAGCATCGCAAAATAGTTGGAAAGTCCATCAAATGGATGTAAAACAACTTTATTGAATGAAGATCTAAAAGAGAATGTTTTTATGTCCCAGCCTGAAGGATTTTCGTGAAATGACATGAACATAAAGTATGCAAAATTGTGAAATCCTTCTATGGCCTCAAGCAAGCACCGCGAGCCTAGTATGGAAAGTTAACTGGGCATGTTCTGAAACTCACCTAAAACATTATGATCTTGATGATGCAACTTTATTTGTCAAGAAAGTTTGCAAAACAATTGTATATCTTGTGGTATATGTAGATGATATTTTGATGACATGGAACAATGAGAGCTACATTGCATCCATAAAGAAGGAATTGAGGAAATGTTTTGAAATGACTAACTTGGGCTATGTTCACTAATATCTTGGTATTGAAGTAACTCATCATCCGAATTATATATTATTCTCTCAAAAGAAGTACATTGGAGCTCTGTTGAATAGGTTTGGCATGGCTGAGTGCAATCCTATGACTACTTCAATGAAACAAAACTTAAAGCTCACATCCATTGAAGGAAAAGAATTTGAGGATGCAATAAAGTATAAAGAACTTGTAGGAAGTCTCAACTACCTGACTACTACCAAACCATACATTTTTGTTGTTGTTGGAATCCTCTCTAGGTCTATGCAAAAGCCTTGTGTGGAACATTGGTTTGCTAAAAAAAGGTTTCTAAAGTACTTGAATGGATCTCAAGACTTTGGACTCAAGTATACACAGTGGACGACTTCAGTTTGATTGGATACTCTGATTCAGACTTCGATGGAGAGAAAGAAACTGGGGTATCTACTTCTGGTTCTTGGATCAAGAATTTTCTCCTGGAGATCACGCAAAGAATTAGTTATAGAAGATTCCACAACAGAGGCAGAATATGTGGTAGAAGCTGAGGCAACAAAAGAAATTGTGTGGCTTAGGAAAATTTTGGAAGATTTGCAGGTAAAATAAGTACATTCAACTCCACTCATGACTAACAACACCCTACAGTAAAGTTGGCCAAGAACCCAAAGTTCCACGATTGAATGAATCAGATCAATACAAAATTCCATCTGATTCGACATCATGTTGAGGCCAAGCCAATCCATATACGCCATTGTTCCACTAATGAGCAGATTGCAGACATCTTCACCAAAGTGCTTGGAAGAGAAAATCTTGAAAGATTCAGAATGATGCATGGACTCACCAACATTCCTTCATATTAAGGTGGGGGGGAATGTTGACACCTAATCATGGGGATTGGGTGAAGACTTGTAAATAATGTAAATAGTAAATAATGGAAAATGAAGATTTATCGAAAGGTGAAACCCAAGAGTCAGGCTCTCATGTATATAATGATGAGGAATGCTATTGAATAAGCATAATTGATTTGAGGAGTTACCTCCTGGCCTGACAATCCCAACTCCTTTATTTGTAATATGTTTTTCTCTCTAAGTGTTTCCATATGTGTGTGACATTCTTCTCAGATTCCACGTAAGTAGCAACTATATATATTTCCATTATATGCAGATTCATTTCAGTCAAGTCTTTGATAAAGAATTCCTATATTGATATGGTGATAAGGTATTTAAATGGCTTTCCATGCATCTGAGCATCTCATAAAACTTTCATTGCTCTCATTTTCCTCTAAATCCAGCGATATTGAATCCTTAAAGTCTAAGCTTTGTTTTGGTGGATTTTCTCTCTATTGTCTTATACTATTCCATCTCCATTAACAATTGATTTGCTGCGAGTTTCAATATTCTTTGGCCACCATTGTTTGAGTATTACTCCCTATGGAATTATGCACACATGTCATTCCTTACATTGTGCTTTCATGAGCAGTTCTAAACCAACCCTTTTCAAATCTGCTAGCACTACTTAAGATGTCCTAGTCACTGGTCTATAATCAACACAGAGGTTGTCTCTAGGAGGATTTTCTTATCCCCTAAAGCATTGCTGCAACAGGTGATAGAATTAGCCTCAAAAGGTCCCATTGAATCTTTTGATGACCTTCCCTCTCGATGCTCTCATGATATGGGCACTCCAACATCTAGGGACCTCTCGATGCTCTCACAGGCCTGCATGCTAGCATCCATGGACCAAGTGGTCTAGTTCTGTGGCAGTGTCCCTGGATTTTAGCCACTTTTTTGGCCTAGAGCCCAAGTCACTGCCTAGAATGGAATTATATCTTAAGAGTAGTAAAATAACAATGAAATAATGAAGTAGAAGTAGTTAGTTAAAGAAGCCCTTAACTAGACCCCTACTATCCATGACATGCATTTCATCGAACATATCGCAAAGATGTAATCTACACTTGTAACTATACATAACTATTTTCATAAAACATAACTATAACCAATATAATAACAACATATAAATACCATAAATATATTAGCCATAAAATCCACATATAAACCATTACATTTACACATGAAAACCAAGGTAATGAATTTATCATTAATGAATGTAGAAACCAACTGGGGATGGGACTACCACATTCCATCTGACCATAGATTCGCTGAGCCAAATATCTCTTTAGCCAATCACCCCATGTCATATTCCGAGCATGAATGTGGGACTCATAACCAACCAAAAATAACCAAACAAGCATGGATGCTACCGGAGTTCTCCACCTACAACGTGAGGAATTTGAGTGCCTTCTACTCTCTCAGGCTTTATTGTAATCCACAGTCCGATCTAGGGATCACTAGCCCCTATACCAAGACCCAATCTATAGGCTTTATTGTACATTCCATCCCAGGACTACTAGACCCAACGAAGATCAATCCACCTCTTGCCTTTACTGTATATCTTGTCATTCACTGGCAAGGATTCCTAGGCCGATCGAGGGACACAATCCTGGCTTTGCCCCAACCCATAGTCTGGCTCAAGGGTTACTAAGACAGTGGCTTTACCATGATCCACCATTCCGTTTAGGGACCTCTATTCCATGTTTTTTTCATTTTGTAGATCCACCCCGCTCAACTTCGAATCCATTCGGAAACCTAGCTCAACCAACTTATGAGAACCCATCTCATCAAGACTATCAGGAAATGGCAGGGCTAGGGTAAAACCTTGTCACACCTGGAAAAAACCACGTCATGACAAAAAATGATCACATGCAACACCATGCATGCCAAATCTAGCAAGGAAAATACACATGCAAATCGATACTTTCAAAGAATCTTGTTGTAGCTGCCTGATCCTACCTTTCCCTACTTGATCTTCACTTCCTCTTTCCTTCTTTCCCTTTCTTCATCCAGTGCCCAAGTGCTCTAACAAAAACTGCAAGTGTCTAAGAGTGAGAGAGAGAGAGAGAGAGAGAGAGAGAATAATTAGAGAGCTCCAAAGGTGAACTAACCAAGCTTACCCACTAATCCTCAGAAGTATTTTTATCAATTAGGCCCTTATTTTCTTCATTTTCCATTATTTTCCTTAATTTTTCCCCTCACATGCAACCTGTTACCTTTCACTTCCTTTTATCCTAATTTCCTTTATTTTCATAAATAATATGCCAATTAATGTTTCACACTTTTCCAGATCCTTTTCCATAGCCTTTGCCAATTTCCATAGACATTATAAACCAAATAATCACCCATACTAGGATGCCTTGCCCACCATTAAACTTGGAATACGTGTCCCATCACCATGGTTTTTATATTTTTTTTTACATGGAATTTTTCACCAGGGCTGTTACAATCAAGAAGGATGCAAAAAATCAAGGTGTTCATAGAAAACAATAAAGAAACATATGTGTATATAGATGAAATCTAGTTAGTTAGGCCATCAATACATTAAAACAACAATAAATGTAGCATTACCATAGCTTAAATTGAATACATATAGA